>CM033647.1:32210749-32457995 GCA_019512145.1 Engystomops pustulosus | reverse complement strand
TTCGTATAAGTTCACCTAATGTTGCTTTCCTTTGTATACATTTATTTTCTTGTTGTTATAAAAAAAAGTCTTATTCCGTTTTGATGATTTTCAGTTTTCACCAAAATGATAATAATGGAAGCCGTGCAATGGAAGGAAACCATCAATAGCTCATCGAACTCTTGAACTTTCCAACAAATCCGTTAGACTTCCATTTTTATCATATGTATAAGAGATTTGCCAAAGCGAATCAGAAAATATTAAAATTTGATTTGATGCTAGAAAATCACGCCCAATCTACAACCCAACGGGGGTCATTTATCTTTTCTCAAAAATGTTGCACAGATGTCTCCAGTCACTTCTTTCCATTTTCTAAGTTTTCCTTAAGTATGGGTACGTCTGGAGTTTTTTGCACCTAAAAATTTTAACATTTTTAAACCATTTGAAAAGATAATTGTCATTTGCAACATTTAACACATCTGGAATAGAACATAAATGTGTCTTATTGACGACAAACTAATGTCCGGCGGACTAAATTTCACATTTCCCATAAAAAGTGCAAAAATGGCAATATGCCAAAAACAGTTGAAAAAAAAAGACAGAAAAAAGGTAAAAATAAAGATAAATGACCCCCATCAAATAGATTTGCTCCTCATTAATGCCCACGGCTACCCATGGCTGGATACAAGACTTGCTGTTTAGGTAAACCTAAAAACTTTTCTGGTTGGTTATTAATTTCTAAATCTATGCAAACTAAACTATGCAAATCATTCTGTACAAATGACTACAGAATTGATATCCAGCATTAAAAGTACTCAGTGTTACTGACTGCACACCAAACACATCACATGCTCCAACAAGTCTGCTACCAATGACATTGTTTACTCCAGGAATATGCAAAAAACATTTTCCAGAATGGAACATGAAAAACATGGCCTCTTTTTGCTATTTTAAAAGGCAACGCACTTGATATTCAACCTGGGGAGGTCCGAGTCAAGATTAACCCTTAATGAAGTGATTCCTTTCTAGACACAGATGTTTAGGATACGTTGACTAGATTCGTTTCTGGGCGATAAACTGATTTCATTGCTTTCTAATTGACAACACAGCACAATCCCTTATGTATTTATTGCAAATTGCTACATGTAACATTAGGCACCTGATTTTAGTGTGGAGCTGTGATTGATGGCTATAGGGGTACACGTATCACTCCTATTACTCCTATTTATCATTCCTATTTATTTTTATTTTTTGTGTGCAACTTTTTGTTAGACTTTTTGCAGTTTGAGACTTTTTAGGTGCAGAATGAAGCAGTGTACCAGCATTAGCTGCCTCCAGGATGTAATGCAGTGGACAAATTCATCTTTGTAGCCCAGATGTTTGTTCAACTTGTGAGACTATTGGGCTCTAGAATTGTCCCATTCTTGAACCTAATAAGTCCCAAAACAGAGCATGCTAGACCCAGATTTACTTTTGGGAGCTACTATTTGGGACCACAAAAAGTTGCAAAAGTGAGACTAAACAGGTAACACATCACATGTATCACAAAGAGAAAAAACTTAAGATACATTGCAAGGATTAAAGAGGACCTGTCACCCCCAAAAAATACCCCCACCAAATATGTTCCCCTAATCCTGTCCCCAGCCCCTTTATATTTATTCATGAGGGGGCCGGCTGACACCCCCCCTCCTCGCCCCTGTCAGTGAGGGACCTGTAAAATGTCACCGGGCCGAGCAAGCGCATTATTACACAATCATCGCTGGCCGCTCTATTCTTACAGGTCCCTGCTGACCGGGGCGTGGAGGGGGTGTGTCAGCCGCCCCCTCATGATATTGGCCGACTGCTAGGGGACCTGTACAACGATCCGACCTCTAATTTGGTAAGAGGACGGATCGATTTAAACTAAGTTTGCACACACAAATTTTAATAAAAATTGAATAAATATAAAGGGGCTGGAGTCAGGATTAGGGGGAACGTATTTGGTGGGGGTATTTTTCGGGGGTGACAGGTCCTCTTTAAGTCGGTCACCTTAAGGATACTTGAAAAAGTGGCAGCCGAAAAACAATGATGATGTGCCACATAGTTTAGTAAAATGCTTGAATGGAAGTTACAGTAGTTTAAAGTCTACCACCACGACTATCAGACGCTCAGGATTTAGCTCCATTAGATTGGTTGCTGTATCTAATCACAAACCTGTCACAGACTCATAAGGGGTCAATTTTCATTACATCTAGTACAGAGCGATCATAATGTACGAGTCTCACCGCTATGGGAACATTGTGCACATGACGGCAAAAGAAGCCTTTGTCCCTTTTCATTTGCATTTTAATTGCTTGTACACTTTATGGAAGCACAAAACTAAACAAACATATAATATCAAATTATATCAGATACGAGAAAAATTGGCTTATCCCACTCATTTTTGTACGATAAGCTACTATCTTTTTTTGTACGGCTTGGAGTCTATTTCCAGCCCTAAGAAGGGGCCTGTTTGGATTCTTGTATGGCTAGTTTCTAACCTACACTGACAGCACCCTACTGGATGTTGATGCTTTACCTGTGATGACTTTTAGTTTTGAAAAACAAAAAATTTAAGTAAAAAAAATAAAAAATCGTCAAGACTGTGCCTTATTCAATCAACCCCTAATAATTGTCCCACTCGGTGTTTAAGGTGGATATGGTGTGTCCAAACTAAGAGCTAAACATAACGTCGCAAGTCTCCTGCAAATTCGTCACAATATGGTAACTAGCTGCACTACTAGTGCCGCAAGGCCGCCACAAGCAACAAAAAAAATAAAATATAACGTTATTGTAGCCCTAACAAGGGCTGTTGGTTCTTGTAACTCACTCCTGCCTAACGTACTCTACTGCACACTAACGCTTTATCCCCCTGACCATCAGCAGCTCTCTCCCTAGCGGCATTCCAGACACAGAAGATCCGAGATCGCAGCAGGGCTAGTCTATTCTCAGGGTCACCTGATCTGGCCAGCCAACCACTGCTATCGACGTGTAAGGGTACCACGTCATGCTTGGTTGGAGTTATAGTCTCCTGGCTTGTGTTGGCTCGGTTTCTGGCTGCCAAAAATCTAAACGACGGAGATGCCATTTTCTCGAGCTTGTGAAGTATTTTGCCGTCCGAGCACGAGCAGTTACGCGTCGCTAATTCTCGAATGGCTCAAGCGTCGTACGAGTGTGTTTTCGCTCATCTCTAGTTTGACCACTGAAGCATGATACCTAAAAAAGATAGGTTGAAATAGGACTCAATTACACTTACAAGAAAAAAATGTTTACTATTCACTGACACAATATTATCATATGACCCCAATTTTTTTTTTAACGATTCTCCTTAATATACAGATATTGTAACATAAACCTATGGTAATACAGATATTTACGATGAAATAACAATAATACTGATATTAAATTTCGAAGCCAGTCTTTTCATCCAACACACGAAATGCTACCAATTAAGTGCAAAAAAAAAAATAAATAAAAGTAAGAGTAGTAAAAATGAGAAAATGAACCTGCGGATCCATATATAAAATCCACTTTGAGAATATCAACGCTTCATCCTGAATGGATTAAACCTAGATAGTATGCCTGAAGAATGATGCATCAATGTAGTCGTAATCATTGATTCTCTTTCTTAGTCCAGACTGGGATTCCTCATTGTTTAGGTTGTAATCTCGTAATCCATTCATATTCATCTGATGGCTGGAGCCTTTTACGCTGGCCTGTTCTTCTGTTTTGAAAGACATGCATGTCAGGGCCGACTCGAGCCGCGTCATCATCGGAGCCAGCAAGCTTCCGCCTGTGGGGATGGACCTGAATATTCTCCTCCAGACACAGCGGCGTGGAAAGGAGCAATACTTTCACTTGTAATGCTGAAGACAAGGCTCTGGTGTATGGAAATTACCTTTGTTATCCTGGTTGCATGGGTTACAATAATACTTGCCCTTTTATTACTTTTTTTTGGTGCTTACATAAACCATGACCCATTTTGTTATTTTTTATTTGTTCCTATTTTCAATCAGCCTAAAGTCCTTACCATCCCTATATGGATCTTTTTGAGTCAATGGGGGTCATTTACTTAGGTCCCTTTTCGCGTTTTCCCTGACGTTTTACTGGAATATTTCCGATTTGGCGCCGTCTTCCTGAATTGCCCCCGGATTTTTGGCGCACACATTTTTATTTGCCCGCATGAGCGCCGGCATGCACGCGACGGAAATCGGGGGGCTGTGTCCCGAATGAAAACCCAATGGATTCGAAAAACCTCCGCACTATTTTTTTTTTAAAAAAGTTCGCGGACTCACGCTTACCTTCACCAGTTATAGGCCGGTGAACTTCAGTGCATTCCGTTGGGCCTCGGCGGGCTTCAGCGCAGCAGCGCACCTGCGGACGTTGGGAGTAACTAACCTTAGTGAATCCCGGCCGGACCCAAACCACCGCAAGAACTCGCCGCTGCCGCTGCATCGCGAAGGGACAGTATAAATTGCCCCAATAGATCAATAAACAGTAGAGATAGGTTCCAGATAGGAGTTATGTAACCCAGGAATTAAAATGATTACTAATAGGGACATTGGTCTGTTTAAAAAGCAAGAAAAAACATTTTTAAAATACACAGGTAAGATGATAGATGATCAGTCATCAGAGTTTTTTTTGTAGATTCATATAATGTGGTAGTCATTACAAGTGTTAGTAAATATGATAGACTTTTTTTAAAGGTTTAGGGACTACTTGATGATCAGTGGATCTCAGTGCTGAGACCTCCCACAGATCGCAACAATGAGGTGCCCAGTTTCCTGCTCCTGAAACGAATTGTATGACCTTTAAGCACTGCTATTGGCCTATGTGAAAACACCCTCACAAGTGGACACCCCACCAAAAAGTATTTTGTTTCTTTTACAATCTTTCCAGCCAGTGGTGGGTTGTATCCAAAGACAACATTTCATTTCTAAAGGACTATCTGAATATATACCTTATAGGAAATTATAGAAAACTTGCAAACAACTCTATCCACTCAGCCTGGATGAACAATCCTGAAGCTATGTGCTAGCAAGACTCCCTGACTAAGAGCTTTAGGACTTGAAATTCGTAAGATTGGTGGATCCCTATGTCTGTGTTTTGGTCGCATGTTTTTTTAACATAAGAATGAATAAGAAACAAATATTTTTATTACGTTTCAAGTGGGTGGACTTTGCTGTTCCATACTTTCTCATTTACTTTATCGTAAATTACTCTCAAACAGATAGCAATTTTTTTTTTTTTAAACTAACATTGAATTTAATAATGTATGTATATAGAATATGAATGAATGCAATATAACTGCCCAGATGAGAATACCCCTAGGCTATGACGAGCGATCTTGTACTTGTAATATAACTGTTAATGTGCTTTCTGTTCCTGCAAAAACAATATAACTGGTAAACAAGGTCACTGATTTCTTTTGCTCTCCAATTTTAGTAAGTGGCCTTTTATTATTTCTAGATCAGGTTTATGCTATGTAAATCCACATTGAAATTTCAGCGACAACAGTCGCATATTAGTCATTGGGATCATTTAATTTCTTGTTTTCCCATTCGACTGCTGATCCATGTTAGAACATCCATCTATTTTTGTCTGCTTCACATCGCTATATATAATTATTACTATTCAATGTATACGACCAAAACATGAGGACCTCATACCGATGCCTCAAATTGCCTGGATCTGCTAGGAAATGCTAAACAAAAAAGAAAGGTCAACTCACGCGCCGTAGGAGAATGAAGTCTGTAAAATCTGGCATTGATGGGATGCCTCTGTGTTCTCCTATGAGAGCTAATATACAACCTTTACCCATTGCTGACATGTGGGCCGGATACTGGTGGTGCTCCCTCATCTCGTCTATCCGCGTTCGGTCGTGTGCGAAGTGATACATTGCGCATTCGCGCGCAGTGCTTTTCCGAGAGCTTGGTGACGTCCCCCCAGCTCTCGTGAGTGATGAGAGGAGCAGTTTCACATCACGCAAGGCGTGTGACCAAGCGCCGAGCGTCCTGGTTTCGTCGAATGCGGTGTTATTTTGATTAGTGAAAAATAGATTTTTTGTGGGTCAAAACTGCGCATTATCTGCCTTCACAAGACCACCTCCAGCTCACTTACATACCCAAGGGTAAAGGTATGTTTAATGTTCAAAATGACCATTGAAGTGGTAGGTTTTCCTTTAAGCTCTTATCCAACATGTTTAGTCAAAGGCGTAAGAAGTTTATCCTTTACAATCAGTATATAGGAAAATTTACCCCATATTAAGATTGGGGTGTTTATTTTCTCATCACTGAGGACCACATGTTCCAATTAGTTGTCATTGGAGTCCATAGGACCTCTCGTTAATGGAAAATCGTATCCCTTGATTTATCCACCAATTTACATCCATTGTAACTATGATGAAGCTGGATTCATAGTTGTTGATTTTCAAACCAGAAGACGAAGCAGAAAATGTTGACCATTCGATGAAGCTTGTAGTGGTCAACTCCCACTGGAAGCAACTGTATTGATCCTGTACTGAACACGTGTGATGGACACTCAAGTTCACCTGACACACCATATACAAAGTTTTAACCTGTGGGTACTGTGCATACTCAGTTCTGAGAGTAACAGGCTAACAAAAAAATGTATTTGAGTGACAGTGATAAAATGAAGAAAAGAGGCAAGCAAAGGTGAATTGCTGAGGGACGATACAAGACGGGTGGGTAGATTGGAATAGCTGCATCACCCTTAATCTACTAGCATAAAGCATAGATACTATAACCCATGTATAGTTGACCAGTGTGAAGAGAGGAGAAACCATAATAATAATAATAATAATTTCCTTATGTATATAGCCCACACAGATTCTGCAGCGCTGCACAGAGCTTGCCAAATCGGTCCCTGTCCCCAATGGGGCTCACAAGTTCGCCGGAACTGGGAGGACCTGGAGGAAACCCACACAAACACAGAGAGACATACAAACTCTTTGGCAGATTGTTGACCCTGGGACTTGAACCCAAGTCCCCCAGCGCTGCACTACTGTATGCTAACACTAAGCCCATCGTGCTGGCCCCTAGTGATTATAAATAGATGGCATCAAAATGTATTTTTCAACTGCACAGTAAAAAAATAATTTTACATAGCTGGGTAAGTAATGGTATAACCCTAAGCACATACATCTTCTGGTACATTTACTTAGTGTTTTTTGTAAATTCGTGAGCTCTTTTATACCCTAATGTATACACATCAGCCATCTTATCAGGTTTTAAAGTGCCACTTACTCCGGTCACAAGGGTGCAAAGACCAGTTAGGTAAAATTTAAGACAATGGTTGTTTTTTAATAATACATCTAATTGGGAGGTAATGTATTTGTGATCATTTCAGAGTAGCCCTAAAGGTATAAGTTGCCAGTAGCATTTGGGAATGTGATTCTGTGGAGCTTCCCCTGACCCAGGTCTGCAGCACAGATTGAATCAATGCTTCCAGGGACGGCCATTTATCGCAGTAACTAGAGAAGATGCAAAACAACATATAAATGAAGTAGTAGTCCTCAATATTTGCATTTTTCCTTGGCCACCAGAGGTAACATTCTGTATAACAAATCTTTTTCGGCCTAATCTGAGATAACTGTTGCAGATGATTACTCCGGGCTATTATTCATGAAGACTCCTTTCCCATAAGTACCAAATCTTCTCTAATTTTTGTAAGATGTAACAGTGGTGGGATGTGTTGTGGATCCGGTAGTGCAATCAATAGACCTTATGATCACTGAAAAAAATCTACTCTCTGTGGTTAATGGAGATCATGTCTCATGTTATATCACACAGGTTTTATGTCGCCCAAGGGGACAATGTGCCATGTGCCTTTATCTAAGACATCTCTTTACATGGAGTGAATTTCTCTCAATGCAAGTCTATGGCCTGCATTAACTACTTTAGATTATAGGATTTTTGACCTTGACGTAATGACCTTATGTTCCTAGTTCAAATAATTTTGGTCTTGTTAAATTGCTGTCAAATCCCACTTCATATCCATAACATCATCCTTCTCCAACCTACGGTTTCTAACATATTGGTCTTTCTCTTAGTGCTCTCCAGATGTCCAACACTACGCCGATTACTTTACTTACTATAGCTAGGCATCCATTGATCGCAGAAAAAAAATACTATTATACCATACCAAATTTTATATTTCAATTGGTCTCAATTTCATTGGACATTACCATTATTACAATGATTAAACACAAGTAGAAGATTTTGTTTAGGTCAGATACATAAAAATCTAGACAATTGTTGTGGATTTGTAGTTGTTACAGTTAAGTCGAAATGTCTCTAGCTAATGGCAACCCCCCTCTACCCGAGCTACCAGAAAATCGCTTGTTGAGCAACATTATATGTCACTTATACCTAAGATTTAAAAGGAAGACGTACTTCTATTTTTCCATGTCAACCTCGGTGGCTTATGATGTGTTTTTGGGCATTTCTAATAAAATTATCTATACAGGCGGTTCCCCGGTTACATACAAGATAGGTCCCATCGTTTTTGTTCTTAAGTTTAATTGTATTAAGTCGAAACTGTATATTTCTAATATTGTAGCTCCAGACCAATTTTTTTTGCCTAGTGACATTGATTTTAAAATTTTATATTGCATTGGAGACTGGGGATTCATCAATAAAACTTAGTATTCAGACTCCTTAAGTGATCAATTGCACTGGGACTAATGTAACACCCAGAGAGCTTCACCAGACATCACAGTGGGGCAGATGGAGGTTCCGTCGTTTTAACTAGGGTCGCGTCTGTAAGTTGGTGTTCCTTAGGTAGGGACCACCTTTATTAATACTAGTGTTACTATTCTAATCATGTTAACAATTGATCCTAGTCTCAAGCATCTTAATACTTAAGGGCAACTATAATGTCCAAAATGATCGTCTAGCAGAATACTTTTGTGCAGCTGGATATGCCTTTTTTGAGGCAACATCAGAATTTAACCCACAAACAGGGAATTACCATCCTGCACTCCACGTAGGCTTCTTTGAACAAGTGGAAGCGGGTTTTGATTGTTGATTTGATTTTTTTTGCTGCAGGATAGTGTTTTTTTAAGTTAATGCCGGACTAACACATAGTTTACTGTGAGATGTTTGGGAGAAGCCAGGGAGTCACACTTATTGCTGTTTTGCATCACATTTACCGGAATTTTTCTGTGATAAATCATTGACTATAAGCCTTGACATCACTATTGGTCTACAGATGCTACTTAAGGAGACATATCCCAATTATTCTTACCCATAACATTGCACCCTTGAAAATATTGAGTGTACAGTGGTCATCATACGGACTTGCTTATCTAAAATTCGCCTCCGATGTTTTTGATATAAAGTCAGGAGCTAAGAAAACATTAAGTGTTTACAAAGTTCTGATATTACAATTAGCATAACCGCATCTGCTTAGTTTTTATGAGCCGTTTATATTCTGGTTCTCTCCTTTGTTCATTGTACGTGGGTCGGTGACACATAAGCTTATGTGTGAATCCCCACCATACACAAACTGATGAAAATGCTAGATTGCACATAGTTACCTGTCTATGCAACTGGTTAATCATAAAGACTCCATGGGGCATCATTGAAAGCTAGGAAAAAAAAAACCCATATCTACAACGCTCTTCCTAGACTGGCTGACCTAATATATGATCCCTTTCATGCAATGTCTCCATCCACTAATCAAGTAAATTTTCCAAATTATCACATAAATATTCTCAGACCACGGTCTTAGTACAATTACCAAAATAAAATCAGTGCGGCGTTGGAAAGAGGGATATTGAGTCGGAACCTGTGGGGTTACAAACATCAATCTTCTTGAAAATTGAAGTGTGCAAGAAGAAAGTAAGATATATGCATACTGGAAGCAATTCTCAATAGTGTCCCCACATTATATTCTAGGTATAATGACTGCAACACAATTGTAGTATTCACATAACCATCAGCCACACGGTATAAGCAAATCACAACATTAAGAGACTCTCCGCTGGATGAGTAAAGTTATGGTATCAGGAATATTTATAGTAGCGCATTGTACATTCTTCCCAAATAATCAGTTTATAAACACAATATTTCAGTGACGCTCTCATTGTATAATATGAATCACAGCATCCACAATGGCGATTTTAGTGTAATTTTTAGTTACATTCAAGTGCGCAAATAAAAAACGAAGCTTCCACCATATTAATGATATTTTCCAAATAGACAGGTACAGGAGGCGGACTAGTCCCTCCCTCTTCATAAAAAAAAAAAGCAGTCCCTCTGCATCTGCTAGACTAGTTACACGTTGTGCTGCTCACCACTTTCTAGAGTCGGATGGCAAACTGCGAGGGCACATTAGCGAAGCAGGTACATTCAGACTTGGAGTCTCTAGTCTTCTTAAGGGCAGCAGGAGGAGTATCTTAATTATGCTATCCGCTCACTGCTCCGAGCGCTATGGGAAGATTAAGCTTCCAGCTAGGCCTACCGAGCTTAGTGCCGGTACACCCCCGATTTAGTATGTCTATGCTGATGAGCTGGGGATGGGCATTAGAAGTTCAAGTCACTGGAGCACCCAAATGACTGTATTACATGACCAGATTAAGCATGGGTTAGATTTCACAGTGGGACCCATATCCTGATTCCAGATGTAGAGGATCCCTATGAGAGCTACCACAACACATTGATTATCACTTGTGTAGGGCTCACACTTTCGGTAGATACTGGAGCATTTTTTAATTAACGGAGGTTTATGAACTGAACAGCGCCCTCCGCCTGGGATACCACCATGGCTTTTATTTGCTTGGGGTACGGCATCCAGTTTAGTTGGAACCACTTTCAGGTTTGGGGATATGGATATGAAAACAAATAAGATTCTGAGTATAATTCTTGTTTGGGGAATAGGAACGATTTAGTAGGAGAGCAAAACAAAACAACTTTCTATGAGTTATTGGTACACTAGTAAAACTCCATGGGGAGGATCTCAACTGGACGCTGCAGCAAGTTATGTACCAAGGTTTGTTAGTTAGCCTGTTGGGTGGGGTATTGTGTGATAGGAGGGGGATTTTAAAGTTATATGGTAGGGGTATTTATCAGAATTGTTGAGAGCAACTGTTTTAGTTGTCTTCAGGAAACCAATCAGAATCAGCTTTAATTTAATTTTTTTTGTTCATAAAATTAAAGCTAGTTATCTGATATGCTGGTTTCGCAGGGCAACTAGAACAGTTCTGCTCTCAACACTTCTGATAAATCTCCCTGTATACAGAAGCCAATTGTGTCTACAGATTTAAAGTGGGCCTTGGTCTTGATATTTGTTTAGTGATGAAAGCGAACCAGTCTAAAAATTGGTCTTTTTTTCAGATGAGGGTAAAGAGAGGCCTCTTCTTTAGTTTCCTCTTTAGTATCATACGCATAGGAAAAAAGGTCATCAATAATCTTCTGTGGCATATTATTCGTTTGAAAACGTGTAGTTCCTTAGATTAATTCTGATTGTAAGGCTCCATACACAGTGCAGATAGCTAGGTCAATGCGTGTGCCCATCGCAACCCTGTATAATTTTTTAATATAAATACATTGGCCTAATTTAAAAAAAAAACAGTGTCCATAGAGCTAACACCGAGTTCGCGAGTATCGCGATTCTACTGTTACTGCGGACACCCGGCTTTCACACAGCCAAACTCCTGGAGCGATCATATGGGCTTCTGCTACTGAGCCCACGTGATCACTGTGACATGCATGTACTTTGGGATGTGCAACAGACCACATTTTCTGTAGTACATGTACTTCATATTGCGCCAAGCGGTTAGTGATTAACACCATCTCTCCTCTTGCAGTCTGAAGGTAATGCAAAAAACTTGTGTTTTCGCCAGTCAGCACTGCTTCATCAGGGGAATGTCCACTTCCTTTTCTATCACACCTTTATAGAACCTTTATAGTTTTTACTCATTAATGAGTACAGTCATAATAAACTTGCTCTGAGTTACTACAAGCCATACGGATCTTGAAAAACCAATGGTCCATTGAATTAGTGTTTCAGTGTGTCATCTGCAAAAAGATAGCACACACAAAAAAATATGCTCACTTGCCTAATCTGAAAAAATAAAAGCATTGAAAGGCAGAGAATAAAAATTGTTAGTGCATTCAGAAGACTGGAAAACTAACTTTACATAATATGTAAATATGGAATGCGAAATATGGTGGCGTCCATAAATAAACATTTATCATTACATTTCTGGCTTCCAAACTATCTGGAATATTGTAGAACTGGTATAGATAGTAAGAAGAAAGTCAGGAAATCATAAAAGGGTCTGGTAGCCTTTATAAGGCTTATATATCAAAGCTATCATGTTTATTTCACACGGCCTGATTTCTAGCATTATTTTTCATGACGCAGAATTTTAATTTATGGTAGTAAGTCTGTAATTTGGGTGATAGCTAAACAATGACTGTCTGTCAAAATTGACTTTCGCTCAGTAATCAGTTGTAGTGATAATACACAAAAAAATTCTAGACTCTTTATGTAAGTCACAGGAAGGGCCATCTTAGGACAAGTCCATGGTCAATAACCACTGGAGGCCAATCCCTGGATGATCCCCAGTTCTAGTCAGTGATTGGCTGCAGTGCTGACCTGTCCCTGTGAGGGATGCATCACTGGACCACGGAGTGCAGAGTGGCAGCATTGGAACAGGCTGCATGAGGACCGAGGGTACTGTGGGATATTTTTATTTTCCTATGCAGTCTAAGATGTTTTAGAATATCATTTTATTTGACTTGAAAACTGATAGTTTGAATTATGATCCATGAACAGATACAAACGAAAGAGTGAAAGTGAAAAAGAACATTCAAGAACCTTTGTGTGTGCTTAAGGTTATTTCAATGGAATATTAAAGGACATCTACCAGGATGAAGAAAGACTTTAAAAATTATGCAAATTAGTCCCCAGACTCGTTTGCATAATCTTAAAGCCTTTTTTTCAAAAAAAACAAGGGCATAAGAACTAAAAGAAGAGCAGATCCAGCCAGAGGGGCACACACCAATAGTCAGTGTGCTTGGTTACAATCCTCATCCTGGTGGTAGATTTCCTTTAAAACAATATACTTTTAGAGAAAACTGAATTGTCCATGAAATAACACTCATGAGAAATAAACGGGGAAGGGGGGGTAGGTAAAGACTCTCCAAAGACCTTTCATACAAAAAACATATGTAGGCATCACTTACTGTATGCTTCCTTATGTTATGGTTTGTCTCATGTCTCACCAATCTTCGTTAAAGGTCTGTCCCTGACCAAGCTGTTAATGGAGAGGGATGTGATTGGTCCCGTTATTCAGAAACCCATTCATATCGGATAGACTTAATTTACACTCCTCCCCTCAATAGTGTTCTGGTTTGTCTGTCTAGTATCCATCTCTTACTTCCCCAGATCCAGACTTTTCCTGTGACAAATATTTGGTTCCACCTGTATCATTGCACTGGGCATCTTCCTTGACAAGACCCTGTGTAGAAGACCACCTTTCATAGCAATGGTGGCTGATTGTCCTCTATGAGTTTTCCTCATACTATATCATGTGTGCTGTAGTACAATATGCAGACAAGATCGTGAGTTGTCATCTGTGATTAAAATATTATGGCTGTAGCTGTCAGGATATGGCGTTTTATTGGTATAATCTCTAAATCTAACTATCTGTTCTCGTCAAATCTTACATCGTGTTTATCAGATGAGGCCAGATGCCATTCTTGGCCTTGGGCCCAGCCCTGAAGAAAAACTGCTGAATCCTGGAGATCCTTTTAAGGTAATAGTACTTGGTGCTGTCATCCAGAGCCAAAGCAACGGAAATTAGACTCCAAAAAAATGTCCCTCCTTGAAATGTACTTTCCTTGTCCCCTCATTTGTATGGATGAGTCTATGGGAGACCCTAACGGGTTGTTCCGACAGCCAGAGTAAGTGACTGCATATTCACAATAATAAGGGTCGTGGTACACGGCAGCCTCTCCCTGGCCTCCACGTAATAGCAGTTGTGTAAACCAATACCTTGGGCTCTAGAGAAGTAACTACTGTATTTAGACCTGCTCGGAGTTGTAGAGTATCCCAGCCTGATGCTGTTGGTGTGGTGCAAACGTGGGAACCCAATTACTCTACTTAAACTTATACCCTGGGGAGGTCCGATTCAAGATTAACCCTTAATGAAGTGATCCTTTCTAGACAACAGATGTTTAGGATACGTTGAACTAGATTCGTTTCTGGTGGCGATACAGATTTCATTGCTTCTAATGGACAACACAGCACAATCCCTATGATTTTTGCAAATTGCACATGTAACATTAGGACCTGGATTTTAGTGTGGAGCTGTGAGGGGGGATGGCTATAGGGGTACACTTCACTCCTATTACTCCTATTTATCATTCCTATTTATTTTATTTTTTTGTTGCAACTTTTTGTTAGACTTTTTGCAGTTTGAGACTTTTTATCACCGAATGAAGCGTGTTACCAGCATTAGCTGCCCCTCCAGGAGGTAAGCAGTGGACAAATTCTCTTTGTAGCCCAGATGTTTGTGTCAACTTGTGAGACTATTGGGCTCTAGATTGTCCCATTCTTAACTCAATAAGTCCCAAAACAGAGCACTGCTAGACCCACAGTTACTTTTGGGAGCTACTATTTGGGACACACAAAAAGTTGCAAAATTGAGACTAAAAAACAGGTAACACATCACATTACACAAAGAGAAAAAATTAAGATACATTGCAAGGATTAAGAGAGGACCTGTCACCCCCAAAAAATACCCCACCAATATGTTCCCCTAATCCTGTCCCCAGCCCCTTTATATTTATTCATAGGGGGCCGGGCTGACACCCCCCCCCTCCTCGCCCTGTCAGTGAGGGACCTGTAAGAAGTCACCGGGCCGAGCAGAGGCGCATGTATTACAACATCGCTGCCGCTCTATTCTTACAGGTCCCTGACTGACCGGGGGGCGTGGAGGGGTGTGTGTCAGCCGGCCCCCTCATGAATATGGCCGACTGCTAGGGGACCTGTCACTCGATCCACCTCTAATTTTGGTAGAGGACGGATCGATTGTAAACTAAGTTTGCAACACACAATTTTATAATAAAAGTGAATAAATATAAAGGGGCTGGAGTCCAGGATTAGGGGGAACGTATTTGTTGGGGGGTATTTTTCGGGTTGACAGGTCCTCTTTCAGTCGGTCACCTTAAGGATACTTGAAAAAGTGGCAGCGCGAAAAAGCTATGATGTATGTGCCACATAGTTTAGTAAAATGCTTTAATGGAAGTGTAGCAGTCTTATAAGTAAGTCGTAACCACCACGACTATCAGATGCTCAGGATTTTAGCTCCATTAATTGGTTGCTGTCTAATCACAACCTGTCACAGACTCATAAGGGTCAATTTCCATTCATCTAGTACGGAGCGAGTGCATAATGTCGAGTCTCACCGCTATGATGGGAACATTGGGGCACATGACGGCAAAAGAAGCCTTTGTCCCTTTCATTGCATTTTTAATTGCTTGTACACTTTATGTAAGCACAGGAACTCAAACAGACCATCTACTATCAAGGGTATGATCTAAGAAAAATTGGCTTATGCCCGTGGGACATGTGGGATTGAAGTCAAGCCAGTATATCAGAAGGAACAGATTCTCTCAGGCAGTTTTGTTTTGATGTGGTTGCGTCTCTTCAGTACATTGTAGGAAACTGGTTTGGCCGAGTGAGAGGCTATTGACTAACATCAGGGAGTAAGAGATCTCCTTACAGAAACTTTGCCAATTAAGGCCACCTTGCAGGCGTGTGGAGACTTAGAGCCATTGATGCTCCGCTAGGGGATTTCATATTTGGCATACTTCCCAGAATCCTCATAGTGGAGCATTAATGACTACAAGCCTCCACACACCTACAAGGTGGCCTTAATTGGCAAAGTCTCCATAAGAAGAATTCCTGATTGTATACTCCTGCAGTTAATGGGGTTGTCCCCGTCTCTTTTGTGTCACCCCCTCATCCTCATAGACTGTAAGCTCTTGTGTCACCCCTCATCCTCATAGACTGTAAGCTCTTGTGTCACCCCCTCATCCTCATAGACTGTAAGCTCTTGTGTCACCCTCTCATCCTCATAGACTGTAAGCTCTTGTGTCACTCCCTCATCCTCATAGACTGTAAGCTCTTGTGTCACCCCTCATCCTCATAGACTGTAAGCTCTTGTGTCATCCCGCAACCTCATAGACTGTAAGGTCTTGTGTCACCCCCTCATCCTCATAGACTGTAAGCTCTAGTGTCACCCCCTCATCCTCATAGACTGTAAGCTCTTGTGTCACCCCCTCATCCTCATAGACTGTAAGCTCTTGCGAGCAGAGCCCTCACTCCTATTGTACCATATGACTGTTTGTACTATGTAATATTATATTTGTATATGTCCCCTATGATTTGTAATGCACAACAGAATATGATGACGCTATATAAATATTATTATTTCATACACATAGTTCAATACTTAGTGGTACATTTTAATATGTAAACCAAACTCATGAACAGACTATTGGTAGGAGACAAATATGAGTGAGGCTAAATGCTAAATATAAATTGGTGATGCAATGGAATGTCTAGTCATAAAACACATATGAAGGGTGTTATAAATCACTTATACAAATGTAAAAATAATCAATCATATGAATGTAAAAATAATCAATCATTACTATTTTGTGCTAATTAACTAAGATTGATACTGAACATATATTTTCAGGAAAGAACTGCTGCTCCTATTAATGTGAATGGGATCTGAGCTGCAGTTCCACCTCATGGCCACCATGCAATGGAGTCTTCTGCTTACACCTCCTTCCACTGCATGAGTATAGAACTGGCCTCCCAATTCTTCCCAAATCAATCGGTAATATATTTGATCAATAATTTTTATTTAAATCCACCATTAAAGAGAAACTGTCAGAGCGATTTGGGATCCTGAACTGACTACATGTTCTTGAGTCCAAAAATCGCCTTGTTAGAGGTCTCTCTGGGGCCGCTTCATAAACAATAAACCTTTATACTTATATAGAGAGGAGTACGATAAGGCATATTGGAAACATGGTTATATACACAAAGATTTCACAAACTTTAAACATCCCAGGGAGCCCTGTGCAAGCGTCATATTGAAATTGAAGGAATATCAGATGCCAGCAAATCTACCAAGACCCGACTAAACTTTCATCTCAAACAAGGAAAAGACTGATCAGAGATGCAGCCAAGAGGCCCATGATCCCTATGGATGACCTGCAGAGATCTACAGCTGAGGAAGGAGAGTCTGCCCATAGGACAAAAATCTGTCGTATACACACATGCACAAATCTGGCTTTTATGGAAGAGGGGCAAGAAGAAAGACATTTCTCAAAGATATCCAGAAAAAGGCTTGTTTATAGTTTTCCACAAGCCTCCTGGGAGACACCAAAGATGTGGAAGAAGGTGCTCTGGTCAGATGAAACCAAAATCCGACTTTTTGGCCACAACGCCAAACGATATGTTTGGTGTAAAAGCAGCACAGCTCATCACCCCGAACACAACTCCCCACTGTCACACATGGTGGTGACACCATCCCCATTGTCACACATGGTGGGGGCAGCATCATGGTTTGTGCTTTTCTTCAGCAGGGAATATGGTTAAAATGGATGGGAAGATGAATGGAGCCAAATCCAGGACCATTCTGGAAGAAAACCTGTTGGGGTCTGCAAAAGACCTGAGACTAGGACAGAGATTTATCTTCCAACAAAGCAATGTTCCCAAACATAAAGAAAAATCTACAAGGGAAGGTTCACAAATAAAACGTATCCAGGTGTTAGAATGGCCAAGTGACAGTCCAGACCTGAATCCAATCGAGAATCTATGGAAAAAGCTGATAACTGCAGTTCACAAACGCTTCATCCAACCTCACTGAGCTCCAGCTGTTTTCCAAGGAAGAATGGGCAAGAATTTCAGTCTCACAATGTGCAAAACTGTTAGAGACCTGATACTCCAAGCGACTTGCGGCTGTGATCGCAACAAAAGGTGGAGCTACAAAGTATATACTATACTTACCTTCGTCCCTAGTCCAACACCCCAGGGCCCATGGGACATTTTAATCCACCACTGATAATACCTGGCACACAGGACAATTAAAATGGTACTGTACTGTACAGAATATGGCGCACTAATATCATGAAGGACTGTAAAGGAGTTTAGGGATGAAGACTAGAAATTAGGCTGTAAATTTTGTAACCCTGGGCCACCGGATCCATGGGCTCCAAGGATGGTCCTCCTTCATTAGAGCTGGGTGGTCTTTCACTATTAGAGATATACCACTGCCCATTGGTCTCTGCATTCATTTTGCCAGTTACATGGGGCATTTAAGTCTGTGCTTGTGGCTGGCATTTTAAATCACTTTAAAGCTTGGTTAAAGAAGGCTGGTTATGTTCCACAAGGATAATATATTTTCTTCTGTGGATGATACCAATGTGATGCTGGAATGGTCTTCTTGGTAAGAAGTAGTTCTTTAGAATTTCCTTAGATGTAAATAAGAATCTGGTGCTATAGAACCTCGGACAATAATTCTTGCTTCATCACACTTCACAGTTGTCATTGCATGTATTTTCCTGGTATCCTCCAAACTGGATTTAAGTTATCGACTGCCAGAGAACGATTTATCTCACCAAAGAGATTTATCAAAATCAGCTGCGGAAGATTGGATAAAACTTTATATAACTGAAATATGGAGGCAGATCTGTTACCAGCAGGATACAGACAATAAATAGCATTAGGAATTCAGCAGCTGGACAAAAATGCTGGACATACCTGCCATATGGAGTAACTTACACTTTGAACTGCACACAGATAAGGCACCAGTAAGGAGTTTAGCAGAATATTAGAAATGTCCAGGGGTGGATTTGACAATAATATATCCCATGCACTTTTGTGTGTCTGCGGATATCAGGTGGGAACCACACAGTGGTGGGTGCAGGATCTCCCGAAATGGTCGTTATTTCACTAAAGGGAGAAAATGTAATGTCAACCCATAACCCCCCACTTGGGTTTTAAACTGTCCTTAGTTGTGCATTTGAGTAGCAGCATTTGGGTCCCACAAAATGCCAAATCCACCCCTGTTATTATATGTTTAGATAAGATGAGCACTTTTTTTATATAAAGTGACACAGAATTTTCCCCCATAACTGAAAGACCTAAGTGAACTAACTATTCTGGCAGTCAATAATACTTCAACCTGGATATGAGGGACGATAGGAGTATTCTTGATGTTGATAATTTAATATTACTTCCTGGGGAAAGGGAAGGCCTTATGCACATGACAGTATATGGGACCATGAGCTAGCTGCATAAATTTCGTATGGTCTCCTGTTGTGCACAGTCACAGTGCGGTGCGGCTGCTGTAGCAGCTTCTGTTTAAATACTACTGCACTTACTCAGGGAGTGGAGCTGTATTGACATCATTAACCTGAGGTAAGTCCAGGTATAAACTAAGTATAGCCAACCTGCACAGACCTACAACCCAAGGAGGAAAGGCACTGCTTGATCTTAACTTATATTTCTTAGAATGCAGTTGGGATTCCTTGCACATGGATCAAACCCCTCCTGTACCAGTGTAGGATCATATCCCCTGCAGGATGCTTGTTCTTCATACAATAGCAGAGCATATCTGGAATACTGGTAAAAATTTGGCTCAATATCAAGATTACCTTCAGTGCCTCTATTGTAAATCCACATTCCCACATTTTTCTAAAGTAAGTGTGGGGGGGGGGGGGGGGCCAGGATTTTCAGTAATATACAAATATCTATTAAATGTTCTGCTCCGCTTTCTTGATATGTAAAGTGAAGCCTCCTGTATTTTACCTCATCAGCCAGAGATTCCTGTCCATAAAATGGCCGCAGATGGAGGATCAACTGTTCATGAGCAATCACCGTGCCAGGACCTTCAAATAGCATTCATTAATATAAGATTAAGGTCCTGGCAGGGCGATTGTTCATGAAAAGATAGAAATCACATGGCCCTTTATCCGCAGCCATTTTATGGTCAGGAATGTCTGGCTGATGAGGTAAAAGACAGGAAATTTCACTTTGCAGATCATGAAAGCAGGGCAGAACTATTAGTAGATGTATATTGGTAAATTATATGACCTGTATATGTATGTTTAGGTTTACTGGTAAAATCTATATAACCACATGGCCATTGGTTGGCAAATGATGTCACTAGTTTGTCCCAGCCCTTTGAAGGGGTATTATTTGCCCAGCAAATATGGACCATATGTGGATGGAGCCTGTGTGTCATCTACATGTAGTCCATGTTTGCAGATCAGTTGTGGCATCAGTATATAGTCACATTCCCATAGACTTCTATGGGAAGGCAGGGGCCAGAAACACAGGCAGAAATAGGGCCAGCTATGAATTCTATACAGCCTCCTCTCGGATCCCTTAAAAACATGTTCATCTATCCATTGAATTGAATGTGTCAGCGTACCACCCGCAAAGATGGATAGCACAAGCACAAAAACAATGTTTGTGGACATGTAGCCTTAGTTTTCTGGCTATATGTTATGTTTACTGAGTTTGTTGACCACTGTGCAGGTGAACAGCTTTAGCTTTTTTAATGGTAGTTTTTTTATTTATTTCATTTAGAGATCCTCTAACCAGGAGAAAGAGAAGGTTATAATCTTGGGAGAGTGCCAAACTGTCTTTTCCATGTAAATCCTGTGGAATGTCCACAAGAGGCCTGAGCAGATCCTTTGCTAATTTGATGAAATTGGACCTTTTTTTTGTGTAGGGAGGGGTGGATAAAATTACAGGCCAGATGTGCAAAACTGATAACGTTTTCTATTGACTTCACATTATAAGAGCCCATGGCTTTACTGTGCAAGATCACAGTTAGAACTAATTTTAAAGCTACATTCAAGTCAAAAAAATTCTGCATAAATACCACAATAATGTATAGAATATGATACAAAGAAGGACAAAACATGGTGCACATTGATGCAGCACTTCTATAGTCAAATACTCAAAACTTGAAGAAATAGTCTCCTCTCCCACTATTCCTATTTTGCCAGACCTTTGATCTAGCTAACTGCATGAAAACTGCATGTGAAACATTTCCAAACTTTCATTATCTCCATAAGCTCCTACTCCCATCTAAAAGACCTTTTGTGATGTCCGTGTCCAGATTCCTCCTTGGTTTGTGCTGTTAGACTTTTTCTGGATAACTCTTACTTAGCAATCTGAACTGTGTTCCAGTGCTGGGTTGCTGATGGAGTTTATCATACCTATTTCCAGCTTGGTTCTGGATCGGCAGGGTTTAATTCATGCTGAATATTAGAGCTTGCCTTTTTTTAACAGGGAGGACGTTTTCTTACTAACTGCATAAATATGTTGTGTATGCTATGTCCCTTGCCAGATAAAGTCGTTTTACCATCTTTTTTATCTGTGCTACTGTTTACTCTTTCTTGGCTATTGCTCTTTGACTATTATTTTGTGTATCTGATTTTGTACCTTATATGCAATCTCAGTGTGTCTGTTTTTCTTGTTTAGTGTGTGCACTTTGGCGTAGAGAGGGACCTTCTTCATGGTTGTCCTATATAGCCTAAGACACACAGACACAAGCAGGCTGGGCTGATGGGGGGGGGGGCTAAAGTTTTAGAGTGCACTGTCGTTTCTGTCATCACTGAATCCAGTATCTCCATTACACTTTTCTTGAGCTGCACTAGTTTTCTGGAATCTGCTACCAAAAACATCCTTTCTAAAGCTGAATATCCACAGTTCCCACTCACCCCACATCTCATTTTTAATCAGACCCCTACCTAGCCCCTTTTTTCATTATTGCCCAGAATCTGACATCCTTTCCTATTTAAGCCCCTACACATCAGACAGTTCTGTTTCTACATAATTGCTGTGAAATATATTGGGGCTTTACAAATAAAATTACTATTTTTGACAATGTGAAGTGTTGGGTTATACATATTATAACATGGAACTCAGCTGGAATCTCAATTCTTTTTCTGGCGCAGGTCCAGTTGCATATCACGCAGGTGCGTTACATACATAGAACTCTTCTGATAGCATGATAATGTGAGGGTTCATATTTTACAACTCATCGGGGTAATACAAAGTTCATTCATCAAGCTGTTTTAGATGAAGACGAAGGAGGACAATAATCAGCACTATTTTCCTCTGCCGACATCTGTTTTCATTCATGTTCTCTCAGCATGTGGGTCATTAAATAGAAAATATGGAGCAGGAGAGATAAACTGAAAATAAATGAGCGAGGTGCAGGGGATGAGCAGGTTTCCTTCATTTAAAGTCCAGGGAGCGCTTCGAACGTACTGACAAATCTAGTCAATTACATACCATTTCCACCAATCACAATACCCTGATTTATTAATGTCCTGTTGTGAACCATTACTTAATGAGGTCAACTTAATCGGACTGGCTGCACTGCCTAAATATACACCGCCATCATGTATGTATGTGTTAAATATAACAGCACAGCAAGGGCGGTGCCCCTTATAGCAGTTCAGCCACGTAGCGACAGTTTTACATGAAAATAAAAATTAAACATCAATTACAATAATGTAAAACTCATGTCCCCTCATTTAACAGGACGTGAGAACTCCAGATGACACGTTTCGAGGGCTATAAATCGAACCCTTGAAACCATGTACCTTATCTCACAAGAGAAATTATCATAGAATGGGCCCCATTTATCGGATTATAAGAGTAAATCTGATTGGTTATATTCACTTGAAGGCTTAAAGCATAAACATAGTTTATTGTTTGACGCAAGAGATGAACCAATGCAATTTTCTACTCAGTCCTAATATGTGGTAATGTCACTGATGACTTTGAAGTCACTTATTAAGGTTGAGATTTCAGTGTCAGCTGCCTGTTATTTTTGGGCACTGAATTAAAGATAACTTGTGACCACAGAACTGTGTACAGAACTGTAACTATGACCAGTGTGACCAGTCATGTACACTCATGAACGTAAAGAAAATGGCCCACATTTAACAGTGCAAACCGGCGTCCACTATAAAAATCTATTCTATATCTATATTTGGCTTGTTAATTTACTGAAGTTTTAGATAACACGTTATAATAGAAAATACTGAGAGGCCTGGGGCATGTGAGAATGCAGTATGTAGACATGCTCACTCTGCCACATTCTAATACACCCGCTCCTGTTCTGCGGCAAAAATCTTAAACTTAAACTCGGTACTCACCTCCGGTGCTCCTCTTCCCCCCACAGCTTCGATTTAATCTCTCCTCGGGTTTCGGGCAGAGGCACGTCTCTGCCGTCTGACAGCATGCGTCTGCTATGATGTCACCAGCCAGTGACCCTCAGCCTCTGCCTGCACTGCCAGGAACCTGAGGAACGATGAAGTCGGAGGTAAGTGTTTTTATATGTGGCTCCGCTGTGGAGCACTGCTGGGGGCATTTATTAGGGGGAGCACTGCTGGGGGTATTTATTTGGGGGGACACTGTTGGGGGCATTTATTAGAGGTGAGAAGCACTGCTGGGGGCATTCCATGGTGGGGAGCACTGCTATAGGCATTGCATGGTGGGGAGCACTGTTATAGGCATTTCATGGTGGGGAGCACTGTTGGAGGCATTCCATGGTGGGCACATTTATTAGTAGTGCGGAGTACTGCTAGGGGAATTTCATGGGGGGAGCACTGTTGGGGAATTCCATGGGGAGCACTTCTGGGGGCATTTATTAGGGGAGGGGAGTACTGCTGGGGGTATTTCATGGAAGGAGCACTGCTGGTGGCTTTTATTGAGGGGGAGCACTGCTGGGGGAATATATTAGGACTGGGGAGCACTGCTGGGAGCATTTATTAGAGGTGGGGAGTACTGTTGGGGGCATTTATTAGGGATGGGGAGCGCTGTTGGGGGCATTTCATGGGGAAGAGCTGTTGGAGGCATTCCATGGGGTAACACTGCTAGTGGCATTTTTAAGGGGTGGAGAGTACTGCTGGGGGCATTTCATGGGAGGAGCACTAGTGGGGGCATTTATTGGGGGGAGCACTGCTGTGGGCATTTATTAGGGGTGGGAAGTATTGCTGGGAGCATTTCATGGGGGGGTAACCCTGTAGGGACATTTCATGGGCAGGAGAACACTGCTGGGGGCATTTCATTAATAGGGGAGCACTGCTGGGGGCATTTTATGGAGTGGAGAGCACTGTTTATGGGGTGGGGAGCACTGCTTGGGACATTTTATGGGGTGGGGATTACTGCTGGGGACGCTTCATTGTGTGGGGGAGAACTGCTGGGGACATTACATTGGGGAGCCCTGCTGTGGACATTTCAGTGAAAAGCCCAAAGACATTGGGACATTATAGGTGTCAGGGGGTTGCTGTAGTAAAATGGTATTATAATCTCCTCTTTTCTGTAGCCGTCTTCTTATCAAGTCATTAAAAGAGAGATAAACCACCAGTCAGGTACAAAAAAAGCAACAAAAGTAAATGTCTTCTAAGTCACCGATGTCATAGGTGTCAGCTGCTGGAATTCTATTTCTACCACACTTTGATCACTGGCTTGAATTGTGCAACAGGCAAATAAATCAAACACACAGAAATTTCTGTCATCCTAACAGAGATAAATGATAGGTGAGCTGCCTGCTTTACACTGGTGAGTTTTTATGCAAATTAAACACAGATAAAGAAACAAGTTGTTGGTGAAGCCTTGGCAGCACTAGGGGCATACAGTGGAGACCAGACTATTAAATGCACTGTATTAAATGACACCTGTGATGTTCTTCTCGCTATCTGACATCAAATCAGATTAAACCTTTCCCGTAGGTAAATTAGAATTACCAATAATTGTATTTACAAAATGCCAGAATAATGAGAGAGAGAATGTTTAAGCCCTTTTTATAACATTCTACAAAGTCAAATGTTCATATAAATTTCATTAGTATTTGGTACCATTGTCCTTAAAGGGATATCCCCACGAAGACAAAATTCTTAAATGTACTCAGGATAGCAAGATGACACATTCTCTAATTCACTGTTATTAACAAAAATTCCATCCTGTCTCTATCATTCCTGGTGTTTACACTTTGGTTGTCCTTGGATATGACCATAAACTCCTGACTATGGTTGGGCAGATTCCCAATGCAATTGGGATTCCTTGTACGTGGATCAAACCCCTCCTC
This sequence comes from Engystomops pustulosus, assembly GCA_019512145.1. Taxonomy (NCBI): domain Eukaryota; kingdom Metazoa; phylum Chordata; class Amphibia; order Anura; family Leptodactylidae; genus Engystomops; species Engystomops pustulosus. Next base: position 32,432,827 of record CM033647.1, on the reverse strand, counting down.
TACCAGTGTAGAATATCATATAGCTTAGAATTTGGAAACTGATATAAAGCAACCAACACTCTTCCTCTGCAGGATGCTTGTTCTTCATACAATAACAGAGCATGTCTGGAATACTGGTAAAAATTTGGCTCAATATCAAGAACACCTTCAGATTCCCAACGTCATATTGAATAACTTGCTGTCCTCAGTGAGCGGATGTCCATACATGCTGACATTTCTGTGACTTGAAATCCATTCCATGTGTCTGAATGAGGCTGTGGATACCTAATGGGAGGAACAAAGTAATTTTTCAGTAATATAGACTGCAATGATACTTTATTACAGAATCCATGCCGATCCAATGGTTACAAATACATGATGTTAGAGAGATCTGCAATGTCCGAAGAAGTTGCCTAAACCAATTAATCTAGGGCTGCAGAGTGCATACTCTTTTATGGGTTCTTTTCTTAGTCATATAATACCAGTTTAAAGCAAGGTAGAACAGCGCTGCCTCCAGGGACTGCTTGGATTGAATTAGCTGTAAGTGGGAATATAAATATAGATTGCTTTCAGACTATATTAAAACCTCCGAGGGACATCTCTGCATAGGTCGTGGTATCTGAAACTCGTTGTACTTTTATATGAGTACACTGTAACTACAAATTCTAAGACTTTATATTTTTGGGAAAAATCCTTTGCACCTGCTCCGATAAAAATGTATACAATTACATACAATTCACGGGAACATATGTGCAGTATTATATACTGATGATCTGAGGTCTCAATGGTAAATTCTGTTAACCTTATATTATTGGAGCAGTAGGGCTTATAAATGTCATAGAGGTTGATCCCTATGCTTGTAATGTCATATATTAGCCAGGGCAGAGAGTCTGTAATAAAGAGCAATTCTTGCTTAGTTGGACCCAGAAACTGATAGTTAGACTGAAATTGAGGTTGTCTTAACCCCTTGTACCTGGACATAGCTGTAGCTCCAAACAAGCTTTATATTGTGCGCTGCCAGCAGTTTTGTCTTGTTAGATATTGGCCCTGGGGATCTGTGTGACCATAAATTTAGGGGTATTATTAGTAACAGCAGGAATGTGAAAAATGCATTTAAATTCCAGGATTGTAGCTGGATTTGAAATCACTTCTGTGTAAGATTTCTTCACTGAAATTCTACACTGCTCCTCCTCTCTGCTCTAAGAAAAATATCAAGCTTCTGGTTAGATATTACAGCAGAGGGATATGAATACAGGCGGTCCCCAACTTAAGGACACTCGACTTAAGAACATCGCCTAGTTAAAGACGGACCCCTCTGCCAACTGTGATCTCTGCTGAAGTTCTCTGAATGCAATGATCAGTTGTAAGGTGTCTGTAAAGAAGATTTATTGATAATTCTTGGTCCAATTACAGCAAAAAATTTTGATACTCCAATTGTCACTGGGCAAAATAAAAATGTTTGTCGGGATCTACAATTATAAAATATACAGTTCCGACTTACATACAAATACAACTTAAGAACAAACCTATGGAAACTATCTTGTATGTAACCTGGGGACCACCGGTACATCGATTATAGAATAAAGCAGTATAAGGACACTCCCCCAGTTGACAATCCTTCCTCCAGCTACAATCCTGGAAAAGACACAAAACCAAATTATCAGCACAGAACAGAAAAGTAACAATAATTCCAAGATATTTCATCTTATTCGAACCCACTCCATAAATCATTTACCACAATACACGAACACAAGAGTGTGAACTGGTTTCCATAAATTAAATCTCCAAAGAGAAAATCCTTAAAAATTCAGTTTTTTTATTGAAAATAGTTTAAAAAGACTCATTACAACATTTGTGGATGACCACAAAAAATTCCTTTAGACCATTCCTGAAGGTCCTTATAATTCATCAGTATAACACTAAACCTTTATGGCTGCATAAGGCTCATCAATATGTGCATATCACTGTATCTCTAAATAAGTACAAATACAAGTGCAAAAATAGATTACCAGTACATATTAGCACAGTGGTGGCGATCCTATGGCACGGGTGCCGGAGTTGGCACTCAGAGCTCTTTCTGTGGGCACCCAGACCTTCACCCCAACACAGAGTTTGGCAGAGAGGACTCAAGGCTTCCTCCTGTAGTTTAAGGCAGCGAGGATGTGCCATACTCAGTGCTATTTTAAAATGATACATCCTTGGCTGCCAGGACTACAGGAGGAGCAAGAAGGCTTGATCAGAGGTTGATTATCGTTGGAGCTGCTGCTCTGGGTCCCCTGATTCTTCCTTTTCAGGGGACCCTGGAGGGAAGATACAATCCAAATTTCTCCATCTTCCTTCTATTGTATTGATGTCCTCAGAACAGAAATACAATTGAAAGCTGTGATACAGAAGGGATCAATAAGTTACTGCTTAAATAGTCATGTTGGCACATTGTGACATGAAACTGGGTTTTGCCTATAGTTTGGGCACTCTGGCTCTAAAAGGTTTGCCATCACTGTGTTAGCATATCATATTAAACTGCCAGTGCATAGTCAAAGTTTCCCATGGTTTTAAAGGTGTTAAAATTGTAACCAAACGACTTTCAAAGGATCCCAATGTCCATTGTTCCAAGTTCACTTACCCATGGTATATAGTGTATACGGATGAAAAACCCTGAGGCGCTTTTTGCGTGTCACCGCTTCCTCAGGAGGCCTGTGTGATCCTGGAAAAGAAATGCATTGTTGGCACGCCTTAACAAGACACACCATTGCTTCTACCTATTACTGTCCGCAGCTTTGTTTAGTCAAAACTGCTGTTACACTCACTTTAATACTTAGTATACCAAAGCAGTATTTACATGATCAAACTATTTTTTTTCTTCATATTTTATACTTATATACAATAACAATTCATTGTTATCAACCCCACTATAAACCTCGGCAATAAAGAAAATGTTTTAAGTAAACTGTGAATTGAATACTGAAAATCTGAAATCTGAAAAATTATTTTTCTTTCATCCACTCCTGTCCCCAAAAATATTTAGACTCCTATTTTATCAAAACTGAAAGCACAAAAAAATATTTTCAAAAATATACTAAAAAGGTTCTGTGACATACCATATGAGAAGAATCATAAGAGAAACAGGAAAAAAACAATGTGGTTAACTAGTACTGTAAGGCAAGCAATAAACAAGAAATATAAGGCAGTTAAGTTGCTAAAACAGGAGGCGTTACAGTTACAGGATTATTGAGATAAAATAAATTCAGTCAAAAAGTCAAATAAAGGCAGCAAAAAAAGAAATATTGCCAATGAAGGTAAAAATCATCCCAAATTCATTTTTTTAATGTTTAAATAGCAAGAAACTAAAATCTAAATGTCTGTCCATGGTGGTGGGAAATATCTTTAATATTTGCAGATGATACTAAGCTCTGTAAAGTAATTAATACATAGAAGGATGGTATAAAATTTCAGAGGGATATGGGGAAGCTGCAGGAATGGGCGGAGAAATGGCTGTTAAAGGTAGATAAATGTAAGATTTTGCATTTGGGCCATGGCAACAACATTATGTTCAAAACAGTCAATTACTTGGTAAAACTGCAGATGAAAAAGACTTGGGGGTGTTGGTGGACAGTAAACTTTTAGTGACCAATGGCAGGTGTCTGCTGCTGAAGCAAATAAAATTATGGGATGTATCATAGATTATCATTATAAGGACATGCTGTAGTTTTGCCCTTATACAAATCACTGGTCAGACCACACATGGAATATTATGTACAGTTTTGGGCATCAGTGTATAAAAAGGACATAGTAGAACTAGAATGGGTGCAGAGGAGAGCAACCAGGATTATTAGGGAAATTGGGGGACTAGAATACAATGACATTTTACAGAGGGTTATTCAACTTAGAAAAATTACGGGGGGGGGGGGGGGACACTTCATAATAATACATAATTATTTGAATGGACAGTACAGAGATCTATCTAAAAAAACTTTTTATATCCAGGCCTGTGGCCAGGACAATGGGGCATCCTTTACGCCTTGAGGAGCAGTGGTTCTACCATAAACAGGGATTCTTTACTCTAGAAGCAGTGAGTATGGAACTCTCTGCTGCAAGAGGTTGATACTTTGTACATGTTCAAGAGAGGCCTGAACTTCTCCCGAGCTGCACCAATTCTTTGGAATGACCTTCCCTGGACACTTGCTAACTGCATGAAACTTCAGCTCTCTCTTTACTAATCCATCCTATGTCCTCCTCCCATCTGTTATCCTGCAAACACCAGATATATAACAAGCTCCAGGCTTCTCTTCAGTTACTTTGGACCTTGGACCTTGTATATAAGATGTTTGTTTTTTAGTGCTTTGTAAATAGAGCTACATTGCATGCATGTATCTACTAAAGCAGACTACATCATCTTTGTCCAAACACAACCTATACAAATATCAGGGTCACCCCATCCCTCTTGGTACAGCCCAGTCTACAGAAAGGACATATATGGAACTAAGGTATTAAATCTTGACAGACCCTGAAAGTAATGAAAAGATCTGATGTGTTGGTTTCACTTACTTATTGCTACTAATTGCAATTATTAAATCATAAATTATTAATGGACTCTACAAAGGTCGCATAGTGCCCCTAGGAAACCCTCACATACACTAAACATCTGCAGACGGTTGTGTCTAAGCTTTACAAGGCTGATATAAAAGTATATTTCTAAATTCAGTTATCACCTCATGTAAGATGGCGGACCGCATAATCATTTACAGAAAATATAATTAAAAACATATCAGAAAATATAATTTGTTATTAAGTTCACTTGCAGGTGGCGATGAGCAGACCTGTTTCCAAACCAGGACAAGCCCGAGCTTTGTGGTTTAGGTCCACTCATCACTACTTATAGGTGCACTTTCAAAAAAAGGTCTCTTCCTGGTTCAGGCCAAAGGGGTATTATTTTTATTTTATTGATCACATATTCTTAGGATTGGTGATTAATACCAGACTGGTTGGTGTCTAACAATTAACACACCCACCGATCAGCTGCTGTCATAGACTACACCGTTTTCTCACAGTTTAACAATTGCGGAGTCATACATTGTACAAATGTGCTGGGAGTGAACTACAAACAGGCCGTGTTACCAATGGTTGTAATATCAGTCGCCCATGAAGGGAAATAAACACTCAGCAGGGGTGTAACTTGAGCGGCTGCAGAGACTATTACTATAAACCATACATTATAGTCGGGGGCCTGGCAAAGACTTTGCATTGGGGCCCATCAGCTTCTAATTACGCCACTGACACTCAGCTATACTAACACTTAGCTATACTAAGGATAGGTCATCCAAAATTGTCCCAGCAGACTCATTTAATACTATTATACCCATAAACAGATCTGCGGATTGAAGATCTGTAAGATTGAAGGTTGGTGTTACAAATTTTCTTTTCTTTGCTTGCATACTAGTTGCTTGTATAGGAGAGCTGGAGGCCAGTACTGGTGCAGTAAAGCTGGAGTGTTCCTGGAATAGCAGAGCTGAAGTCCTCCTGGTGTGACAGAGCAGGAGTCTGGCTGATGTAGCAAAGATAATAGCTGCAACTAATGTAGCAAAGAAGCCGGAAGCAGATACTTTCAGTGTTGACCTGGGAAGTCTAGGACCACCAGTACAATCTGTTCTGGGACCAGTACTCAGCATCATGCAAATATTACCTGACACCCATTCACTTCCTAGCCCCTGCCTGGCACTACTTTGGTCCAGGGGCCCCTGTCAGTGACCTGCTGACTGGCTCCTGCATTTAACCTGTTATATGAATACAGGGGTTGGTTTATAGGCTGAATATCTGTGAGAAATACAGAACGGAGACTCGGTCATGCAGCACACATGCAGGGATTTACCTGTGATCCAGTCTCAGCTGGGTACATTTTAAGGATGGATCTGGAACAAAGTAAGAGTAAAGTTATTTTGCCTACAGAACAGTTGTAAATTCTTCTCAGAAATAAAATGTGCCTTTATGTCATATAAAGCTAGACCAGAGGTGATATCTGTGACTGCCCAAATAAAATTAAGCCCAAACCACCGGGAGCACAGGCCCCTTTAACACTGAACCAATATTCGCCGCTAATATTCAAGTTGAACATGTGGGTTGACATGAGGGTCGGCCACCGCTCTATATAAGTAAACCATCATATAAACATTTCTTATTTTTTTTTATAATATTTTTTGTATTATTTCCAAAACATAGATTGAACAATTAAACAAATTTAAATAACAGCAAACATAAAGTGCAAAAACCCTCCCACCTGTATGCTGGCCAGCCAATGGGCATGTAGGCCAAATACCCCAACTATCCGCCAGCTGTGACAAATGTAACGCCGAAAACGCCTTAAACAAAGGGAGGACGTGTGGGAAACGCGATCCAAAAAGAGGGTGAGTGACGGCTGCAGCTCCTATTTAAGCTATGCTCACTTCCTGTACCACCCACGACAGAAGCCCACCCCTAGTCACGTAGCCCCCACCACCATGGCATACGCAGGATATCAGAAAGGGAAGGAAAAACCACCTCAGTCAAAGGGGCCATATTCCTGTACTTAAAACCCCGCTTACTAAGACCCCCTTTGTGCAGTCATTAGCCCAACGGCTATACGCCTCTGGGCTTGCAAATAAGCTTCTATTATATTAGAAGCCTTCTTCTGCACATCTATAGAGTATACAGTGAGTCTGAAAAAGTACAGGTAGATATAAAAAATGTTATTAAAAATAAAAATGAAAAGCTGGTTCTGCTTTTTCTAAGAAGCTTTCTAAGAAATATTTAGAAACAAATATTATTTTACAAGTAAATATGGGACAATCTAACACAGGGGCTGGAGTGTTACACGTAATGCATACATATGTAATGCTCTCTCTTTCACATCACACTGTTTTACATCTGTTTCACATAATTTTCAACTAAGCAGCAAACAATTGATTCCATTGCTCTACTAATCCCCTTATCATAAAAATAACTTGTGTTGCAATATCATTCGGGTATTTAGAGGCCATAGGCATATTGTCCTCTGTAGTCTGTCTTTGCAGTCATGGTTTGCATACCAGATCACATTCATTTTTCTTGCAATAAAGCATAAGGCTGTACCAACACACTGGTCCAAATTTATCAAAAAGAGTTCAGACTGTACTATGTGCAGTTTACCTGTGTAGTGTGCAGGGGGCGCCAGATTCAGGAATTGTGGCGCAAGTTCTTCATGAATCTGAGAGAGTGCACCAACTTATTTTGGTGCACATTAACTTAGAGGGTCACATTTACTTACAAGGTCACTTTAGTTCACTAAAAGTGCATTGTCTGTCTATAATGCTACGATTAACTAAGATTGTGTGCCAGAAATCATAAATCTGGCACTTCCCGGCAATGGTCCGACAGAGTTCACCATCATTTTTGTGGTACTCCTTTAACATAGGGCGTGCATCACAATTTGAAAGTTAAAGGGGTATTCCGGGAATATGAACGTCTGACACAAAAACCCATGATGATATAAATAAATGAGTACAACAATACTCAATGTCATTAGTCACAAATCGGAGCTTAAATAGTTTGATTTTATGATTTACAAAGTTTATGGCCTCTCTAAAGTAGGTGGAGTTATCACTAAGATGGCCGCCAGTGGAAACTACAAGTTCCATGATCCTTTAGTTCTCAGTAACTCCTCCTACCTCTCAGGCTCTGCTCCCAGTGATGATGTAACAGGTTTCTTGCTCTGTTACCATAGTAATGATGTGTAACTGCCATCACCACAACACTGGCCGTACTGGATGTACTGCAACCAACCGACTACAGCCGAACATAGTGGTGATCACATGACCTGCCCAGGCAGGTGCGGGACATGTGATATGGACATGTGACCAGCGGCCATCTTGTGTTCTGTGTCTGCTCCGCAACGGACCGCGCGGAGGAAATTAACGGACTGATTAAAGGGCCGGTAGCATTTTAATTCTTCATTACATTTCATGTCACCAGCATTTCTCTGCTAAGGGGAGCAACATTTTAAATAACAACTAATTACACATTAGCTTATATTTTACTGACTCATTTGTATACGAATTATGCTGATTCCTGGAATACCCCTTTAAGTTTGTTGCCCGGTCCGAATCAGTCGGACCGTCCGACGGTTTGCCCTGTAATTTGTGGCGCATGGAGGCCAGCATAGCTGCGCCACAAGCTGGTTGGGTGCAACATAATAGCAGCGCAGAAACTTTTAATATACCGGTGCAAGCCGTTTTAGCCTAGAAGAACGTGAACAGTCCGACTTCTATCGGACTCTGCATGATAATTGCACCTGAACGCCCCTTTTAGTGCAGAATTTTGTGTCGCGTTGGGTACAATGCAACACAAAACGGTAACAAATATGTGGCGCGGACACCTCTTTAATACATGTTCAAGCAGTTTGCACATAAAAGAATAGGCAAAGTCCGACAGCAAACTGGTAGAGGGGCTTTAGTAAATGAGCCCCCTTTTTATCTCTACCGTGATACGCTGCTGACTTCACTTTGAGTGACATTTGCCATCATCAATTTTCAGGAGGTTAGCACTTTTCCATTGGTGGAATATCATATTTATTACATCATATAGAGGAAATTATCAATGATTGTAATACAATGCATTATGGAGGTTGATTCCTTTTAAAACTTTTTCTTTAAAGGGAACCTACCACCACGATTCTACCTGTAAAGGTAGAACAGATGGTCAGTGGATGTATGGGACGTGAGGATAGCCTTCTCGGACGAGGGTGCGAAGTTATGAGAAGCTGCGTACCGAAGATGTCAGGGCTAGTTTTTCCTTGAAACTTTTTATCTTGAAAATTTTTATATTGAAACTTGGGTTAGTACTGTGGGTTATAGAGATAACAAATTGGTGTATCCATGACTAATGAAATTTCAGGACTGGGAACATACACTAAATAAATAAACTGCACGACTGGTCGATCTCACATATACAGTGGAGGAAAATAAAGCATATTCCGTGCCTGGCAGCACAATTTTCCCCTCTCCCCACTGACATAGAAATGTACCCCCAGCCAAACATACATATCTACGAGTAAGTCAAAAGTGATAGCTGTCTCTTATTCATGGTAATTGGTAGTGAAAATAAGATGACTGAACCTTAGGCAATTCTCTAATATCTGGTAAAATGTTTAACATTGCTGCCTTCTTATACTCCCTTGTTGTCTATGTTTAACATTCCCAATGTTACCAATCAATAATATATACATCCTAACCACCTAGAACATAGCTTCCATGCCATGGGCTATTAGTGCACGGCAGAAGGATTGCTAACACTCCCGTCTTATTACAATTGTAAATGTTGTATGAAGCTCCTGCTGGGGAAACTTGTTATAGATCAGATTCTGATAATTCCCATTGTTGTCTGTGTGGTTGTTCACTTGAGACCTCATACTTATGGTTGCCGCTTTTTATAACATTTCTGATTATCCTTCTCTTTTATATTTATTTTACTTTCTGTATTACTACTACATTTCTATACGTCAGAAAGAGAATTAAACTCCCTGTATGGATGGATTTAAAAGGCCACCATTTATCTCTATTGAGTTGTTGGAGATGTTGGAGTACAATGCTCGGCAATCTCCATCTGCTCCATAGAGATGATTCGGGCAGCCCAGCAACATAAGACATACAATAAATAATTATACAATAAATGCATAAAAAAAAAACACAGGAAAAACAGAAGGGAAATACACAACAGTAGACCTTCACTTATGATACACTTTCTTCAGAGTTAGCTACTTGTGTAGCTATTGATACACCATCCTATACAACCAACAAAATCTGAATATTTTAGCATAAAGCACATACTACAATATTTCCTGAAATCCCGTATATTGTGCATAAAATAGGAACATGAACTGTCCTTCAGGGCCGACGTTAGGGGGCGGCAAACTGGGCAAACTAATGGGGCCCCCTGCATGTGGACTTTAGTGGGCAGAGGATGTATCGGCCCTTTAATACCCCTTGGTTGAATGCCTGGGTGAAGATGTTTATCATCTATCTCTTGTCTATATATATATATATATATATATATATATATATATCATCTATCTGTCTAGTTATCTATCTTCTATAATTTGCCTATTTCCTATCCATATATCCTCTCCATCGCACTGGATGTATGCCCGCCTCGCCACGACCCAGTGGGCATACATTTGTGTAAGTGTAACCTTATGTTTATGCATCTATGAATATAACATCTTTCATATTAATCTTTTACCCATCATCTGTCCATCTCCTATAAAATTCTCCTACAGTCCCATATCACAGATTGCCTTACCATACAACTGTTTGTAAACTTTAAAGGGCTATTTTAGTACAGGGCTGTTCATAAAATAGTTTTATGTTGGGGCCCCAATTTTAGTTTGTCCACTGCCATCCCTGGCAGTGCTTTACTGTTGATCATAATCTCACTTGACCATACAGTACCCAAAAAGAATTTCTGTGGTATCACCGTTAAAGGGGTTTTCCCACGAACAAAAGTTAGGCCCTATCCACGGGATAGGGCCTAACGTGCTGATCAGTGGGGGTCTCAGTGATGAGATTCCCACAGATCACTTTCCGGCAATTTCCATCAGCTCCATAGAGATTAATGGAGTAGAACGGTCAAGCGCGGCCGTCTACTCCATTACTCTGACGGAGTACGGAGTACGTCTCACCCCATCGGACCCCTCGTTTTCGCAATCTGTGGGCGTCTCAACATTGAGACCCCCACTGATCAGCAAGTTAGGCCCTATCCTGTGGATAGAGCCTAACTTTTGCTTGTGGGAAAACCCCTTTAAGTAATCTAGGATCCAGGTAGTGTCCACTATAATATATCACAATTTGTACAGCAGGCCAGACACAATCCTACTGAATGCTGAACAAGTATTTTAATGTGTGTGTGTTTTAAGTGTGAGGTTAAGAAGTTTGTATCTGGCCATGATTAAGACCGATTAGATTGAAATGCGTTGGTCAACTTATCTGTCCCTGCTGTAATTACTCATATGATATGGAAAAACAATAAAGAACAACATTTTATTTACAGAAACAATGGAGTCCTGGATAGGACCTTTTTTCTTTTGTGGATAAAGCAAGGCAAGTGGAGATCTGAACATGAATACCCGAATTACACATGTAATAAGATTGTCATTAGTCTTCATGCAAACAAATAGAATTACAGGATTCTTGTTGTAGCAAACAGGTTTTCATCGAAACCCAGAAATGAAAAATACATTTTTGATATTTCCCATAAATTGTTTTCTTTAATAAAGTAATTGTTCCTAAGATATTTCTTATAATAACGGTTCTTTCATGCCGCAGGTCTGAGATGAGCGCTCCTTCTATTTGTTATGCTCGCAGTGTGAATTCCCATATTTCCCATAGACCTGTCAAGCATTGTAGATGCTCAATTTGTACTTCCCTGCCACAGTAAGTGTGTTAATAAATTAGTCAGCACACACAGTGGCAGACACCTAGAAGCTATTGTTTCAACTGTGTCCTCTTATCTCAGATATTAATTTGAAAAAACAACGAAAAGTTGAAGGAAAACAAATATCCGCCCCTGGACGTGCTCTCATTAGAGATAATTAGACAACATTTCACAATCAATGACACAGAAGATGTAACCTCTGTGGCCTTGGTGCAATCTAGTCCTGGCAATCATTCCATGCTCATTCCAAGTATCTATCACATGCAGAACGGGAAGCTCCAAAATAAAAGATCATACTAAAAGATTATAAAGATAATATCAAAACCTAAGCAAGTAAGGCATCAACCTACCGGTATATGGCTGCAACGCAAGTGGCTGGAAAGATGGACTGTAAGACCTTGTGTTGTGTAATGCTTGGGCACCTATAAAACTTCTAACTGAGACACAAATCTTTGAAGTGTAAGGGTTAGTTACATCTCCGTTTTGATAGACACCCCAACAACTAGTCATGGTCAGTGGGAGAATTTCAAGTATTTGGCACTTCCTTTTTTTCAGTGTTGAACACGGAACCACCTAGTCAACTTGTCATGGCGTTGGTCACTTTACCTCATGAATTTTTTAATGTGTGGGGGCAGGATATTAAGTCATTTACCAATATACATCTATTATAGTTCTGCACCACTTTATTGATATGTAAAGTGAAGCTAACTGTCTTTTACCTCTTCAGCCAAACATAACATGCTGCTGGCATATAGGACACAATGTACAATCTGCTCAGCTCCCCCTTCTCTATAACATTCTGCCTGCAGATAGGACACAATGTACAATCTGCTCAGCTCCCCCTTCTCTATAACATGCTGCCTGCAGATAGGACACTATGTACAATCTGCTCAGCTCTGCTTGCTTTACAACATGTTGCCTGCAGATAGGACACTATGTACAATTTGCTCAGCTCCCCCTGCTCTATAACATGCTGCTGGCATATAGGACACAATGGGGCAGATTTACTTACCAGTCTCTGCACGATCCCCAAGGTGCGTTCCCCGAGGAGAATGCACAGCTGCCGCGATTCACTACTAGCGTGTGCCTGATATCCTGCATGTGTCGCTTCCCCGATCAGGTCCACTGGAGTTCACTTTCTTCTTCCCTGTGCTTGGCTTGCGACACAATTTAAATCTTAAATCCTGCGGTTTGCCTGAATCCATCGGATCGTCCAACGGCGCCCCCCCCCCCTCGATTTCAGTCGCATAAAAGATGGTTCAGATGCACCAAAATCCCCTTTTATATTCCTGTCCCAGCGGCGCAAAATGGAAATCATCGGGATGTCCGACGAAAGTGCAGTCTGCAGGGCCCTTTGTAAATGAGCCCCAATGTACAATTTGCTTAGCTCTTCGTGCTCTATTACATGCTGCCTGCAAATAACTCTTCATTTTTGTGGTGACAAGTGGGGACTTTTACCAATCTTCAGCATATCTCCTATACTATTTGCATATACCATCAGGGGCTGGAATGGAATTTGACTTCACTAATGTATTTCCTAAGTTCAATATAAGGTGTCTGTTTTTTTAAATTTTTATTAAAACTACATAGGGATTTGTCCACATTGTGATGTTCCGGCTGGTGTTGGATGAGTTGTTTTCCCACAGCAGGAAAATAATCACTGCCAAACTGTTTTGTAGAGTACATTTCACCCAGACAGGAGAAAGACTACCCAAAACCCAGTGACATAAACCGTCAGTAACACAGAAACCTGTGCTGCGAATCTTGAAACGTTGCCTAAAAGTTCCCTTGAAACCTGTGCTTCTCCTAGGTGCTTCACACATAATGGCATCTAAGAGGGAAATTTGCTTATGTGACACCATTAAAGAGAATCTTCCTATTCCACTGATAAATTATGCATAAACACATACATCAGAAACTATGAATATCAGCTGAGTAAAATAAATTCTTACCTTGTCACTCCAATTCAGTCACCTCAGGCCAGGTCCCTGGTGCAGCAACTTTGAGATGTATGAATACCTCAATCTAGTGTTATCACATATAGATAAATAGGTAGACTTGGAAAAACCAAAGTTTGACCACTGTGACCCAATATGTCTGTGACATGTATGACTTCAGCACACAGCCGGGTACGCAACTCGCTACAGAGTTTGTGTACCTTCTGGTGCCTCACTGCCTAGCAAACCTGCATGCGGTGCGGCGCATGCACAGATAGTTGTAGAGGCTTTCTTCACTGTATCTGCCCATGTCCTCAAAAGGTGTTGACCGTGCAAGCACGAGAATCGCTTGCTGCAGTCAGTGAGCAGTGAAATCAGAGGAGGGGGGAATGAGCTGGAGTAGGGTCGGCTCCAGGTTTCAGTAGGCCCCTGGGTGATAATGCCTCAGTGGGTCCCTTTGCAGTAAACTTACATGGGGCATTAAAAAGTCAGAAACTAAAACAGTCTCCTGTTCTTTAAAGTATTCCTTAAAATATTCATACCAAACACCCCCCTTATGGTTATTTTATAAAAAGCCCCCCTCACCCCATAGATTCCTTATGTACAGCCTAATGTGGGCCCCAGAGCAACTCTGGGCCCGGCACTTGCCCAGGTTTTCCCTGTGCTGGTGCCGGCCTTGACTAGGAGGAGGGAGGGTTTTTATTTTAAAGTGACAGATGACAAGTTTTTTTTACCAAAGACAAGTGGATACTCTGCTTTGTGCTGAACATGCCCTGGGGACTCAGGATGTGAGCTGGCAGGGAGCCAGCTAAACTTTAATACAAGTTATCACTTTAACTACATGTGTCAGTATTTTTATAAAATAGTTTGGGGATATGGTATTTATTGTCTGTATGGACATAGAGGAGCCTGATAAAGGGTGTCTGGTGACAGGTTCCCCTTACTTTCTTTGAGAGAACTACAGCAAAAATAATGCTCTTCTCTTTGTATTTCTGCTCTTTGAACCAATACTGACTATAGAAATCTTCAGTATAGTCTCATGGTAAACAGATTTGTTTTTCTGTTTCCTTACAGGAATTCCAACCATAAAAGCAAAGTACTTTATTTGTATTCTTTAGGAATGTGTCGCTGGCTCGGAAGTTGATTACCCCCTGTGGGAATTGTGGGTGCTTAACAGGATTGTATCATGCTTTTTAGTTTTATTACACATGTCAGTCTATAATTGAGAAATGATGCTTTCTTCTGTTTAATGTGGTTACTATTTATTGGTCAAAATAAACAGAACTAACTTTTTTTTTTTGGGGGGGGGGGCATATTGGAGACACAGATCAGGGCATCATACATACTTTATGGCTGCTGCAGTCTACGGCCGTTAAAGAGGATCAGGATCCCAACTCTAATATCTAGATGTTTGGGTTCCTTTAACCTTTGTCTTGTAGCTTCTACGAATAGAAAGATGGTTGTGCCATCTACACAGTAAAGCTTACGGATGAGCTGCATAAGACCAAGGACACACAAGGCTGAATTCATGTAGCATATTTGCACCCGTGATTCAGGCCAAAATGTTTGCAAAATGTCTGGTTTCATCTGTAACTTATATCCCCAATTTCTTCATGTCAGGATGCAAAGTTTTTCTTTTTTTATGTATCCCATGGATAGGATTTATATACATCACATCCATATGATGACACTGTAAAAAGCTGTGGGTTTGTCACTAATAACTGACCTGATTCATTCCCCTGTGCCCCACCCCCTCCAAGCCGCCTAAAAAAGAAATATATCAGGAAGCCTAAGGCTCCATGTACACGAACGTAGAGGGATGTACATACATCTCCTATAGACCGACAATGGCTGCACAGAGCTATACGCTGCCGCACACGTGCAGCACCGTGCGAGTCTGTACACGGGGAAAAGATAGGACATGTCCTATCCTTTCCTGTTTTATGGGCCGTGCGCTGTGTATTTCTATGGAGAGGGGAGGGGTCACCCCTTCTCCTCTCCATCGCGGTTGAAGTATGCCCTTCCGGCCATGTCCGTGCGGGCATACATCAGTGTGCATGTAGCCCAAGATGTATATGTTGACGCTGTAGTGGTGGGACTTCTATCTTAAGCCAGTGCACGAGCACCGGAGTCTGATAAGTCTCTACCTATGTTTTCATATGTTCTACTTATACATCAAAGGGCAGACATCAAAATCAAAGGGCAAATTAATAGGGTCAATACCAGAAAAGAATAATTTCACTAATTTATACTAAAACATTTTCATTCATTTGATTTGAATCTGGAAAAAAAGGTTTTGTGTGAAGGATAAAAAGTGGACTGGTAATGAAGACTTAGTAAAATGGGAATACAGGCAGTCCCCGGGTTACATACAAGAAAGTCGGAACTGTATATTTTATCATTGTAATCCCAGCCAGAACTTATTTGGTTAACAATTTGGTTAACAATTGGATTTTTAAAATGATGGATTGTCATAAGAATCAAGATTAACAATAAAGCTTCATTACAGACACCTTTGATAAAACTAGTATTAACAGGTTGGCTCTACTGAACTGGTCAGCTTTAAGACATAAAGAGAGAATTCAAAATATCCTCCACCTTTTCACTCAAGTTTAGAAGGATTCCCAGTGACAATTACCAACTACATGCCAATGTCAGTAGCCTTAAACAGTTTGAAAGGTAGAGGACTCCCTTTTTAAGGCAATTCTTGCCGATTTGGTTGCCTGTACATAGTAGCCAGGGGTCTAAAGAAGGCCCCTAGTACTACCTTAAGTGTATTCCTTTTAGGCCAAGCCAGAAAGAAGAAATGGTAGCATTTATGTTTTGTCTATTCCCTCCCAAAAAATGTTCATTAAGCTAATCGAAGAAATATATGTATTACACACTACAACTTCTCCTTCAAAAAGTAAGCCCTCGTGCAGCTGCAAGAATGAATAAATAAACAGTTATGACACCTAAAAAGCAACAAGAAAAAAGCTAATAATAAAAGGAACAGGTGCAGGGTCTGAAGGAAGGAGCAGGGCTCATCTTCACTGTATTCACTGGAGTCATGCTCCTCCCTACAGGCGTAGGGATGAATCAATGAATCAGCTGTAACTGGAGTGTTCCTTTAAGCTCAAAACACACCAGCTACTAAGAGGAAAAAATCTAAATGTATTTATTTTTAATTCTCATGTTTTTTTAAATCAAAAATCGAACAAGCGAAAAGTCTAAAAAACTTTAGAGGGACAAACAACTATTGTTAAATATACAATCAAGGGAAAAAGACTGGGATTAAATAATCAATTGAAGCCAGTAATTAAAAATACATTGGGGAGGAGATCCGTAAGAAATTTAAGGTGACAATCAATGAAAATTATTATTTTTGCTTCAGAGAATGATGCAATCACTGTGTTGTCCCTGACAGGAAGAAGTAATCAATAACTGCACTATCCCCCAGCTGCTGTATATGAGTCATCCAGGTCAGGTTGCTTCGTCCTGTCTGGATGGTTCAAGAAGCTCCGTGTAATGTATTTATGAACGGCAGCATGCATGCAACCCTGCTTTCCCAAGGTCCTGAATTTTATAATTGTTTTTTCAACAAAACCACTTAGCTCAGGGATTAAACAAGATATGTCCCTGCATCGCTACAGCATTCTAAAGGTATGTTTTGTTCAAAATGCATGAAAACAAATGGTAGATTTCCTTCAATGCAAAACATGACAAGTGTAAGTAAGTAGAAGCATTTGCTTATTTAAATGTCACACACGGCTTCTATATAGGGTTATAAGCCATCATTCCAAAAAAACTTGTGGGTGCCTGTTTTTTGTTGGATAATATAATGTTTGTGTTAATCCAAATGCCTGATAAAGAATGGACAAAACAGTAAACTTCTTTAATGTTTCAAGGAACTAAAGCCAAAAGGCCATGTGGGACTGCTGGTCTAGAATATAATTTATGTTATTGTTATATATGCTTTAAAGCTAAGATCATGAGTTAAAGATGTGGCTTCTGACACACTGTATATTACATAGATGCGCCATACTGTGCTGCAAACCTTTGAGCATGAGCAGTTTTGTTAAGCATTTATTTAGAGGAGTTACAAAATTCTTTTCACTCCTTAATTTATGTCCTCAACTAAGGACAGAGGGAAGGGATCACTGCAACAAAATGTATGTCTTTGCTCAGGAATTTTGTTCCATAATGTAGAAAATTACGGTAAAACCGAAACTAAAGGTTTTGTACCATGAAGAAAACTTCAGCCCATTTATACTAAGAGAAAAAATGCTTCTGGGTTTACCCAAGAAGCCCATTGCATTGCTATATGGAGAACATTCATGGATACATTCAGGGTGGAGGTATCTTGCAGAGAACTTTTTTCTTTGTATATACACAATGAGTAAAACCATGACTAGTTTTTCTTATCCCATCCTGAAAAACTTATTTGCAAATTTTCCAGAATCCCCCAGTGAAGCATGAATGTAAGTCTCTGCACATCTGCAAGGGGCCTAATTAAGGGCATATTCACACGGCCGTCAGGGGGGATGTACATGCGGCCGCATATACGTCCCCATAGACGGCAATGGCGGCTCGGCGGCAGTACAGTGCCGCGCTGTACAACGCAAAAAGATCTTTTGCGAGTGAACGGTCGTGTGCCGCTGTTTTCTATTGAGGGAGGAGGGGTCAACTCCTCCTCCGCTCCAGCATGCGCGGGCATACCGCGTGTGAATGTACCCTAAGGCCAGTAAGGAAAACTCTTACTTCCTGACCCTATTAAAAGGGAAACATTTACAAACTTAATACTAGTTGCTCATCTCAGTCACATAAACTGCACACACAAGGATGGACAAAAAATAACTATTGTGGAACAATGAGGCCTGAAAAAAATTGGTTGTGTTTCTGTGACCAATAGGATAATTGTGTGAATGAGTATAGAGGTCTTGCACCTCTAGTACTAATAGCTATGTATGAGTGCACATCATTGTCATCCTGTTTGCCCAGGAGAAGGGAGGGGGTGGAATTAGTGATCAGTTAGTTTACAATTATTTAATAAAATGTCCAACTTTTTTACATTTTTGGTATTAGGTTTTCATTAGTAAAGGTAAACACAACTATCGACACCAACAAGGTCCCAATGTCAAGACAAGTCAGCAGTCCAATATCCGATATACGATATCCTGCATGTGTCTCTTCCCCGCTCAGGTCCGCCGGAGTTCACCATCTTCTTCCCGGTGTATGTAAGTGCATGGCTTGCGACACAATTTTGAATGTTAAATCCAGCACTTAGTCCGAATCAGTCGGGTTGTCCGACGCCACGCCCCCGTTTTGTGTCGTGCGATTGCAGCAAAATCCGATTGCGTGGGCCAAAAACCCCAGTTAAATGCGGTGCAAAATGGAAAAAGTCAGGAAACCCGAAGAAAATGTGGTCAGCGGACCCTTAGCAAATGTGCCACAATGGGACAGATTTATCAAGCTGTCTGAAAGTCAGAATATTTCTAGTTGCTCATGGCAACCAATCACAATCATGAGCACTGGTAAAATAAAGCTGAGCTGTGATTGGTTGCCATGAGCAACGAGAAATATTCTGACTTTCAGGCAGCTTGATAAATCTGCCCCACTAACATCACATAACGTTCAATGATTTGGTTGCATCTTATCGTAGCAGTACACTGAAGTCAATTTACTGTACAGTAGCCTGGTTTATATCAGTAGTTTTTCGAGAGAGACCTACCATTATAAAGGATCTTAATGTATAATTTGATCCAACAGGAGAGGCTACGGGTGACGTATGCCATTACCCTTTACAATGGCTGATGTCTGGACTTGGGTGCCTAAGATCTCTTAGGAGAACAATATTAGGAAAACAATTCCCAAATTCCCCTGCAAGAACATATTTCATAATTGTAAGCTGCTACTTTGTACTTGCCCCAGACTTGAGGACTAGGACTCTTTGTGATCTATGATCCGGGGATATACATATGATAACTGCCAATAGGGGGCACACAGAACTATATTAATAAAGTGGGGCCCAGTGCACCGACACCTTCAGGAAAACATCAGCAACAATGTGAAAACGTATTTCACATGATTTATCCTGTACACTTAATTATTAAAACCAGATGTTAAAGCTTAATTGTGGGTAAAGTTAAATATGAAGCATAAGAAAAGAGTCTATTAACTAACCTAATGATAATAGCCAAACCTACAGATGATAGAAATCTGATATAATACAACCTCAAGGATGTGAAACAAAGGTCAGTTTGACAAATATCACAAATGATGTCACATGTAATGTAATAGGCACATAGAAGACTTATTATCCAAATGGATGATGTACATAATGATATTTAAAGTAGAGCTCCGCTTTGTCATCTTCACATCCCAGGTTGTGCATTTTCATCCTCGATTAGTGACATTTCAACAGGGTCAACAGGGTCTGCGACATCTAAGAAGTAAAACATAGGAAAGGAGGTCCCCACTGTCAACCCTTTGGTCCCTCACCACCCAATAGTGAAGTCTAAGCTACGCATCATACTCCCAGACTTCCATAGCTAGGTGGGGGTCTTTACTTAATTCTTCTCCCAGTTAGTTTCTGCGAGCTGCGAGGGCCCTGGCCAGTTCTCCAATTCAGCCCTTTCAGCCCTGCGTTTAAGGCTGGGTGCCCTCTTTAAGAGCCATCTGCTCCCTTATGTGCTCCGCTATCCTGTGGGTATCCCAGGCTGTCATCTGCTGTTATAGTAGGGTATTTTTTATGTCTCTTTGTATATGATGTAGTACAGAGTTAACTGTTTTATTATGTTTAAATGTGTCTTTTATAAACACCTTGTGAGATTGTGAGTTCCTGATTGGCTTCTCCCCTCGAAAGTTCCAGAGACAGAGGTGATAAATGTTCCAAGGTCTCCGGATTTTAGGGGCACATTTACTAAGAGTAGTGCACAGTTTTCCTGTGTATATTGCTCGGTGCACCAGATTCATGAAGAACGATCGCCACAAACCATGAATCTGTCGCTTCCCCACCCCAACAGAGTTCACCAACTTTTTTGTGGTGCACCTTTAACATAGGGCTTGCAACAGACTTTGCATGATAAATCTGGCAGCTACGCCATAAAATGGTTGTGTGTAACACAAATGTGGTGCAAACATTTCTTAAATACCCATGTATGCAGTTTGCACCTAAAAGAATGTGCAAAGTCCGTCAGAAAACTGGCTCACAGCCGTTAGTAAATGTTCCCCTTGTTTTTGGTTTGTGTGAGGAGTCTGTTGAAGAGTAACTGTGCTGGAAAATACCCTAATGCTGGAGTTCCAGTTAAGCCCTTACTTATGGGAGGAAGCCACCCTACTCCTGATATTAGCCCCCCTCTTCCTGCTTCACCTTGTTGGCCTTGGGAATTGTGGAAGAGGACCAAGACCGGGAGAGAGCTACCGTGTCATCCATCAGCCAGCCACTCTTCTCCTAGGAGTAAAATCTGCCCACACATAGGGGTTTATTTATTAGGCGTCCGCGGACGCACTTTAGTCGCTTTTTCCGTCGTTTTCGGGATTTGCGCTACTTTGAGAAGTATTTAACTGGGGATTGTGTCGCACGCGATCGGATTGTGGCGCAGCTGCGCTGGCTTTCATGCAACAGAAATCGGCAGGGCGTGCCGTCGGACGATCCAACTGATTCGGACTGAATGCAGGATTTAACTTTCAAATTGTGTCGCAAGACCAAGCACTTACATGCATCGGGAGGAAGAAGGTGAACTCTGGCGGACCTGAGCAGCACAGTGTATTGCTATCGGACAATGCACTTTCTTTAGAGGAATGCAATTAATGTAATCTCTAAAAGGACATATTACTAATAATATTAATTATTTAAAAAGCGCACACAGATTTACGCATATTGATAAATAATTTGTTCTTCCTAAATCCAATAGATTAGTAAAGTCCTATTACATTGGAAAGTAGGAGGAAATTAAAATAGTTACCACACATACAAGAATCGATGTATAATTTGATAAGCTAATAACATGCATTATTTAAAAGACCTTGAGTTATCCAATAACCACTTTGAGCGTCTCGCACAGATATTTATTTCAGTTTTTATGTTATATTTACCAAAAATATACTGATTTCCCAAGTAGTTTATATCTAGAAGTAAATAAGTAAACATTTTGTACCGTAATGGTAATTTTAGATATATGTATTGCAGTACATGGAAAAGAATAAAGCACATTTCATGAGAAAGAATCATTTTTAAATTAGGTCTATTACGCCTTTGCCTTCAAACAGAATAAAATCTAAAATACTTTGCAGGTAGAATACAAAACTCTGGAAGGATCTCAGACATTGAAAACAGCCTACAGGCAAAAAGGCAAAGCAAGTCCAAAACAATAATAAATGAATGCAAATTCAAATAATATTAATAATAATATTTCTGGGAAATCCTCGGGGAGAAACAAAGTTTACTTTGGTATTGTTGATGCTACGCAGTTCATTTCTAGGGAGCAAAGGACTTGTTACTAGGAGACAATAAGTAGTCCTCCATTCATAAACACATTTATCACATCATTAATATCATTATTGGTGTTTTCCTGTGTTTACAATGGAACATCTCTCATAGTACTCTACACTGAGAAACCATCCATAGTCTAACAATGAAAGCCGAGGCAGAAGACATGAATACAAATACAAACCCTTATGTTTGCAGACAGGGATGCCACCAATGCGAAATTATTACCCTCCCAGTATAAAGTGGCAGATGGAGGACATCTATGAGAAAACCGAAACTCAATGGGGCTTATTTACTAAGGGTTCGCGCAACACACGTTCGTTGGATTATGGAAATTTTCGGGATTTGCGTCGCTGTGACAGTTATTTAGAAGGGGATTCTGTCGCATGCGCCAACCTTCATGTAACAGAAATTGGGGATGATCCGATGGATTCAGACTGAGCGCGGAATTTAACTTTAAAATTGTGTCGCAAGACAATGCACTTACATGCACCGGGAAAAAGAAGGTGAACTCTGTCGGACCTGAGCGGGGAAGCGACACATGCAGATAATTGGGTGCACGGTCTCAGTGAATCACAGCAGAGTGCATTCTGGTCGGACATTCCGGATTGGGGAACGCTCCAGGGACTCTTAAGTAAATGTGCCCCAATGTCACTGCTGCTGTCACGGATTGGGTGCTGAGGTGACATGTTGAGACAACTCATCTTATAAAAGGCATGCAAAGAACAGGCTCTTGAGTTACAGCCTAAATTACAGATTTTGTGGGGATATTTTTATGGGGTAACTTCATGGCCATGTTAATGAGATTCACAGTGAGTAGGGCTAAAACAAGTAAGCAGTAGTGGATTATACTATAGGTGGTTTGGGCAGTAAGCCAGGGCCTAGGCCTTCTAGGGGACTCATTGCCACACAAAGAAAAGGCCTTTCACCCATGAAATCCTGGTACATCTTTTCCTGATATCAATTTACATGTATACAAGAGCCATTTCAGGACTTCAAGGTCCTCCAAGGGTCCTGAAACTGCAGATTGAAAGCTGGTCGATGGGATACATCCTCCATTTCCCAAGTAGCTTGATTCTAGTACCATATGTAGGAAGTGATGCCAGACTTGTGGGGACTATTATATTCATACAGCCCATGGTCCATAACAGTCTAAATCTGCCGCTGCAGTTAAGGTGGCAAAACACTTTCTGTATCCATTCCTCACGGTTTTCTAGATCTCTGCTTGCTGTCATTCTGTAGAAAGCTTCTATATTTATCTCCAGTGGACAGAAATCTGCCCATGGTCACACAGGTGCACGGCTCCTTATATCACACAGCTCTGATTACTCTCTATAATACTAACGAGCCGTGCACCTGTGTGACCTGTCAGATTTCTATCGACAGGAAGTAAACATAGAAGCTTTTTATAGAATGACAGCAAGCAGAGATCTAGAAAACCATATTGATATAGAAATTATTACAATATAGAAATTGTATAACTTTTTATCTTAAAAACATTAACATTAATTTGCTGAAATGGGAATACCCCTTTAAATGTAAATATAGTAATATAGTGTATATAGTGACTACATTCAGGGAATCAGAAACACAGGGAAGTTTTCATCTTCTGCTCATCTTCTGCTGGTGGCACACTACATCAACACCTATCAGACTGTGAAAGGGGAAAACCCATTCAACTTCCTAAACAGATCACCCATACCATAGAGAGAGATCCTCAGGTATCAGCATCTTAGTCATTAACCCCTTAACCACCTGGCCCTTTTTAGTTTTTTCACTTCCATTTTCAATCACCACCTTCAAAAATCTATTACTTTTTATTTTTCCACATAAAGAGCTCTGTGACGGCTTATTTTCTGTGTATCAAATTGCACTTTATAGTGAAAAAAAATTCCAAATGCATTGAAAATGGTGAAAAAAACGCATTTGCACGTTTTCTTGTGGGCTTGGATTTTACAGCTTTCACTGTGCGCCACAAATGACATGTCTACTTTATTCTTTGGGTCGGTACGATTATGGGGACACCAAATTTGTAATGTTTTCATACATTTACAAAAATTAAAACCTCCTGTTCAAATTTTTTTTTTTAATTTTGCCATCTTCTGCCGCCAATAACTTTTTCACACTTTGGTTTACAGAGCTGTGGGTGGTGTCATTATTTGCACCTTTTGATGGCATTTTAATTGCTATAATTTTTAGGACTGTTCGACCTTTTGATCACTTTTTATTGATATATATTGATTATATTTTTCAAAATGGCAAAAAAGTGGCATTTTCTACTTTGGGCTACTTTCCGTTACGGGGTTAAACGCAGTGAAAAACCGTTAATATATTTTGATAGATCGCGCATTTTCGGATGCATCGATGCCTAATGTGTTTATGATTTTTACTGTTTATTAATATGTATATCAGTTCTAGGGAAAGGGGGGTGATTTGAATTTTTAGTTTTTTTTATTATAATTTTTTTTCAACTTTTTTTTATTTTTACTTTACTATTTTTCAGACTCCCTAGGGAACTTTAACCCTAGGTTGTCTGATCGATCCTATCATATACTGCCATACTACAGTATGGCAGTATATAGGGATTTTCCTCCTCATTCATTACAATGTACAATTAGCACATTGTAATGAATGGGTTAAAATGAGACAGCCTCGGGTCTTTGTAAGACCTGAGGCTGTTATGGTGACGTCACGAGCCCTCTCCATGCACCGGGACCCGGCGTGCGCCGTAATAGTACAGCACACGTCGTGAAAGGATTAAAGGGGATATCCACATTCAGCAAATAATTGATATAGGTAGTTTGTTTAAGGAAAAGATATACAATTTTACAATATACTGTATTAATTCCTCCTGGTTTTCTAGATCTCTGCTTGCTGTCCCGCTGTAGAAAGCTTCTATGTTTACTTCCAGTGGATAGAAATCTGTACATGATCATGTGATGGACACACAGGTGGAGGAGCCATTGTTATCACACGGCTCTGATAACTTTCCATGATAGTAAAGGCTTGTGAACCCGCTTGTCTTTCACAAAACCATGGACAGATTTATAGCCACAAGAAGTAAACATAGAAGCTAGCAAGCAGAGATCTAGAATACCATGAGGAACTGATACAGAAAGTATATTGGAAAATTGTCTAACTTTTCAATACACAAACAAATATCAATTATTTGCTGAAAGTGGGCAACCCCTTTAAATCCACCATCCATTTTTAGATTCTTTAAACAGGACAAAGGAAAACTTCTGAAACTACCATGATTTATACTTAAAATCCCATCAGCTATCCCCTGATGATTGAGAATGGCACCATCAGCAAAGGTCATTCTGCCTTGTTAACTTGCAATGACTGGCATGTGTCAGCTGGTTTCATTGTTAGTGGTGAGCTTTCTGCAGCCACAATGTTCCATCATGTAAAAATAGCTAAGATGATGTGTTTTCTGCCTTAGAGAGGTCATGGAGAGAGCTTTGTCCTGTTGCCTGTCAATCTCTATTGTATCATCACTGTTTTGTGGTTAGTGATTACTTTAAAAATAATCCACAAAAAATAGATTGACCTCAATAATCCACAAAAAATAATTGACCTCTGACCTATAGATTTTATTTAAAGATGTGGCACAAGTGGTACAAAGTGCTTTCCTATGTATAGTTCTGTATCTTACCCTATGTTTTTTTTATAAATACAGGTGGTCCCCTCCTTAAGGACACCTGACTTATAGACAACCCCTAGTTACAGACATACTTCTCTCAATGGTACCTCTGGTGAAGATCTCTAGATGCTTTATTGCTTTATTTTAGTCTCAGGCTGCAATGATCAGCTGTAAGGTGTCTGTAATGACATTTAATTGATAATCCTTGGTCCCATTACAGCAAAAAATTTTGAAAATCCAATTGTCACTGGGACATAAAAAAAATTTGCCTGGAGCTATAATTATAAACTATACAGTATATAAATTCAACTTAAGAACAAAGCTAAAGAACCTATCTTGTATGTAACCCGGGGACTACCTGTACCTCAATTATTCTAACCAATGACATAATATTTCACAATGGATACATTACCTACATATAAATTGTATAAAGGAAGCTTTGTAAATACTTTGTTAGATTCATTTTATTCAGATTTCACAACCTAAAGATATTGATGGGATTTGTTATATGTAACCCAACAATAAGGAGCTTGCACCCACTCCAAAATTTTACCTTTGCATGTGTGGTTCTCTGTTTACTTCCTTATGAATTCTGAAAACAGATAAGTTTACTTAAAGCCTAACCCTCAGTTTAGATCATTTATAATATTGTGTGTGTGTGTGTTTGGTGTTGTGAACATTTTTCTAATATCCTTTATTAAGATATATTTCTTAGTTTGGCTTCAGTGCTCCTTCATAATCCCGCCTGAATTACATATTCCTGCCTAAATGTTGTGAGTCTATGAAGCTACACCTAATCTCCATGTGTTCGCTTACACAACTCTCGGCAGTAAGGATTAGCCTCTCCACTTTTGATGCTCATAATAATGCTCATAGCACACTACAGCTAGAGAGAACCAAAATGGTTAACACTCACTGGTCAGAGCTGTACAAACAAACATAGAGGAGGAAAATAAAGTCCAGTCTTCAGCCTGGTATTAAGTCCTTCAATGAAGACTTTGAGCCACATGTGAACATAGCCTTAGACATGAGTATATGCAGAATGTAGAACGGGATGGGTGGTGGGGTCACCAGTTGTAGTTGTCACCAAGCCAGTGTACAGCAGGTCTCCCAACTGCTGTAGGTGTCATCTTTAAAACAAGTGCTTTCCAAGCTCAGTAGTTCCATTAAGTTCAACAACAAAGTCTATAGGACCCATAACCATAAATATTTACCTCCTATATTAACCTATGGACTGATGTTTAGCTTGTACGTCTATAACAAAGTTTGTCTATGAGAAACCCTTGATGTTGGTACATTTATGCATTTAAGATTTTTTTTGTATTTGTCCAATAATTGAAATCTATTGTGTGTATGTTTTAAATAAATTGTTATCTTATTTTTACATCATTTTTTAATGTAATTTGATTGGATTGTTGCACAGGATTTGTTGGGGAGGAGTAGCTACGAGATTTATATACTGGGCACTTTCTTAGTTTCCCCAGACCATGATTAAGGGAAACCTACCACGAGGAATCAGAAGTGCACTTGATGGCAGATTCCTCCTGCCTGCCTCTATCCTAATCTGTAATTTAATAATCCTGGAACCTAACCCAACTTGATAAAAACTTTATTTTAGTAATATGTAAATTAACTGTAGAGGCTACTGGGACGTGTACTAGCCGGGCCGGGCACTGGGAGCTGAGGCTATTCCGCGGTCCAGTAGCCTCTGCAGTTCATTTACATATTACTAATAGAATGTTTTTAACAAGTTAGGTTAGGTTACAGATTAGGGCAGAGGCAGGCAGGAGAAATCTACCATCAGATCTACTTCTGACGGTAGATTCCGCATCGTAAGTTTCCTTTAAGACTTTTTTTAAAAAAAGGCTTTGGTTGTTTGTTGAGCTTCTTACATGAACACTATGGGGGACATTTATCATACGCCGGCGCTTGTGCGTCGGCATATGATAGGCCCGCCACTGCATATTCGCAGCGGGATACATTAAGAGGCTTCCACCTCTCAATTTATCAGGGCAGGGCCTGGCGTAGAAATAAACGCAGCCGGCGACTTTTTACATGTGAAAAGTCACCGGCGGCAGCGAGTGCGCCGGCGCAGGGACAGTAACTCACGCCCCCCCCCCTTTATTTTAGTAATATGTAAATTAACTGTAGAGGCTACTGGGACGTGTACTAGCCTGGGCGGGCACTGGGAGCTAAGGCTACTCCACGGTCTAGTAGCCTCTGCAGTTCATTTACATATTACTAATAGAATGTTTTTAACAAGTTAGGTTAGGTTACAGATTAGGGCAGAGGCAGGCAGGAGAAATCTACCATCAGATCTACTTCTGACGGTAGATTCCGCATCGTAAGTTTCCTTTAAGACTTTTTTTAAAAAAAGGCTTTTTTTGTTTGTTGAGCTTCTTACATGAACACTATGGGGGACATTTATCATACGCCGGCGCTTGTGCGTCGGCATATGATAGGCCCGCCACTGCATATTCGCAGCGGGATACATTAAGAGGCTTCCACCTCTCAATTTATCAGGGCAGGGCCTGGCGTAGAAATAAACGCAGCCGGCGACTTTTTACATGTGAAAAGTCACCGGCGGCAGCGAGTGCGCCGGCGCAGGGACAGTAACTCACGCCCCCCCCCCTCTTCACGCCCTACTGGGCCAAAAAGCTGCAAGTGCTAACAGAGGTCCTGATAAATATAAATACAGGCAGTCCCCGGGTTACATACAAGATAGGGTCTGTAGGTTTGTTCTTAAGTTGAATTTGTATGTAAGTTGGAACTGTATACTTTATCATTGGAACCCCAGTCAAATTTTTTTTGGTCTCTGTGACAATTGGATTTTAAAAATGTTGGATTGTCATAAGAACCAGGATTAACAATAAATCTTCATTGTAGACACCAGTGATAACTGTTACAGCTGTTTATTATAGCCTAGGACTAAAGTACAGTAAATTACCAAAATCCAGAGGGCTGTTTGTAACTGGGGGTCGTATGTAAGTCAGGTTTTCTTAAGTAGGGGACCGCCTGTATGCCCCTATGTATTTTTTATATATGAAATAAAGGAAAATCTTTTTACTTTCTATGCGAGTGTCGGAGGAAATCTTTTATTTTTGACCTCCAATGATGCACTTTCTTCCAGTACACTCTTTTTTTTCCTTGTTGCTAATCCTTTCCTCATCCATTCTTTTCTCTTCCCTCCTCCATGTTTTAATTTTTCATCTTTTCTCTTTTACATTTAGCTGTATTACGAATTTCTTCAAAAACATGTGATAATTGATAACTCATAAAATGTTTACTTATTTCTTTATCCATTCCTCACACTGCCTGACTTGAACATTGTTGACCCTGTATTCCTGCTCATTTTTTTAATCAAAACCTTAATAAATTTGGTTTGCAAAAAAATTACTTCATTATGATTTGGAATGTACTGTAAAAATTTGTGATATTAACCAAGCAGGAGACCTTTTGTACTAGACATTTTGTGTTAAATTAAAAGTTTTTTACAAGTAGGAGGACTTCAACATGTACAGGGGGGCAGCATGTCGACTCGTTATGTGATTAGACCTAAATATAGTGTAGTGATAAAGTAGGTTGGAGTCTGTACAAATTCTGATGGTCATCTATGGAAAAATTGTTCATATAATGTAAATGTGAGTTCTACAGTTTGGGTTTATGGTTGATTTTTTAAAATATTTCATAGACTCTAAAATAATCATTTCTTGTACATTGGTCCTATAAGCCACTGGTACAGCACCTAATGTTATATTACACCATGTGCCTGTCTTTCTTCCAGATCTCGTCCTTAAACATTCTTATCTCATATATACATACATTTCATATTCATTGAAAACAGAACAGTTCATTTCTATGTATAGCAGTAGTTTCCTATTGGAAACATTTCTTTTTCACCAAAATATAATTATAAAGCAATTAACTAACATAATAATCATAAGGCAACAGAAGACAACTGAAGACAATGAACATAGAAGATAAGACGTACTCCTTATAACGTTTTACTGAGTAATAAAGGAAGTTGTCATTTATTGAATAGCAGTAGCAGAGCACATGGCACCACTGACCTGTCAGGCTACTTACCAATGTGGACAATGGAATCTTTAATCATTGAAAATCCCATCGAGACTAGTATACCTTTTGTCGTAAAGGAAATCTAACATTTGCTTTTAAGAATTATTTACCAAATATACCTTGAGAATGCTGTAGCTACACTGATGCAGAAACATATCTTGTTTAGCTGAAAAAATAATTTTGTGGCTCCACTATCCTCTTACCCTAATTATGCACTGCTCCAGCTTTGTCCTGCCCAGCATAAGTGGAAGTAATGGGGGTCATTTACTAAGGACCCGCATCGCGTTTTTCTGGCGGGTTATGCAAATTTTTCCGTTTTGCGACGATTTTCCCTGAATTGCCCCGGGGTTTTGGCACACACAATCGGATTGTGGCGCATCGGCGCCGGCGCGCACACGATGGAAATCAGGGGGTATGGCCGTACGAAAAACCGACGGATTCGGAAAAACCGCCGCAATATAAAAAAAAAAGTGTAGCTTGACACGCGCTTACCTGCACCCGGCCCGGCTTGGTGAAGTTCAGTGCATTCCGATGGACTTCAGCGCAGCAGCGACATCTAGTGGACTACCTTAGTGAATCGCCGGAAGACCCGAATCCTCCACACAGAACGCGCCGCTGGATCGCGAACCGGGTAAGTAAATCTGCCCCATTGTGTTTATGTACGGCAGCCATTCTCAATCCAGCTTTCCCAAGGTCCTGAATTTTATAATTGTTTGAGCAAAACCACTCAGTTCAGGGAATAAATAAGATATGTTTCTGCATCAGTGTCGCTACAGCAGTCTCAAGGTATGTTTGGTTCACAATGTATAAAAACAAATGCTAGATTTCATTTAAGCATGCTTGATTACTGAAAGTTTCTTCTATCATTTAGCTATAAACCTCACAACAAAACTAAGAATAGAGCCCCATTCAAATATATAGACGTACTTGTGAGTATTATTGTTCAGCTAATGGTAAGGGAGCAAGCTGGAGTATAAAGCATGGATAAAAAGAAGGAAAACTCATGATCCTTTGGCTGACACTACCTTTGGAAAATCAATCAGAGCTCTCCATTAACATTATATTGTTGCCTGAATCCTTACATTTTAGTGGAACCAGTTGACCATCTAATTGGGCAAGGTATCATTACCATAGCTACAGATATTTGGGGGAAGATGGATGAGACTGTCGTATTCAACGTGACCAATCCTTATGTTTTTAGAGGAGATAAGTCTATAGTGTCCATTGCTAGCATCCTGCCTCTCCATGAGGCCATCGCTTCCGGATTACCTTCTTGGTCAGGTGCATTGTTTATCTCCAGACCTTCGCACATTCTCCTCCCTCTTCTAACTTTTGTACTGTACCAGCACATAGCTGCCTATGAGGGCAGCACGGTGGATTAGTAGTTAGCATTACAGCCTTGCAGCGCTGGGGACCTGGGTTCAAGTCCCAGGGTCAACATCTGCAAACTGTTTGCGTGGGTTTCCTCCGGGTCCTCCGGTTTCCTCCCACACTTCAAAACATACTGGTAGGTTGATTAGATTGTGAGCCCCATTGGGGACAGGGACCGATTTGGCAAGCTCTATGCAGCGCTGCATAATCTGTGTGCGCTATATAAATAAAGGAATTATTATTATCCTCTGCTACTTGAAGGGGCAGCATGCATTGGTCTGTCATTGGTTAATAAAGGGAAGCCTACCTGATTGTCAATGTTCCTAGCCTGATAGATCTTGCAATGATTTTCTGTTTTCCAGCATTCCTGCCTACTATTGTTTTTTCCCTTTTGGCTTGTTCCTCAACTACACCTCTGTATCTCGTCCATTAGCTATCATTGTCCTATGTTGACCTTGGCTTGTATTCACTATGAATTTGTACTGCTTTTTCAGACCTATGGCCTGACCCATGGCCCTGGTTAAATTGTACCTGCCCTGACCTTTTCTTGCAACTGACTTCTCTCCAACCAACATGTCTCCAACCAGTCGGGTTTGCCATCGCATTCAACGGAAAACTCCAAAAGGTGGTAACCTGGTGACTTTGTCAAAACTAATTACAGATGCCTGGATAGCGGTTACAGGATGAAAACTAATGAGACCACTTAGATTTTGTCCTTTGTTGTTTGTTATTATATATTGCTGCATTTCCTATTAACATTTGCAAGTGTGTGTGGGGGTCAGGAGAAATAGCTGTTGGCCTAAGCTGCAGACACTTACCATAGTTATGACTAGAGATGAGCGAGCACTAAAATGCTCGGGTGCTCGTTATTCGAGACAAACTTTTCCCGATGCTCGATTGCTCGTCTCGAATAACGAACCCCATTGAAGTCAATGGGAGACTTGAGCATTTTTCAAGGGGACCAAGGCTCTGCACAGGGAAGCTTGGCCAAGGAGGAGGAGGCATAGTAGGCCTGAGAGACCTGGACCGAAGTAGGCCCCGCAATCCTCGGCGTCGACAGTATATGACCAGCCCCAGGGTCAGACTCGGTCCCAGCCTCCACCAAGTTAACCCAATGTGCCGTCAGCGATACATAGTGGCCCTGCCCGGCAGCACTCGTCTACGTATCCGTGGTCAGGTGGCGTTGGTCAGGGCACGGATGATGTTGTCTGACACGTGCTGGTGCAGGGCTGGGACGGCACATCGGGAAAAGTAGTGGCGGCTGGGGACCGAATACCGAGGGGTGGCCGCCGCCATGAGGTTGCGAAAGGCCTCGGTCTCTACCAGCCTATAGGGCAGCATCTCCAGGCTAAGCAATCTGGAGATGTGGACATTGAGGGCTTGGGCGTGCGGGTGGGTTGCACAATATTTCCTTTTCCGCTCCAGCGTCTGGGGTACGGAGAGCTGAACGCCGGTGGATGCTGTGGAGGATCGTGGAGGCGACGATGGGGTTTTTGGGCCAGGGTCCTGGGCAGGGGGCTGACTATCAGCTGACACAGGGGAAGTGGAAGGAAGCAGTGGGTGCAGGGGAGTGAACGGCCTTGGTTCCATTGAGTGGGTGGTTAGATTCATATGCCTGCGCATACTGGTGGGTGGTTAAGCTGGTAGTGGTGGAACCCCTGACTGATCTGGGTGGCACAGGTTACCACCACAGTCCGTCGTCATCCGGGTTTCTTTAAAGAACCTCCAGACTTCAGAAAATCTAGCCCTCGCCGCAGGAGCCCTCGCAACTGGAGCTTCACTACGTGAACATTTGGCGCTGATGCACCTCTGCCCCGCCTCTTGTCTGGCCCACCAACTGCCTTCCAACCTGTTCTCGTCGAGGACTCGCCTCCGTCTCAGAAGCACTGTGTTTCACCGGCCTATAAACAGCTTGGGTCTGTCACCTCATCATCCTCCGATCCCTCAGTCTGTCCCCCCCTCGGACTTCCGCCTGACACAACTCACCACCTGTCTGAAACCGTGTTCCCTCATCGTTCGACCTCGTTCAACACACTTCTTCCACTACGCCAACAATGTCTCAGTCACCAAAGACGGCGACCGTGGAAACGGGCATCGGAAAAGAGCTCACGCAGAGCAACTGGACAAGTGTGTTTGGTTACTCTGGTAAGGATCCAGAAACAGTTTCACTCAGAGTTGCCGGTTCAAAAGGCAATTTTCTGGGGAGTGGGCAGACTGGGGGGAAGGAGGCTGAGTGGTTAGGAGCTGGATGGAGTGCTGAATTTCGGTGACATGGGTGGACTTGCGTGGAAGACTGACTGGGGACAATGGCTAGAAGCATTGTCCACTCCACGACTCACCTTTCGCGACTGGTTCTGGCCTCAAACAGGTGTCTAACCACGGAGTCCTAGTAACTTCAGACATGAACCTAGGATGTTAGCTTCTGCTGCGTCCTCCTCGCTCCCTCATCAGCAGGTGGTGTCTCCACCCCACCCAGACCACAAGGCCTCTGACCCCCTGCAGTTGTTGGACGCTCACGCTCCTGCGTCCTCTCCCCTAGCCCTCGGGTTCACAACATTTTTACAAAATTAAAGTGAAACTGTAAAATTTTTCGTTTTTGTTTTTTTGTTTTTTGTGTTTTTGTTTTTTTAACAAAACGATGCTTCCTATTGCTATGCAGGGCTAGTTTCTAGCCTACACTGACAGCAAACAACTGGATTTTGTGCGGTGCCTGAATGACTGAGTTATAAAAAAAAAAAAAAAACAGTAAAAAAAAAAGAAAAAGCGGACTTGCCTAATTCAAATAAACCCCTAATAAATTGTTCTCCACCTTAGGTGTGTGATAGTACTGTGTGTCACTAAGAGCTAAATATAACGTTCGCAAGTCTCCCCCCTGCAAATTCGTACAATATGGTACTAGCTGCACTACTAGCGCCAGCAAGCCAGCCACAAGCCAAATCAACAAAAGTATATATAAACACTATTGTAGACCCTAAGAAAGACGGTTGGGTTCTTGTATGCCTAGTTTCTAACCTACACTGACAGAACACAACTGGATTTTAAGTCACTTTAAGCTTTTGAAAAAAAAAAAATCATCAGACTGTGCCTAATTCAATCAAACCCTATAAATTGTCCCACTTAGGTGTTTGAGATGGATATGTGAGTCACTAAGAGCTAAATATAAAGTTCACAAGTCTCGCCGCAAATTGTCACAATAGGGTACTAGCTGCACTACTAATGCCAGCAAGCCCAGCCACAAGCAACAAAAAAATATATAATATAACGCTATTGTAGCCCTAGAAGGCTGTTGGGTTCTTGTAGAATCACTACTGCCTAACACTATCTAATAGAACACCCTAAGCTTTCCCGACCAGCAGCAGCTCTCTCCCTAGCGGCATCCAGAACAGAATGATCCGAGCAGCGCGGGCAGCGTCTAGTCTATCCAGGTCACCTGATCTGGCCAGCAACCACTGCTATCTACGTGATGGGTACCACGTCAGGCTGGGTGGAGTGCAGAGTCTCCTGGCTGTGATTGGCTCTGTTTCTGGCCGCCAAAAAGCAAAACGGCGGGAGATGCCATTTTCTCGGCTGGCAAAGTATTCGTCCGAGAACAAGCAGTTACAAGTACGCTAATGCTCGAACGAGCTCAGCTCGGACGAGGATGTGTACTTCACTCATCTCTAAGTTATGACCCCTGAGACTATGATACATAAAAAGAAATAGGTGGAAAAATAAGGATCATTTACACTTACAGAAAAAACTGTTACTATTCATACACATATTATCAATAGACCGCAAAATAGTTTTTTTAAACTATGTATCCAGATATTGTACTAAAACCGATTGATACAGATATTCTACTATGACGAAGAACAGAATACTGATAATGAATTAGAAGCAAGTATTCATCCATCACGTAAAGGCTAACAAATTAGAGTGCAAAAAAAAAAAAATAAATAAAAGTAAGAGTAAAGTAAATGAGGCAAAAATGCCAAACTGCGGATCATATCTAATGAATTCCTTTAGAATCATCAGAGCTCATTCCCCCATGAGGGATTAAACCTAGATAGTAATAGCTGAAGAATGATGCACCAATAGAGTCAGTAATCATCTGATTTCCTTTATTAGTCCAGATCTGGCAGATTTCTCATTGTTAGGTTGTATCCCATTCATAAATTATCTGAATGCTGGAGCCTTTAACGCTGTGTTCTTCGGTTGAAAGACATGCCTGCAGGGCTCTGACTCGTACCGCGTCATCACGGAGCCAGCAAGCTCCTCCTGTGGGGATGGACTGAATAATTCATCCTCCCGACACAGCGAGGTGGAAGGGAGCAGGGACTTTCACCTTGTAAGTGCTGAAGACAAGCTCTGTGAGAAATTACCTGAGTTATCTGGTGCATGGGGTACATATACTTGCACTTTTATTACTTTTGTTGTGCTTAATAAACCATGAACATTTGTATTTTTATTTGCTCCCATTTCATCACAGGCCTAAAAAAGACTTAACCTCCTATATAGATCTTTTCGAGAAATGGGGGCATTTACTAAGGTCCCCCCCCTCATAGCCCGACATACCACTCTAACACCACCTTTCCTTCTACATTTTTCTACGCCTTACATTTACCCCCCTACCGACAACCCCTCCTTTCATATCCCCCTCCCGGCACATCCGCACAGTCACCCGCCCACGTATGTCCCCCAAGACCCTTTCATTATTCCACCTTGCTATTCACCGTTCTGCCCCAACCCTACCCCCAGGACCAAAACCCACGCCCTTCCTACCCTATCGTTACCCCTACCCAATGACGGTCATTCTCCTTTAAGTACGCGCTATCACCCACGCTCACATCCTCCACAAAAAATGATCGATATCTTCCTACAAATACTAACGATAATTTCCTTCCGATTCGCGTCGCATCAGCGACGTGGTGTGCACTAGTCGGAAATCAGGGGGCATTGGCCGAACGCAAAACCGATGGATTCGGAAAGAAAAAACGAAAAAAAAACGCATTTTTTTTTTGAAAAAAAAGTTGTGATGGCTCGCGCTGTACCTTCACCAGGTATAGGCTGGTGAAACTTCAGGCATTACGGGGGGCCTCGGTGGGAGCTTCAGCGCAGCAGCGAACCTGGTGGACGTGGGAGGGAAAATCACCTTAGTAATCCACAGTGGACCCAAATCCACCGCATGAGAACGCGCCGCTGCATCGCGAAGGGACCAGGTAATAAAATTCATGCCCAATAGATCCAATACAAGTAGAGAGAGGACCGATGGAGTTATATAACCCAATGAATTATAATTTGCTTGACTAATAGGGAATTGGTCTGTCTAAAAAGCAAGAAAAAAAATTTTTAAAAATCACAGGATTAATAATGATTAGATGATCACTATCAGAGTTTTAATTGTAGACTATAATGTGGTAGTCATTACAGTGGTAGTAAATATGATTGACTTTTTGTTTTTTTCTCCACAAAGGCCAGTAGACCCATCCACGGGATAGGGCCTAATTGAGTGATCAGGGGGGTACTCAGTGCTGGACCTCACATAGACCGCAACAATGAGGGCGTTGCCCAGTTCATGCTCCTGAACACGAAGTGGAACCCACACACAAAAACTATTTGTTTCTTGTGTACACAATCTTTCCAGCAGTGGTGCGTTGTACTCAAGGACAACAATTTCATTTCTAAAGGACTATCTGACTATATACATTATAGGATTTATAGAAAACTTGCAAAAACAAACTCTATCACGCCACTGGGACTGACAATCTGAAGCTGATGTGACTAGAAAGACTGCTTGACATAAGAGTCTAATGACTTGAAAGGCCGTAAGAGTGGTGGACCCTATGTCCTGGTTTGGTCGCATGTTTTTAACAGAAGCATGAAATAAAAAAACAAAATTTTATTACTTAAAAGTGGAGGGACTTTGCTGTTCCGTACTTCTCATTACATGTTTATAGGAAATTATCTTCAAAAAGATACCAATTTTTAAAAATAAAACATTGAATTTAATAAATGTATTGTATATAGAGATGAATGAAATGAAATATCAAATGCCCATAGATGAGAATACCCTAGGCTATGAAGAGCGAATCTTGTACATTGTAATATAACTTTTAATGGCCTTTCTGCAAAAACCAATATAATGGTAAACCAAGGGCATCTGATTTCTTTATGGCTCTCGCTATTTGCGACTAAGTGACTTTTATTATTTCTAGATCAGGTTTATGCTATGTAATCACATTGAAATTGTCAGCCACAGTCGCATGATTAGTCATTGGGATATTATATTGCTGTTCCTTCAGCTGTGATCCATGTGAAGAAAACCATCTTACTTTTGGTCTGCTTCACATCGCTATATAATAATTATCAATTCAATGTAGACGACCAAAAAACATCTAGGAAATGCATAAAAAAAATAAGAAAGGTCAACTCAGCGCGACGGTAGGAGAAGAGTCTGCATTGATGGGAGGTGCCCTGTGTAGTCCCATATGAAGAGCTAATTATGGCATACTGGGATATGGCGGGTGAGGGGAATGTAAACAGATGCGCAAGAAGCGCTGAAATAATATCGGTAAATGATAAAAGTTTGCCAGTATATTTTGTGGATTACACAGCAGGGTGGCGACAAAGTTAACAAGTTTGATGTGGAATGCCCTGTAATAGCTCTTGGGCGGTGTGCCTTTTATCGCCTAGGCTCAGCAGTTTGAGCACCGCCTGCTGTCGCTTAGCGACGGCACTGCTGCTGTGCCTAGAGCTACCGACTGATGGCGCCATGCCCACGGATGGTAATTCGGAGGAGGAGGAGGAGGTGGAGGAGGGGGAGGTATAGTAGGCCTTTTTTAGACCTGGACCGAGGTAGGCCCCGCAATCCTCTGCGTCGGCAGTATATGAATCCAACCCCTACTAAATTTTCCCACTTCGGTCTTTGCAATGGATATGTGCGTCACTAAGCGCAAAACACAGCGGTCGCAAGTCTCACTACAAATTGCTCACAATTGGCTAGTAGATGCACTGCAGCAAGTACAGCCACCAGCAGATCAACCAGAAATCAAATATATAACGCTACTGTAGGCGTAAGTAAGCCGTTTGGATTCTCCTATGGCTATTTTCTAGCCAAGTATGAAAGCACACTACTATGCCAGATGAGATGACGCTGAGTTATTAAACAAAATAAACGTAAAATAAAAAAGGAAAAATGGCAGACTGTGCCTAATTGAAATCCAACCCCTACTAAATCTTCAATACAAGTGAGGTCGACCCAGTCCTTTTGTCCCCCCCCGCCCGCACCTTCTTCCCTCCCTACGTCTCCTCCCCCCCTCCCCCCCCCTCCTCCACCCCCACGACACCCCCCGCGACACCCCACATTCCAGCCCCCATGCCCTCCCGGGACTCCGAGCCTCAGGGGATGATGCCTCGCCCCCGATCGCAACCCCGACCCCCCCCCCCCAAGCCAACCCCCGCCATCCTTCCTTTAGCGCTCTAAACAACACAACTCAAACCCGCCCTATCCCCCCCCCCCCCCCCCCCCCTCCGCCTTCTTTTCCCCGCCCGGCTCCGCCGCTCCCCCACTGCCCAGCAAAGCCTCCGCAACACACCCACCACTTCCCCGAGATAACCGGAGCCATCATCTCTGCCCGCCCCCTCTCCCGCAATCCGCCCACAAACAAACCCTTCCCCCCCTCCCAAACCCCGTTGCCCTCCCCTCCCACACTGCGCCCCCCCCGACCAAGCATTCCAACGCGATCCCACTCCATCTCCCCCTCTCCCCCACACATTTTCCGTACCCGCCCCGCGCTTTACCATTCATTCCACGTTTAACCCAAATAACCCCTATCGCCTCCTCCTCCTGATTGTCCCCCCCCGCCCTCCTCTCCAACTCCCCATTCCTCTTGCCCCTCCCCCCCTTCCCACTTCCCTAATCACCCCCCCCTCCTACTTAACCCCCCCCCCCCTCTTACCATGCCCCGATTCTCAAACCCACCCCCCCTCCACCCAACTAATCCCTTTCCTAAAATGCGCCCCACTAAACAACAAAAAAAGTAGAAGTTATTGTAGCCCTAAGAAGGGCTGTTGGGTTCTTTTAGAATCACTCCTGCCTAACAGTAAGCTAATAGAACACCCTAACGCTTTCCCTGACCAGCAGCAGCTCTCTCCCTAGCGGCATCCAGACACAGAATGATCCGAGCAGCGCGGGCAGCGGCTAGTCTATCCCAGGGTCACCTGATCTGGCCAGCCAACCACTGCTATCGACGTGTAAGGGTACCACGTCATGCTGGGTGGAGTGCAGAGTCTCCTGGCTTGTGATTGGCTCTGTTTCTGGCCGCCAAAAAGCAAAACGGCGGGAGCTGCCATTTTCTCGAGCGGGCGAAATACTCGTCCGAGCAACGAGCAGTTACGAGTACGCTAATGCTCGATCGAGCATCAAGCTCGGACGAGTATGTTCGCTCATCTCTATTAAACCTGGCATCGGAAAATTGCTCAAGCAGCACGGAAGTGGTTTGTGACTGTGGGAAGGGTCCAGAAAACAGTTCCTCGAGTATGCCGGTTCAAATGCCAAATTTTCTGGGAGGGGCAGACTGGGGGGGAGGAGGCTGAGGTGCAGGAGCTGGAGGAGTGGCGATTTCGGTGACAGGGTGGACTGCGTGGAAGACTGACTGGTGGACAAATTGCCGAAGCATGTCAGCAATCCACGACACACCTGTTCGCACTGTTCTGGCCTCAACAGTGGCTTACCACGAGTCCCAGTAACTTCAGACATGAACCTAGGGAGTGTAGCTCTGCGGCGTCCCCTGCTCCCTCATAAGCAAGGTGGTGTCTCACCCGCCCAGGACCAAGGCCTCTGCCCCCTGCAGTAGTGGGACGCCCACTCACCGCCCTCGTCCTCTACCCCTAGCCCTCGGGTTAAAACATTTTTAAAATGAGAGTTATAACTTTAATTTTTTTTTAACTTTTTTTTTTTTTTGTTTTTTTTTGTTGTTTGTTTTTTTTGTTTTTGTTGTTTTTTTTTGTGTTTTTGAGTTTTTAAAACCAAAACGATGCTATCCTATTGCTATGGCTATTTCTACCCAAGTATGAAAGCACACTACTATGCCAGATGAGATGACACTGAGTTATTAAACAAAATAAACGATAAAAAAAAAGGACAAATGGCAGACTGTGCCTAATTGAAATCCAACCCCTACTAAATTTTCCCACTTCGGTCTTTGGCTATGGAATGTGCGCACTAAGCGCAAAACACACGGTCGCACGTCTTCACTACAAACTTGCTCAGAATTGGCTAGTACATGCACTGCAGCAAGGTACAGCCACCAGCGATCAACCAGAAATCAATATCATAGAACGCTACTGTAGGCGTAGTAAGCTGTTTGGTTCTCCTATGGCTATTTTCTAGCCAAGTATCAAAGCACACTACTATGCCAGATGAAGATGACAACTGAGTTTAGTGCACTAATTGAAATCCAACACCTAATAAATTTTCCCACTTCGGTCTTTGCTATGGATATGTGCGTCACTAGCGCAAACACACAGCGGTCGCAAGTCTCACTCAAATTGCTCAGAATTGGCTAGTACATGCACTGCAGCAAGTACAGCCACAGCAGATCAACCAGAAATCAAATATATAGAACGCTATGTAAGGGTAAGTAGCTTTTTGGATTCTCCTATGGTATCTTTTTCTAGCCAAGTATCAAGCACACTTACTATGCCAGATGAGAGACACTGAGTTAGTGCCTAATTGAAATCAACCCCTACTAAATTTTCCCCACTTCGGTTTTGAGGTGGATATGTGTGCCACAAAGAGCTAAACCCAACGGTAGCAAGTCCCCCTGCTAATCCTCACCAATATGGTACTAGATGAATAAAAAAAAAAATAGTAGAAGTCTTGTAGCCCTAAGAAGGGCTGTGCGGTATTGGAGAATACTCCTGCCTAACAGTAAGCTAAAGAACACCCTAACGTTTCCCTGACGCAGCAGCTCTCTCCCTATCTTCAAGAAGAAAAAACGGACCTCGCACCAAGACCAAGGTAAAAGTTTTTCTTGTCCTTCTGACTTTATTGTGTAATTAAATTTAAAATTTAAACATGGATGTCCCCTAGACCATGTAGAGGAAAATCACCTACTTCGTTTCAGTGCTACGAGGCATCCTTAATCCATGATTAAGAGTGCCTCGTGCACTTGAAACGCGTAGGTTTTTTCCTCTACATGGTCTAGGGGACATGCACATGTATTAATTTTAATTTAATTACACAATAAAGTACAGAAGGACAAGAAAAACTTTTACCTGGGTTTGGTGTGGAGCTCCGTTTTTTTCTTGGAAGACTTGGATACATGCTTGCGTCAATGTGGATCTCCTGCACAAACGAACAGGATTAAAGGGTGAGCTACAATCTTTTCTTTCAGCTCTCTCCCTAGCGGCATCCAGACACAGAATAATCCGAGCAGCGTTCGGGGCAGCGGCTAGTCTATCCAGGGTCACCTGATCTGTGCCGAGCCACCACTTGTTATCGACGTTTAAGGGTCCACTCATGCTGGGTGGAGTGCAGAGTCTCCTGACCTTGTGATTGGCTCTGTTTCTGGCCGCCAAAAAGCAAACGGCGGGAGCTGCCATTTTCTCGAGCGGGCCGAATATTACGTCCGAGCAACGAGCAGTTCGAGTACGCTAATGCTCGACGAGCATCAGCTCGGGACGGCATGTCGTCATCTCTATTCACAATCTTTTGCTCTACTGACGATAGGGTGTGAGAAGGAATTCTGATAGCTCAGCCAGTTGTCTTACATTAAATATAACAGCAAGGATGAGTAAGCCACACAGAAATATGCATTTAGTATCAGCGCAAACACAGTATATCAATGGTGGTAGGTGGTAAAAGGGTTGTTAGTTGGGCTTGTTTCTCCTCCCAGAGCCTGTGTACTTTGCATTTATTGAGAAAAACATGAACATATATGCACTTAGGATTCTATAGTCTAATTTGAACCACTTTGACAAAAACGGACATAAATCTGGATAATACACAGCCAATGAAATGGCAATCTATAACTGAATGAATGACTGAAGACGGAAAATTATTCTTGTTGAAATGAAGTCCAGACCACAAACCAATTGAAATGTTGAGTGGGATCTTAAGAGAGCTGCACATAAATGAATACAGCTGTAATGTGTGATAGGAACCCATATGAGTAGAAGGAACCCACACTGGATCCCTAGATCCCTAGCGCAGATTCAGAGCCAACTTTATTCCATGCTTCTCCTTGCTCTGTATGTAACAAATGCCCCAAGCCAGCCTGCTCCTCCTCAGTACATCACTGTTTCGGGAAGAACATGCAAACACATTAACACAAAACATGAACAGGGCATATAGAATAGCATCATACCTAAAAACCTCAACAGTGTAGAGAGGAGTAGGAAAAAACCCTACAAAATTATGTGAAAATTGATAAAACACATCGGAATGTTATTGTAGCCCTAAGAAGGGCTGTTGGGTTGTTGTAGAATCACTCCTGCCTAACACTATTCTAATAGAACACCCTATCGCTTTCCCTGACCAGCAGCAGCTCTCTCCCTAGCGGCATCCAGACACAGAATGATCCGAGCAGCGCGGGCAGCGGCTAGTCTATCCCAGGGTCACCTGATCTGGCCAGCCAACCACTGCTATCGACGTGTAAGGGTACCACGTCATGCTGGGTGGAGTGCAGAGTCTCCTGGCTTGTGATTGGCTCTGTTTCTGGCCGCCAAAAAGCAAAACGGCGGGAGCTGCCATTTTCTCGAGCGGGCGAAATACTCGTCCGAGCAACGAGCAGTTACGAGTACGCTAATGCTCGATCGAGCCTCCTGCCTAACAGTAAGCTAATAGAACACCCTAACGCTTTCCCTGACCAGCAGCAGCTCTCTCCCTAGCGGCATCCAGACACAGAATGATCCGAGCAGCGCGGGCAGCGGCTAGTCTATCCCAGGGTCACCTGATCTGGCCAGCCAACCACTGCTATCGACGTGTAAGGGTACCACGTCATGCTGGGTGGAGTGCAGAGTCTCCTGGCTTGTGATTGGCTCTGTTTCTGGCCGCCAAAAAGCAAAACGGCGGGAGCTGCCATTTTCTCGAGCGGGCAAAGTATTCGTCCGAGCAACGAGCAGTTTCGAGTACGCTAATGCTCGACCGAGCATCAAGCTCGGACGAGCATGTTCGCTCATCTCTATTCGTATACCATCCCCAAACAAAAATGCACTACCTATAGGTAGCATCCTGCACCTAAGTTTTTCAAGTTCTCCAAACCCGTCAAGTTTCCAAAATCTTCCACATCTACTAAGTCTTTCAAGTCTCCCAAGTGCCAAAAGTCTTTCATGTCCTACATATCTTCCACATCCACAAAGTCCTCCAAGTTTTCCAAGTCTTCCATAGCTTCTAAGTTGTGCAAGTTCTCCAAGTCCATCAAGTTTCCAAAGTCTTCCACATCTGCTAAGTCCTCCAAGTTTTCTAAGTCCCAAAAGTCTTTCATG
This sequence comes from Engystomops pustulosus, assembly GCA_019512145.1. Classification (NCBI taxonomy): domain Eukaryota; kingdom Metazoa; phylum Chordata; class Amphibia; order Anura; family Leptodactylidae; genus Engystomops; species Engystomops pustulosus. Next base: position 32,389,443 of record CM033647.1, on the reverse strand, counting down.
TCCTCCATATCTTTCACACCCTCCAAGTCCTCCATTGCTCCTACGTTTTTCAAGTTCTCCAAACCCGTCAAGTTTCCAAAATCTTCCACATCTACTAAGTCCTCCATGTCTTCCAAGTGCCAAAAGACTTTCATGTCCTCCATATCTTCCACATCCACCAAGTCCTCCAAGTTTTCCATTTTTCATAGCTTCTAAGTTTTTCAAGGTCTCCAAGTCCGTCAAGTTTCCAAAATCTTCCACATCTATTAAGTCCTCCAAGTCTTCCAAGTCCCAAAAGTCTTTCATATCCTCCATATCTTTCACATCCTCCAAGTCCTCCATTACTTCTAAATTTTTCAAGTTCTTCAAACCCGACAAGTTTCCAAAGTCTTCCACATCCACCAAGTCCTCCAAGTTTTCCAAGTCTTCCATAGCTTCTAAGTTTTTCAAGTTCTCCAAGTTCTTCACATCTGCTGAGTCCTCCAAGTCTTCCAAGTCCCAAAAGTCTTTCATTTCCTCCATATCTTTTTTTTTTTTTTTTTATAAATGCTTTATTAAATATTACACAATATGCAAAAAATACAAAGGTAAGATATCAAGACTTATAAATACATTTGCCTATAAAGTGACCTTCCCCCAATCATACGTATTTTATCTTCCTAGTATTAATACAAACTCGTCCTTAAGTTAATTTAACACTTCATATTTAGTTATTATATATAAGCCCAACCCGCTCCCCCCTCCACACCCCTACTCCCTCCCACCCTGCAGGAGAGAAAGAAAAAAAAAAAAAAAAAAATCAGATCCAGCTTGACCAGATATTTTCCCATTTGGATAGCTGTTCATTCTTGACAGAGTACATTTTCTCATACTGACTCACTCTCAGGGTGAGATTATACCATGTTTTTTTAGAGGGTGGATCTTTGCTGCCCCATTTACGAGCCACACAAACTAGGGCTAAATTCATTAGTTTGGATATTAAAATCCTTTGGGTTTTGGAGACCCCTTCCAGATCAACTAAGCCAAGTATAGCAACTCTTACTGATGGATTAATATTCTGGCCCAGCGTCCTAGATATATATTCGAACACCTCTCTCCAGAATGTCTCCATCTTCGCGCACTCCCATATAACATGTGAGAAGTCAGCTTCTGTACTATTACATTTGCTACACCTCGAGTCTACCTTAATTTTCATTTTGGATAAAAGATCAGGAGTATAATAAATTCTATATACCAAATTCATTTGTATAATCCTGTGATTCCAATTCAACGAACACTGTTTAAAGTTACTGTACACACGCTGCCAATCTTTCCCACCCAGTACCCCAATCTCCCGTTCCCATTTCATTTTAGATCCATGTGCAAATTTACACGTATGTTCCTTCAAAATGTATTTGTAAATCTTAGATATAGTTTTTTGCACTTACAATATAACATCGGTGATGGTTTACTTATCTGCAAATATGTGTCACATAGGCTAGGCTGTATAAATACACATATTACAGCTCTATACTGCTGCGTGGTATGGTGGTGATAGGAGGAAAAACCTCAGATACACATCTGCCTACGGTATAAAGTCGTGGTGAAGATCAATGGTATAACCTGTGCAAGATACGGCGCAGCCAAAACAGCGAAAACCACAACTCTGACTTGGTTTGCCAAACGGTTAGAATGGGTAAGTGGATGACCCCCAAAACACCCTACAATGTTCCCTGCAGGCTAACAAACGCTGCTAAGGCCAGTAGAAAGTCAGATAATAAAAGCACGGTGGATAATGGGTGAAGCTGATAGTGACTAGGGACGAAGCTTAGTGTAGTCTGAGCCCGTGTGGTTGCGTATGGTGGAATGGGTGAGGAATAGGAGGTAAGATGACTGGCGGCAGCGTGACACACACGGACACAGAGGTATAGAAACACAAAAGAGTGCCAGCCAACAAGTGGAATACCGAGGAAATTGGGTCGAAAATCTGAAGATGCGGTGCTGAAGTACACGACACTTGACTATTACTAGGAGAGGCCCTATCGACGATCAGAATTTTAGATAGAGGTCAAATGACACTTGCACAGAATTGCAGCTAAGGGGTAAAAAAAAGCAGAAAGGGAATAGGAGTATGAGAACAGAGGGACAAAATGGCGATGACCGACCCTGCTGAAAGGAGCCAAACCAACAGAGTGTACCCAGGAACCCCACAATGGGTAACTCCCTGGCTTACGCGGCCAGCCCTGGAAACCCCGTTCCAGAGATGACGGATCACGACGCCCATCTCTAGACAACCCATGTGCCAAGAAATTGATTAGGAGCTCAGCTTGACAGAGGAGTTGTATAGGTTAAGAGGATTTCAAATACCGTCCAAAACTAAACGAAGTAGAAAACACAACAACACTGAGGAGATCAACGCCTGCTAAGCCGCCTTCCATGGACGATGAGACAAGCTGCACATGGCATGGTTACCAATACCCTAAATAGCAGAGAAAGAAGCCCTGTGCAGAGACAAACTATTATTACATGTACTGAAAGGTATGTGCTCTTGAACTCTTTGATGTGATAAATCAAACCTTTGATTGCTATTATTCATTGTATTAGCCCATTTAATCCCTAATACCTGATTATATCAGGGACTAGATGTTGACCCCCTTCTGGCGCCTATTTTTGTTAGGATTATCGCTATACAATTAGGCTATAGCTACCTGACAAAATAACCATCCTGGGCAAGATTTCATATAACAACAGAGTCTTCCCGTCCCAGTCACGTATGTGCAGCTTTCTCGACTGCCCATGCTCTATTATACCCTCTCAAGGAAATCATCTTGATAGGAGATATACAAAGATAGGTATGAACGTATGTGGTACGGAAGTGAGAAAAGAATTAGATTTATAGCATGCTATAAGGAAAAATTGTTAGAATATTTCAAATTCTATTCGACTCATGAAATATATCAAGGAGTGATTATCACACTCAGCAATGTAAAATCATGGATCGGACTCGATGTTCATAGGAGAAAGGTATTCCCTTTCACATTTTGCTTAAGGGGATAATTAAGAAAACTTGCAATTTTGAGAAAGACTATGAAATGAATCCGACACCCAAGAATAATGACAATCGTTTTAGGTACCATCGATGAGTCAATAACCACAAAGATTTTTAGCAGAAATACGCCTTCGTGGGACGAGACAGTATTCCAACTAATATTCAGGCGGAGAGGCTGGGCATACATTGTCTCCAGCGATAGACTACAATATGAAGTGGTAATGATCTTGATGGTTGAATTGACTATATGAGAGAGACTGTATATTGTATTATGCTATGGAGGAGTGGACATTTTAGAATCAAAGGTCGAATATCAAGTGTATAACAATAGGCCTAGCACTCAAACCCCAAATAAAGTGTAGGGCCAATCGAGCATAAACATTTGCGATCACTAAATCCAGCAAGACTAATTAATTGCTTTGAGACTTAAATATATAGGCTGTGGGAATTTATTCAACCCATGCATAGCTCACCAGATAAGGCACACCTAGTCCCACTAAATACAACCAAGGATTCTAATACAACGGGCGGATTGCCGCCCCACAAGATTAACTAGGCTAGTAGTTACTGAAATCACTAGTGAATGTCGGCTTCTCCAGTTATTAAAATTGAGCACACTCTTGGGAGGTTATTTACGGCCCCCTATAATATTAGGGGCTCAGCCTGAAATGGGACATGAGCACATACTGCATCTAATCTCTGGTTCACAGGAAAATCCGAACCAATCGACGCCTCTTTCCCTCCAAGCCGCCCATTTTATGCGGCCCCATAGACAAGCAATATATCAAGTTTGGGTGGCAGGGATCCCAACCTTGTGAGGACGTTACTGTATTCCGTTGCTTAGAAAGAAGAATTGGGTAACAAATATGGGTTGCGTTTACTTCTTTAACCCCTTCTAAAAATAAAAATTTGGGGCCCAAAGACAGTGTTTCTATTAAGAGTAAATTTTCAAGATGTGCTAAATAACCGCACCTCGTAATCAGGCTAATAGGAGCAATGAAAGAGAAAAAAAAGTGTAACGCTGTACAGCGTGCTCCGGATTGGCTCCATTGGCCGCTACCGCGCAGGGCGGGTCGCTCATTGGGAAAATGATCGTCCAGTCTCTCAGTCGGACCTCATAAGTGAGCGTGCCAGATGCCACTTTGACTGTGCACAGAGATTGAGGTTACTAGGAGGAGATCCCCGGCTTGACCGCTGGATATTATTAGCTCGCTGTGTTGGGTTGCTCTTGCAAACGACATCCGCAGGCATGGGACACAGGTAGGACGAATGTGCCAGGGATGGGGGCAAGCATCGGCGGGGTCCAGGGTTTGTATTAGTAAACCGGTGCCCTGACGGATGCGAGGGCCTCGTGGCGGAAGGCGGACAAAAAAGAACGCTTATTTTGTGTTTTTTTCACCATGGCATTCGATTGGGTGCGACGGATCTCATGTTAATGATAGGATAAAGGATCAGCCCCGCAATGTGTGGTTTCTGGGTGATAGTAGCACACCCACACCCTAGGTAAGTCCTAGGAGACAACAAAATACACAAACCACAATAAATGTATGAGCGAGATTACAATAAATGGGGAGCTCATCGCGGTGGGGGTGGTGTGATGGTAGCTTATTGTACGTCTCTCTATAACCATTATGTCAGGGTTGTTGAGTCACTACTGTGCCTCCTGATTTACTAAGAACGTGGCATCCAACTATAAAGTGTTAAAAGGCACCTTAGGAGGGCAACTGATAGGGGGCCATAAATGTAATGCATACAATCCCTATATCAAAGAATTCGAAGATCTGTTGTTAATTCCCCGAAGCCACCATTGAATAATTCCGAACACAACTTATTAGGACTTCCTAAATGCAGGAACCATGCCATGGCTCAGCAGAAATGAGGCCAACCCCAAATAAGCAGTCACAATGTCATACAACTCACAAACAAAGATTAGAATCGAAGGAAAAGGATACCATGTGGCTAGGAGGGTCTACAAGCTATTGAGTCCTGGGCAAGGACTAATGGCTTTTCCAATGTGCTTTAATATATGTTAAATAAACAAGGATACAGTGGAATCGGTATATTGTTGTATTGTCTAAAGTTAACCTTCAGTAATTTTAAGATCTAATAAGGACCAGATTTTATTTTACATTATGAGTTAAAAACCAAAGAATTAAAGCGGGTGCACTTTTTCATTCTTGTGACTATGTATTATTACCCCAGCACTTTCTATGTCTAATATCACTTTAACTAAGCATCTAGAATCCACATGACTTGGAGATTTTGTAATATTGAGTGAAATATATTAAGTATATTGACATTTATTTACTCCATGAAATTTTAAGACTATTGTTTTATTTATTCCCCGCTGCTTGGATTCAGAACATAAATCTTGTATTGGTTTTGCATAAGTCCATTGAGTGTATTTAAACACAAAGTAAATAACCTACTAAAAATAAATCTGCTAAAATATCTGAGGGTGGGGACAAAATGTAAAATATTTTTGCAACAGTTTAAACAGTGCCTGTAGAATGAATCAAATAAGGTAATTTACTTCAAAATAGTTTTTTCTACAACAAAAACCACACCATTTGGTATATTTTTCTCTTTTTGTAGTAATCTTTGATGAATTTTTTGAAGTATTGTATATCACCAAATGTATGTACATCACTTTCTTCGGAGGGGGAGGGAAAGGGTGGAAGGAGGTGGGTTTGAATAATGAGGAGGACGAGCATTTACCACAGAAGATGGGGACTTGTTTGCTTACACGCCCCAGGCAGGGGCGTAACTAGGTGAGGCAGGGCCCCATAGACTTTAGAATTTCCCCCTTAAAAAATATACATATTTGTATATTAACATATGTGAGTTCCAATCACACAGAGTGCATACACACATACATACAATACCATATACAGACATACAGCCTATACACATCACATATGCACACACATATAGAGCATATACATACATACATACATACAATACCACATACAGACACACAGCATATACGCAAACATATAGTATATACATTACACACACACACATTCTGCATAAACACAGCCAAATATACACCCTATACCCCAGATACCAGGGCACCCTGACACTGAGGGCCCCCTTGCAGCTGCTATGGCTGCTATCCCTGTTGTTACCTCCTTGACCCAAGGGACTCACTTGTAAAAGCTTGTAGGGAGCCAGATAATTTTAATATACTTTATTTTCATAACCAATCAATCACATCAAAAAGTGTTTGCAGTATCTGTGGGACCCTGTCCACTCCTCAAGAAGGCCATCTGGTGACAGGTTCCCGTTAAAGTCTAGCACTACTTTCATGAAAGTAGCCACAGCCCTAGTTAGAAAATGTCTTCAAGCATTCTCCCATCTATAAGATGGCAGGAGATGGAGAGACATGTTTCCAAAACTAAAGCAGTGCAGTTTCTACTCCACCCAGGAAGAACTGCACATAGTTTCGCATAACAGCCCCCTGTCACATGGTAGTGAGAGGCTGTGTAACAGGGAAGCTCACAGATAGCTCACAGGACACTGTAGAGGACTGTGTTCATGAGACTGTAAGGTCACTTGACCCTCCATCTTCTGCCATCTTATGGACGGAAGCAGTCTGTTGATTAGTATGGAGGCATTTCTGAACTTGGGCTATGGCTCCTGATTTAATGAAAATGGTGAAGAACTTTTTCTGAATATATATAGGTAAGTTGTTTAATATCATGCCCCCCATGTATAATAAAAAAATAACATAAAGTGACCAACCCCTTTAAAGACCACTTTATTGTCCTTATTATTTGTTTAATGTCTACCATAATTTCATACCTCACTGGATTTACAATATTATATATTAATTTCCAGTCTGACATAGACCTAATGATCTGGGATTTGCCATACTAAAACTCACAATGGAAAGTTTGACACTGGGCAGTAAAGCAGGTAGGCCGCACGCCGAGCATTTCAGAAGATTTGCAGCAGGACCTCCAGCTTTGAAGGAGCTTAAAAAGAGCTCTGAAACATTATTATAAAAGTGTTTTCCTCCATTATATCTATCTGAAGCATTGAACTAGCTTTACCAATGGGCTAATGAGCCAGGTGTGACAAGTAATACATGCAAAGCAGACGGCAGCATTCAATACTAACTGCATTTGATCATTTGATCAATATTTTGTGATGAAAAGAAAAGAAAAACAAGGTAGCATTTTCCAATTGTACTATTAACCATGTTCTCCTTTCATATGATTTGCAGAGGGCACAACATTGTTGGGATGTGGGATTTTATTGTTTTTTTTTTCTAATTAACAAAAGTAACAATATGAAAATTGCTTTGAGACTATCTGCCTATCCATAATAAGCAGGTGCTTACACTGGTACAGAGAAAAATATATACTTTTCTGTTAAAGCGCCAAAGTGGATTATGTTTGCACAATTTTATACAGGTTTATCACATCAGTTTTGAGATGTATTAATGACATAGTAATATAGACCAGTACCTATGACACTAGCCTCACTGGTGAGATGTCCTCAATTGTGGATGGGCTGCTGTTGAGTTGGCTCTTGCACTTGATGAGTGCACTATCATGGGGGGGGTGGGCAAACAACTCTTCCATGGACTGTTGGTTGCTGCACGTGTGCTATAGGAGGGCGAGCACCACTCTCACATCAATGACATTAATAGTACACTGTTTCCCTTTAATTAGGACATCCCCCGAAAATAAGACCTAATAATAAGTACAATTTTGTTCAAGCTTAGAAATATAAGGCCTTGCCAGTGGCTAAAATCTTTTATCATAGAGGAGCCAAAAAATACTGAGAAGTAAGAAGAAACAAAACAAAAAAAAGGAACAAAAACACAGTCCGAACCAGCACTTCAACGGTGTAAATTCCAGAGAGTAGTTGCCAAACAAACTTTCCTTTATTCTTATAAAAAATCCATCACAGCATGAGGGAAATACAGACGGTTAACGCGTTTCGAGGCTGGGCGTCGTAGGTTATGGGTAGTCGAAACGCGTTAATAGTCTGTATTTCCCTCATGCTGTGATGGATTTTTTATAAGAATAAAGGAACGTTTGTTTTCAACTACTCTCTGGAATTTGCTACGTTGAAGTGCTGGTTCGGACTGTGTTTTTGTGACTATACCCAGGACGGCTGAGGTCGTTTCTGTGCACCAGGAGTTATCCGGATATCGTTGTGCCTGGAGGGGATCCCGTGGTAGGGTGAGCTGGCTTCTTTTTCTATCTGTACGTGTTACGGACGGATTACCAGTTTTTAGTAAAAAAAAAAAGGAAATCTTCTATATTTCTAGACAGCCCCTTAAAATCCAATTTAAAGTTATTTCATTTACTTTGTAAAAGAAAGATGATGACATGCCATCGGGAGGCAGAGGTCTTTAGGCAGTTGAACTTTTCTATGTGCGCAAGTCCTAAAAGTTTCTGACTTAAATATTAGCACTTGAAGGTTACGTTCATATGATTGCTGCTCCCAGCAGAAGCCGCAGAGTTATATTAATCAGTTTTTCCCTGAAGCTGAGGAGAGAAGCAGATTGGTAGAACTCCTTTTGAGAAACTTGTTGCATCAGGCTATCTCATCAGGAGCCAGGGGAGGATTTAGACAATTACTTTGGTGTGAATACATCTTGTCCATAATAATGGAAATCTTTAATCTACAACAAGCAATCTATAGGATAACACATAAAATTATAGATAATTATAGATAATATTAGATAACCACTGAACCTGAAGCCAAGGAGTTCCCATCACATGAAAATATCAGTTCATCTACAGGTAGCATGTTGTAGAGCAGGAGTAGCTGAGAAGATTGTACATAGTGTTCTATCGGTAGGCAACATGTTATAGAGCAGGATGAGCTGAGCAGATTAATGGATAATGTTGTGGCAGATGACTTAGATAATGTGCCATGTATTTATTTCACTCTGCTCTTTCCATGTTTATAAGTCTGGGAAGTCCTGTCAGCTACATTAAAGGACAATTACCACCAGAATGAAGGATTGTAAACCAAGTACACCTACATGCTGGTGTGTGCCCTTTCTGGCAGGGTCAACATCTATGGAGCCTTTAACCCTTCAGGATTATTGCATAATTTGTAAATCCTTTAAAAAAAAACAAGCTTAAAAAAGAGCGGATACTGCTAGAGAGGGCTTGGTTTACAATCCTTCATCCTGGTGGTAGATGTAATTTAAACTACAGAATCATTTTGACCCTATATATGTAAGGTATTGCCAAAGGTGTCTTGCAGCAGCTAAACTCACTGTGAACCTTCCTATATTATATATGGTCAGCATTACAGCACAATTTGCGGGATTGTAGAGTTTTATATCTTTATTTATTTTGAAATGAGACCATAGTTTTAAGCCAGGCTAGTAAACAATATAAATTGTTGGAGGTGATACATTATTACAAACAAAAGATTAGGGCTTGGTTAAAAAAAATGTTTTAATTCCCATATTCCTTTAGTAGTTATTTGCCCCTGCTAGAATCTAATTCTAAAGATCTGAAAAATCATATGCTGGTACAATGGACAGCAATGTTTCAGCCCTAGAAATAGTGATTCTTCTACGTGAAGCCTATAGAGCTGCAATCTGGTGTAATTGTCAGTTGCTATAACCAAGGCTCGTTCGCCTGGGTCGTGTTCTATCTGGGTGGCTGTAAATTCACATGATCTTGTGCTGTTTTGCTGTGAGGCGTTTCACTTCCTTGCAAGATAAATAACACGCGGAGGGTGATCGATTCTCAACGGCAATAGTTTGGGGGATAAGACAAGCAGCTCTTTTACCTATTGATTTCTCTTCCATGGCTCTGACATGAGGGGAGGGCGGGGGGCGGGGGTGTAGAACTAAAAGAAAGAAATGGTGAGCAAGAGGAATCTGTATGGAATCCAATGTCAGTCCACGCAGTTACTGCATTTGTATGTGCCACAATTATTATTTGCAAATGAAAAATTAATGTAAGATTGTTTTCTTTTATTTTCTGCAGTTGGCAGATACAAGATAAGTAAAGAAATCCATAGCAAATTGCAACATTTAGGCAAACCCAGATACTTTCTTAGAATAGATTGCAAAATGTATAAAAATAATGGGGCTGATTTACTAAGGGTCTCGCTGCTCACTTTCGTTGGACTTTCCAATGTTTTCGGGGATTGCGCAACTTGGACAGCTATTTTAACATGTGTCTGTCTGATTGTGAAGCACACGTTAGGGTTTTTGGCGCAGCTGCACTGGCTTCCATGTGACACAAATTGGGGGGCGTGCTGTTGGACGATTAGACTGATCGGGAATGAGCGCGGGATTTAACTTTCAAATTGTGTCGCAAGACAATGCACTGACATACACCAGGAAGAAAAAGGTGAACTCCGGCGGACCTGAGCGGGGAAGCAATTCATGCAGGATATTGGGCGCAAGATCTTAGTGAATCGCGGCAGAGTGCATTATACATCGACAATGCACTTTCAGGGTACTCAACGATCTGTATAAGTAAATGTGCCCCAATGTATTAAAATAAATAAATGAAATGTATTACACTTCTAGCCAGCAATCTCACCTCTTCCCTCCAGTCTCTGTATGCATTGCTTCCTCTAACTACTTAACCATTCTCTCACTATAGTGGTTGACTACATAAGCGGAAACTTTAACCTGACCCAGTATAACCCTCTTTGATGAAGTCTGGTATCTGAATTTATCTATGAGCCTGAAGTTTGAATCTTTTTAGAAGAAATTTCTAGGGTCAGAATGAAATATCTGTGTTAGCGTCTTCCTGTTCATAATGTCCAGCTGAGGAGGTGCTGAATTTCTAGCTGGCTCACTTCAGTCGGCAGTCTGGACAGTGCTCTAGTGGCTGGGCTGCTGATTGAGTATCACACCTAGCTCTCTGCAAGCCTTGTTCTGGATTGCAATGGTTAACATGCTCTGACTCTACCCTTTCCACCTGGAGCAGAGTTCCTACTCACATAAATATTCTGTTTGTGCTCTGCTCATTATTGGTAAAAGTCTTTTTTTCCTGCTCTGTTGTTCATGTTATGGTTTGTTACTTCTGTACTTCTGGTTTTCGATAATCTGGCTCTCTAACCTCTTTGTATTAGTGATTTTGTTAGATATCTCTGCTGTGACCGGGACTATTGACCTTCCTTTTGTGTTGTTTGTTTGCCTTATTTCTTGTACACACTTTGACATAGGGAGGGACCATCTATATGGTTGTTTTGTATAGAATAGGATATGCAAAGGCAAGCAAGCAGTGTCATTTTTGGGGCTGGATTTTTAGGATTCTGTAAAGAACCTGTCCAGCAACAGTGCAACCACAACCAGGCTAGTTCTAGCTGTCAGGCTGGGTAAGTGGTGGCAAAATCACCCTGCAACATCCCTGTAGGCTATGGCCCTGCCTGCAGCAACCCTGACAAGGGCAGACATAAGTGAGTGACTGAGTGACTCTACAAGGTGACAGTGGAGACTTACTTTGTCTGGCAGCTGCTGGATGGTGGAGCGGACAGGTAAAAGGAATTGGGATACACATTAATACACAGAAATCCAACACAATTCTGAGTCAGGGAATGTGGGCTCACACTGGGACATAAACAACACTGAGGGACAAACAACAGATAAAGACAGACAAGCAGAGTCGGACAAAACTGGGTCAAAACCAAGATGGCAGTGAAGGTACAGAATCATATAGCAATAGAATAGTTGGTAAGAGTAGCAGATGTAAAATAACATACAGTAGCAAACAAAATAGCAGTAGCACTAGATAGCAAAGAAGACTGAATAACCAGTAAGGTCTGTTAGGAGTAGGCAGGTATATAAGGCATTTCCCGTACATGCCTCCAGCAGCAGACTGGAGCAGCTGTCCATCAGGCCAGTGACCCTTGCTGGACAGGGCTGAACAGCAGAGAGCAGGGTGTGGCTCAATCTATCCCTGGAAACTTAAGCCACAGTTCACACACAAGAAACACAAACAAATTAACGCCACCTATTCTGCCAACTGTGGATAGAGGGACGTTTTGGCACATACAGTTACAGGTTACTTTACAGGTTCACTGTTTTGTCTGCTGGAGCTGAGTCCGGTGTCCCCATTACTTTGAATTTATTAGGAATTCTAATTAAAGGGCTTAATCTGAGATCTCTGTTTATTTAGGGATTTGGTTTGAAAATCAATGGTCCGAAGATGTCCAGACATCAAATTCTTCAATTGTTGGGAGTAGTCATTACAATGGTGTGGAGTGGATATAGAAGAAAAGGACAAGTAATGATTCCATTCAGAAAACATGTCACCGTATGTCACTGATTTGCAATTGTTATATGTTCTGCATGTACACCTCTCTTGTATGGTGGAAACCTCCTGTATGATTGTGAGCCCTCATTGACAAGGTCCTCCTCCCACTTGTTCCAGATCTCTGTAGCTTTTGTATTTGTACTTATCTTTATGTAATGTATATAAACCTCTTACTGATTGTACAGCACCATGGAATTAATGGTTCTCTATAAACCATGTTTATGTTACAATAGCACGTTAGGTAAGGAGTCCTGGTGAAGATTATAAATCTGTGTAGATTTTCTGAATGGCTTTACTGAGTTTATGGTTTCTGGTTTACATAGGCAAAATGATATTTCCACAATAATGCAATTTATATGTATAATATCTGTATACATATGCAAAAAAAATTACTGAACTTCACTGGCTCTAAGTTACAGGTCACATGATGATTCATACTACAAAACTATATTGCTAACAACAAACCACTGTGCACTGCGTTGCCCTCTGGCCTTGAAAGAACTATGACACTTCATGCTCAATGAAGAGAATAGAACAGGAGGACTATATTGTATGTCAATGTAATTGCATTATTGTATATAGAACAGCAGTGAAAGCTTCTGAAAGGGATATTTACAATAGTGAATCAAAAAAGTGAATACTTAAGTGAATACTTTAGGTCCTAATAATGTGAAGTGTTTCTATTAATTACAATATAATGTACATAGTTAGTACAGAAAATCAATTGGACATAAGCATACATGCAGTGCTACAAAAGTAAAAAAAAAATGACACATAAAATGGACGTATAAATGGTAAAGTAATCATTATTTTAATAAAATAACCAAAATATAATTACAATGGTATGTAATCAAGTAATATACAGGGACCTGTGCTTTTGCTTAGTGTTCCAATAGTAGTAAGAAAAACAGCACGGTAATTTGCTGATCAAAATATCGAGTGCCCCCTGGAATTTTTCCGGCGACCTATAGATTTCACCAATATTAGTAAACAACCACAGCACCCTACAGGTGGCACCATTTTACCTGTAGGGACCACTGTCGTGTGCACGTCCATGTAGTGGAGAGATTATCATGCTCTGCTGCAGGTCCATCCTGTATGAATCACTTTAATCTCCTGATGACAGATCCTGGTATCACCGGGATCTAGAAACGCGTCGGGAGCTGACTAGGGACTACTAGTGTGCACTCAGGCTGTAGGGTCACCCTGATACTGCCCTGGTAAGGGCGGGAGCTAATTCTTGGGGATCAGGGCGAGTGTCAGATAGGGAATACTAGGTGCAGTGTCATCAACTGTTCGTGACCTGGTTTATCCTCTGCGGACCATTCCTGATTCAGCTCCCAACCATTACACATCCCGGAAACTGGTAAGAACGTTTCATGCTATTGCTTATGCTTTTTACGTTCCACCAGTGTGGACTAGGGATGTATCCATACTAGCCCTGGAGAAGGGTGAGTTTTTTGATAATGTTTGACTATGGTCTTTTGTAACTGTTTTTAATAGTGTTTTTTCATTAAAAGTTAGGTTTTAGGTACATCTTTTTTTCACTGAGTGCTGTGGTTGTTCCATTAGTAGGGGTCTGACTTTAGTTTTATTTCTTCTTCCCTCTCTCTTTCTTACAGTACATCAGCTGTCAGGGAGTGTCAGTACTGTCCATGTACCCCAAGCCATAAGGGACTTATATTGTATCATTGCATTGCTTCCAGGAAACACTATGTATGTGGGCAATATACAGTAGCAGGTGGAGAAGTTACAGCTTCATAATGCTTAATGCTACAGAATAAGAAGGTGGCAGCAAAAGTCCCTAAAATGGCCCGGATTATTCTTTATAATATTAATTACTAGCTGCAGCTCCTGGTGGTGCCAGGGATAGTAAATAACTGCTCTTAACAGTTAAGAAAATGTTTGTATCTATCTATCTATGTCTCTCTCTGTCTGTCTCTCCGTTTCTCTCTCTTTCCCTGTCTCTCTGTCTGTCTCCGTCTGTCTGGACAGGGAGCAGCTGTGCAAAATTTGGTGACTAAATGCGACGGTGCAGATTCCTATAGTGAACAAACACACATACATACACTCAGCTTTATATATTAGATATATACATAGTAATTAGTAGGTAATCCCTGGAAATTAACTTCTAATAACTAAACTCTTCATATGGCTGCGATGTCATATTCACAGCATTCACCTGCCTTTACTATGAATTATATCAACATTCAGAGTTTTTGGTGTTTTTCCATTCCTACGTCATGCATCTTCGTTTTTGATATGAAGGTCAGTTGTTTCACAAGTCATGTAATCTTGATAAATGTGTTGGGAAAATAGTCAACTATTGATGCTTGACCCATAAATGTGCAGTGAACACATCTTCTAATAACAAAATAGAGCTAGGGATCTTTTAGACTTTGGACTGCTCATTTTACTACTAGGAAATTCCTATATATAGCACTCTTGCGAGGTATGTCACACTCATTTTAGGGAGTGTGATTGAGACCTTAAATTACTTTTAGCACGTTTGCAGCCACCTTAACTATAATTAGATCTTTCCTATACTATAAGTGGAATATACTTTTCTCAAATATGTGTGAAATAAGTGAATTATGTTTAGTAATTTAATATGTACTAAGGCAACAGACTAAAAAATGAAATGCACCATGTCAAGAATATGGTCATATGGGGAAACATAAATATTTGTTGCATTTATTGGAATGTATGTTTATTATGTTTGAATACATTGTTTATTTCAGTGCGCTATGAATAAATTCTTTTGAAATTTTAATATTAAGTATTGTACTCATGACATTTTTTCTTACATCCAACATCTAAAGAAAAGTTCATTGGATATTTGTTATTAAAACTAATAAAATAAAAAATATATTAAACTTCTGCCATAGTATACTGTGATGACTTCTAGTTCTACCTTAAATCCTACACAGCTATGTGATAAGCTGGTGTGAAGTGCATTTTTGTTCTATTGTTGTATGTTTTCCTAATAACTGATATTAGGCATGACTATAATTCAAAGGGGCTCCAAAGCAAATAAAAAATGGGTGGCTAACTCCTAGTTGACCCTCAAAAAATTAGATTGCCACAAATTGAAATCTGCACAAAAAGAACTAACAAAGCAGGGCAATAATATAGATAAAAGGTCAGCTTCAGCTTTCCACCGCTCTTTCCATAGCTGGAAAGTTTCTGCAACCCCTCTTTATACAGAATTAACTCAGCAGAGAAAAGCCATTTCAAGAAGTCATGTCTCACAAGTATAAAAACCCTAAACAGCAGCACCCAGGAGTTTGATATGTGTGGGTGATTTCTTTAAAGAGAACCAGTCGCTACATTTTTGCACAAATACAGCTAGTGAAAGGTCTCCATATAGCCCTATTACCTAAATGACACACTCCTTTTATTCCCTCACCTGCCTATAAAATCCACTTTGTTATCTTCCCTAGAATCAGAGGGGACCTGTCCTTCTCAACCATCCCCTCCAATCTACTTCTCCCCATGTCTCGAGCCTCCTCACTATCCAGCACTTCATGTCATTTGACAAAGGTGATGTCATCTAAGGTTCTTTACCAAATTACATTAACATCTACCTCTTGTATGTATCTGATCACATGAAATCACTGAAGACTACATGGGCTTCTACTCCTAAACCATTTCTCCATGGAGGCATGTTGTGATTTTATGTGATCAGATACATACATTGGGTAGATTTTACTGGTAACGGACCTTAGATGACATCCCCCTGGTCACATGAGGTGAAGTGTTCAATGATGTAACAGAACTTTCTTTCAGCCTTTCAGCAATGCACTGTGTAAAACATTTGACAGTAATTTTTTTTACCCCTAATGATAAGTAAACACAGCAGTATGGTTGCTAATTACTGGTTCCATACAGCAGCATGTCCTAGCAGCAACACCTGTCAATCAGGAGGTAGTGCAATGCAAGTGGCAATTTTAATATTCAGGACTCAATTAATATCTTTGGACTCACCTCAGGTGAGTTGCATATAAGCTTACAAACTGATTTGATAACATTGTAGCTATGAAAAGGAACCTTTCAAGGATAAGGGCAATGCTTTTTAATCTTCATTTTTAATTTATTTTGGGTGGGTTAATTTACATGACAGGTTCCCTTTAAACCAATCTGTTAGCGAAATACATTATATAAAAACACAAAAAAAGAAAATATGTACATACTTTTAAAAGAGAAAGAGCAAAATAGATCACACTTCTCTATAGCATTGTGCAACATCCTCCACTGGGCCTAGCTGTAGACAGTGGCTGTAGACAGCTGGGGACCAGAATACCCAGAGTGGCTGGCTTATGCGGTCTTGGGCGCGCTATGGTCACGGTGCTTGATGTTGGGACCAGAGGAGGGGCCTACAGCCTGGCAGGTCTCCAGCAGGTGATGTGCGCAAGAAATATGGAGGGAGAGGCTGATGAAAGTGGCTTCTCCCTGGAGCAACTACTGGAGTGTATATTGGAGTCCCTGGATGATGGAGGTTGGGGAACCCGTGGTGGTGATACAGCCTGATCGAGGGATTACATGGAGACATGTTGTGCAAATCAACTCACAGTTCTTTATTTAACTTCAAACAGCAGGCAACGGTCAAACTGTAGCAGCAGATTCAGCTAGCTCAAAGGTTGATGGAGATTGCTGGTCCACAGGAAGGTTAACTCACAACATGGTAATAGCT
The DNA here is from genome assembly GCA_019512145.1 of Engystomops pustulosus. Lineage (NCBI taxonomy): Eukaryota > Metazoa > Chordata > Amphibia > Anura > Leptodactylidae > Engystomops > Engystomops pustulosus. Next base: position 32,372,486 of record CM033647.1, on the reverse strand, counting down.
TCAGGCTGGGCTGGTAAAGGTGGAACCAAGTCCAGATGGTAGACCTTTGCTCTGGGGGCTTAAGTCCCCTGACTCACAGCATGGTAATAGCTTCAGGCTGGGCTGGTATAGTTGGAGTCGAGTCCGGATGGTGGACCTCTGTTCTGGGGGCTTAAGTCTCCTGACTTGCTAGGCCCGAGGCACCTCTTCTTCCTGGTATTAGGACACTGGATGGTGCAGCTTGGTTTGCTGATATGTACTCCAAGATGGAGTCTCTCACTTCTCAGTTCTGCAGACCAAGTGCTCCCGCCCACCAGGGGTGGTATGAAACAAATGCTGATACTTCTTGTATACCTCTGGAAATATGAAAATCGCTGTTAGATTTTACAGAGGAAAAGATCAATATTGTTAAAACGTAAAACGTGTAGAGAAATGGAAATGTATATGTCGAAGCGTGGAAATTAGAAGCTACGTTTTAAAGGCTGCCATTATGGTGTCTAGCTGTTAAGAGTGCTTTGTATGCATGTTAGAGTAATTAAATCATACAGGGACGGGGGAAGTTTTATCACAGCAAACAGAATCGACAGACTAAGCTTTATCAGTCATGATTTGTCCTCCAGAAGAACCAATTTAAACATCAGTTGAGAATCAAGACAAAAATTCTTAATTAGACCTTACCAAGGGATTCGGCCTCTGCTGTACTATATGACTGTCCAATCTTATCCAATATGACTGTATTTTAACATATTTTTTAATTTTATTTTTGGATATTGCACACAGGTCATTGTGATATTTTACTGTACTCGTGCAGCCCAAGTTTTGCATCATATCACACTGTCCATTTGACCTGTAGCCTGCATGACAGCTAGGTGATGGAATAAGGGGGCATTGAGGGCAGGTGACAAGGGACAGGATGACAGAGGAACAGACCGCATCACATTGCTATGACAGTTGTTCTGTCATCCCCAGATGGTGGGTTATTTTGTCACCTGCTTTTCCAAGTTAAAAAGTCAAAATAAGCAGAAATCAAACATTTAACACCTTTAATGCCACATCCATTTAGATGAAAATCTGTAGCTGTTTAGGGCAGGTTCTAGATTAAGGTCTCTTGATGTGTGCAATTTTCATTTCAGAGTATTACGAACACGACTTTTTCCAGCTATAGATCTGAGGCTCTTTTCACATCTGTGGTGTGGCATTTGTTTAAAACAAAAACTAAGCTACAATGATCATGTGGGCCCTATTGACTTAGTGGTATCCACTGAGGTTTCATTTTTGTTCTCTCCTGTATTTTACAAGAAGAAAAACATACAGCTTTTTTCCTACTGTCACATCAGACAGAACTTGTTACTGATGCTTCAACACATATATGAACAAGGAGGAAATTTGTTTCAAAGCAGCAGGTTATTTTTCCTTCTGTTTAGATCTGTAAGAACATATTTTCTATGTTTACTGTGTATTCTGAATACTGTGAGCCAATCACATATCTCCCCATGCTGCCATATCTGTCCGTAATGCAGTAAAAACTGACCACTGCTTTGTCATGCCGGTCCCCTCTCATGTGATACCTAAATCCATCATCTCCCTTGTCCGTGACCTCATTAGCTCATTGCTCCTTCTCTTTGCTTTGAAGTATTGCGCATGCATGGTCCTCAACTTCTGTATGCATGCACACTAGACCTGAGGTGTCTTCACCGGCACCCATGGAATGTGTCTCTCCCATTGCATGGTCACTCCTCAGAACTAGCGGGCATAGACAGTATGGCCTGTGTCTTTTGAGTTTATTTATTCTATGTAAATAACAAGACTATCACAAATTTTTGGCTTTGTACTGAATTTTAAGATCTTCTAAAGATATTTTTGTAAGTAAGCCCCGATGTAAAACCTTAAAATTCAACCGGGGAATATGCATTCAGATTATAACTACTGTATTCAAATAATTTTACGACTGATGACTATTCTTAGAATAATTCATCCATATGAAATTGAGAAGGTCTGACGTTTGATAATCCCATTGATCAGCTGTTTTTGGCTACAGAACTACATACAGAACTAAAGTAAAATGCAAGAAAAGAATCAGTGGACAGTATACTTAATTGTAGCCAGGCAGATGCTAATAAAGCAAATACAATGAGGAGATGCATAAAGAGAGGATTCTCATGATAGGGGTTGTTTATCATCGGTTTTACTGCAAAATCTCATCCAAGATGGCTGCCGACCCTAAGTCAGAAGTTACATAGTCATGTCTAGGGGCAACTGAAATTGTATATAGCAGAACTGATAGAGACAGGTTGGACTTATATCTGTGAAATGCTGCCTTTTTCTTAATAACAGTGAATAAGAGAATGTGTTATTTTGTTATCCTGAGTACATATAAGAAACTTTTTGTGGGAATAACCCTTTAATGAACCTGCTTCTTTTTCCAACCCTATCTACTATGAAATTTTGTATGTAGATAAACTACACAGACCTCATAGATTGTAAGCTGTTTAAAACAGGGCCCTCACTCATATGACTATGATTTTTCTCTGTTGTGTCTTATGTTGTTTGTTTATGTATCCCATGATCTGTAAAGCACTGTGGAATATTCATTTTATTTATTATTCATGCACTGTAGTGGCCATGCCAAATTACTGCTGCTCAGCTTCAAGAGCCACTGCGAGAGGCAGCTGAGAACAGCTGATCTATAGGGCGCTATGACCCTAAAGAAACTGATATCGTAATTCTGTACATTTCGTACATTCTGTAAAAAAAATTAGACAAAGTAATGAGGGCATGGCCACCTTGATCTACCAAATCGACACAGGATTTCTGACCAGGTCCTGCTGCTGGCCAGTCACATGACCTGCAGTTCCCAATGATAGTTTACTGGAAAAGTTGATATGGATATATGGATTACTTTATTAGGGTCTTATAAATACCCTGGTAAATGTATGTTTTAGTGCACAACCCCATTAAGGGTTAGAGCAGTGGCTTTATCCTATATAAACAGAAAGAACAGTCTTCCTTTCTCAGTGTAGGCAGCTGTCTAATGGATATGACTACCGTATAAGTCCTCTTTCCCTAACTTTATAAATCACATTTACATTAGCGCTGTTAGCAGAAAAAGATGTCTTATACCATGTTTATTAGAAAGTGTGAAAATTTTATGTAAAGATGGTAATTACCTACAGGGAATTAATGAAACCACCATCTGCTTGCTGCTAAAAATGTCATGTTCCTTAAATGTTACGTAGTCTTTCCTTTTGCATTACAACTTTTTACCAGATTACAACTGGTCTATCCTTTCTGTAGGCACCAATGCAACTGTGCCACCAGCTATGAGATCTAATTAAGATAAAACCCTGATCTTTAAAATGCAATAACTTTGGAATAAAGCAAATCTCAAACAACTTCTTTTAACTCGACAATTCAATTTTTATTCCAGGAAATCTGTAATATTGCCACTTAAATGAAAGCTGGATGAACGTAAATTTGTGATATTTAAAGAATTTACTCATTACTGATATTTTGCCCATTGCGCAGAAGTGAACAGCACTTACCAAGTTATACAGCAACACACCGCACTGCTTCATTTACTGTAATAGTATTATTAATTTCTCAGATTGTTTATTGAGATTTCGGAATTTGTGGATATGTGGGTTATTTGTTATAAAAAGGGTTTGGTGCTCTTATATTACAGGAATAAGATACAGGGGACTGGCACAGCCTGCAGTAGATTGAGCTGGCGCTGATACATGGGATGTTTGCATGGTTCTTGCACAACACTACGCCAACTAGCAGCTATCATAGTTTTGGCTGCAACCCACCAGATACATCAGGAGGCCTAAGCTTTTTGATGTATCAGGCAGTGCTGGAGTGGCGAGGCTTCCATTATAGGTCAGCAATGATAAATGAATGATAAATATGTCTGAGACTGTTTGGTCTAACTTTGCACCTCCTATTTGCTGGCCTAATTAGGACAAACAACTAGACTTGCACCCCATTGTGTGAGAACACTCTCCTATTCCATATTTTCTAAAATAGGAATCAAGTCTATCCCTGTGTTATTCTGCAGTTACGAACACTAAGTTGGGTGTTGATGGACAACTAGTTTAAGAGGCTCTGAACACACAAACACAGATCCATATTGACGTTCCACATTGCTACAAACCAGTGAGATAATAAATCAGCCCTAATTGACTGACAATGTTGTTCTTACATAACCCAAAAGGGAATTGCATTACATAATGTCATTATTTATCATTTAGAGGTATTGAGTAATGTGGACATTACTTATACTGACCCTTATAACACCACAATCTTAACATCCTCTAGCCCTCTGTCCATCTACAAGGACTTAGAAATGTTCAAATGTTAAATAGTGTTTCCAGAGTAAGTGTTTTATGGGTATGATATGTCAAATGGACATGCCATAAAACACTTATAGTAATGGTCTGACTGCTATCGATACGACAAGCGATCATAGTCTTACATCCATAATAATTGATTCTTTTCCCATAGTGATCATTGATGTAGCTACAGAAAGGCTACAGCTCTTTTAACTAAGTCAATCCAAAAACTCCTCAGCAACATTAAAACACCAACTTAATGACTGTTTAATCTTCATTGTGGCCAGGAGATTCAAGTAAACAATCTGAAAAGTTATTGAGAATAGACTACAATATTTGATCGGCGGGAATATGACACCTTGCACCCTACTGATCAGTACAGATCTGGAAGAAAAACTCTGTGTAGTGGCTTAAAATTGGTTCAGTTGCTGATCAACAGAGTAGTTCTCTACGTGCCATCAATAATGATAAAATACAGGATAGGTCATTTACATTGAATAATATAATGTAGAATTAAAATACTCAGTTACTATGTTTTAAAAGCTTATCTTTGTCTACTTAATCCTAGTCCAACTTCTATTTTATGCAGACTGTACTCTTGTACACTTCCCGATGCTATGGACTGTTCCATCATAGAGCAGAGGAATCCTGTCAATCCAGATGTGGTGTGTTTATGAAGTATAAGTCACAAATTCAGATGCAAAATATAAAGCTGACATCCAAAAAAAGCTCCCAAGACATTTTAAAAATCTGCTGCAAGAAGCCTGCTTAGTGATGGTATTTTGACAATGCATTCCGCATTTGAGAAATATTATTTCCAAATTTGAGGACAAAATTGGAAGAGTCGATATTACATATTCTTACTGGTTGCAGTTTATCTTTGGTCAATGAAAAATAACATTTCAGTGAGCTACACATATTGCATACTAGTGGAAGTCTAGTTTGACATGCATGACTGACAGGGTGACACAAATCTTACAGACAACACAGAACTAAGTTTTATGCTTTGTTCTGTTTTATATTATTCTCTTTTCCCAGCATGACACAGCTTTGCCTGTGCCCCCAGCTGCCTCTCCTTAGTTAGAGTTTGCACCATAAGTGGAACAAATAGAATAGAAAATATGCATTAGCACATGTGTAAAGAACTGTTGCATAAAAAGTGAGGAATATAATAAAGTATAGTAAAGACAGCTATGGATCTATTAGACCGGTTGTTTAAACAAAAGTACCACCGGGAGGTTCAAACTCAGTGGAATATCTTGAAACAATAAGCCCAGATGCTGATTTCATTTGTATGTTTAAGAATTACAATATAGAGATACTTGACTACACATCCGATACAGAAAACACCCTGGAGTTCTCCACACTAACCGACACAATAGGGGAGTCAGATGAATGCCAGACTGATCTGTTATGCAATTGTTATGTGCTCAAAGACAACGCTGAGAAAACAAAGGTAAAATGCAGATTCTTAAGGGAGAGCCATAACAACTGTCTAGTTAAAAAGTCAGACCCCATCCCAAAAATAGAATATATAGCCAAATGTACACAGCAATATCTGGATGATATTATTAGCTGTTCTCCTAACCTGGTCTGCTGTCATATAGGCACAAGAAAGGATGGATAGAAGGCAAGCTATTTCACTTTTAAAATTAGCTGTCAGTATAAAATATATATTTAAGATACATCCTGTTTTTGTACTTTATTAGGATGTTGAAAAGAAAAAACAGAAGTATAGAATGTACATCTGTACCCGGCTCTTAGCAAAAATCTGCATCTCACGGTGCACAGGAACTGGTCTGGAGCCTGGCTGAACTTAAAGCCTCAAAAGAAGGAAATCGATCCAGCACGGCATTGATCAGCGGTAAAACTCATTCTTATTTATTATTCCATGTTAAAAAAGATACAATACACCACGGATAAAACAGCCAAGCGTCACAGACCAACGCGTTTCGACAAAACGTGTTTTTATCAAGGTCTGAAATTCAGGTAAATCTTAGTGGATGCAGAGTGACAGTAGTAGGAATAAGTAAGACTAGCATTCAAAAGGCCAGTTTTTATAGATTCACCCCAATGTGCTGGCATTTTGTTTGAAAATTCTTTGCAACACAAACAAATATGTATTTACCACTCATTAATAATGATGCGTTTTTTGTAAAACTTATTTGTCATGCATCACATCTAAAAATGTGTAATATTTCCATGCAACAGCAGGTAAGCCCCAGAATCAACTGGTGGGCCCTGGGTCACCCAGTCAGATGCAGGTCATGTGCAAGGAGATTATAATTGATCATTTACATGTATGAATCTATTAATGGAGCACTGCAAAATCAGAGACAACATGGAATATCATTGGCCAAATGTGTCATGGATTGGCATCCATGATACATTCCCCCCCAACGGTGATCTGTGTGAAGAACAGTATAGTAAGGGTTAAATTAAGTACAAAGGATATAGGCACAAAGTTACATATATAGTGCATAGGGAGTATATAGGAGCTCTATATATGAGAAATATTGGGGTAAGTTTATTTGTGACACAAGACGGTGGTGCTTTGCACTGAGATTTTCCATTGTGGCACATGGCCCTAATGTATTTGGGGCATTGCAAGAAGAAAAAATGTGGGTCAGAAATGACTCTTTACATTCAGGAAGGGGTTTAGAAGTTGACACACTTGCTTTTTGTTTGTCTAAATGTGCACCAAAACTTGTGCCAAAAATAGGTGTTGAGAAAATAGAAGCACAAGAAAAGTGTTGGAAACAAAAACTGTGCCTAAAAGACATGAGGGTTTTGGCGCACATGATCGGATTGTGGTGCATCAGCGTCAGAATGCACGCAACGGAAATCGGAGGACATGGCCGTCGGAAAAACCGCAGAATTAAAAAAAAAAAATGTGTTGCTTGACACGCGCTTACCTGCACCCACGATAGGACGGTGAACTCCAGCGGACTTCAGCGCAGCAGCGACACCTGGTGGACATCGGGCGCACTACCTTAGTGAATCGCCGGAAGACCCGAATCCTCGACGGAGAACGTGCCGCTGGATCGCGACAAGACCGGGTAAGTAAATCTGCCCCATTAAGTATCACTGCATCCCAAAAAATCCAACCTTTTAAAAAAAAATAATGGTTATTCCCAGCATTTGACTGGAAAAAGGAAAAATGATATTTTGCAAACGATTACGAATTTAATAGTGATGTAAAGGCTGTACAGTCATAAATTGTGGCAATAAAAATATCAGCTCATCTCACAAAAAATTTCACACACACAGCTCCGTACATTGAAGTATGAAAAAGTTAGAGCCAGAAGACGGCAAAATAAATAATTATTGTTCGTACAGAATTTTTTTCATTTTTGTAAATGTATTAAAATACAATAAAACCTATATAAACTTAGCATCCCCATGATCAGAACTACCCAAGGGATGTAGAATACATTGAAAGCCATAAAATCCAAGCTTACAAGAAAATGTTGTGTGTTTTTCCACCAATTTCACTGCATTTGGAATTTTTTTCCGCTTCCCAGTACATGCCATGGAATATAAAATACCGTCACTATGAAGTCACTATATCACTATATATATATGCCAAAATTATGGGCAACAGCATGGCGATGACAGAGTGACCGAATGAGGCTAGATAGCATCCAAAACATCCAATAATTTACCCTGACACTATAGAAGACGGCATGCATAGGCAGCGGCAGCAGCGGCAGGCTGGAGAGTGGCATGGCGACATACCCCAAATGGACTCAGGCTTCAAACCAATGGGTGGCAGAGAGGAACCAAAGGAGGTGAGCAAGAAGCGCTGAAATTATTTCCTATGTGAACGGTATATTTGGTATATTTCCTATGTGACGGTATATTTAGTCGATAACACAACATAGTGGCGACATAGTGACCAAGTTCCGTAACGTATCTGATGAAACACCCGAAAAATGAGCCTGACACAGCGCGTTTGATAAGGGGACGACATGTGGAGGCAGCCATGGAGACGACTTCCATGATTAAGAGCGACAGTATGGGGCATCCATATTGCGCTGCTATGATTGCAACTTCAGGTCTCCAGCATGGCGGCGACAAATGCGCCGAGTTCCATTATGTATCTGGTGAAACACCTGAAAATTCTGCCTGACACAGCTCGTTTCTAAACGACGGGAGATGCCATTTTCTCGAGCTGGTGAAGTATTCGTCCGAGCAACGAGCAGTTACGAGTACGCTAATGCTCGAATGAGCATCAAGCTCGGACGAGTGTGTTCGCTCATCTCTAGTTATGACCACTGAAGCATTGATACATAAAAAAGAAACTCATCTCTAGTTATGACCACTGAAGCATTGATACATAAAAAAGAAATAGGTGAAAATAAGGACTCAATTTACACTTACAGAAAAAAATGTTTACTATTCATACACAATATTATCAATATGACCCAAAATTTTTTTTAAACTATGTATCCTTAAATATACAGATATTGTAACATAAACCTATTGTAATACAGATATTTACTATGAAGAGAACAAGAATACTGATATTAAAGTTAGAAGCAAGTATTCATCCCATCACGAAATGCTACCAAATTAAAGTGCAAAAAAAAAAAATAAATAAAAGTAAGAGTAAGTAAAAATGAGAAAAATGACAACTGCGGATCAATATATAATAATTCACTTTGAGAATATCAAAGCTTCATCCTGAAGGGATTAAACCTAGATAGTATGCCTGAAGAATGATGCAGCAATGAGTCAGTAATCATTGATTCTCTTTATTAGTCCAGATCTGGGATTCTCATTGTTTAGGTTGTATCCCATTCATAAATTCATCTGAATGCTGGAGCCTTTTACGCTGGCCTGTTCTTCTGTTTGAAAGACATGCCTGCAGGGCTCTGACTCGTACCAGCGTCATCACGGAGCCAGCAAGCTTCCTCCTGTGGGGATGGACTGAATAATTCATCCTCCAGACACAGCGAGCGTGGAAGGAGCAGACTTTCACATTGTAATGCTGAAGACAAGGCTCTGTGATGAAATTACCTTAGTTATCCTGGTGCATGGGTTACAATATACTTGCACTTTTATTACTTTTTTTGTGCTTACATAAACCATGAAACCATTTTGTTATTTTTTATTTGTTCCTATTTTCATCAGCCTAAAAGTCTTACCACCTATATAGGGATCTTTTTGAGTCAATGGGGGTCATTTACTAAGGTCCCTTTTCGCGTTTTCCTGACGTGTTACCTGAATATTTCCGATTTGCGCCGTCTTTCCCTGAATTGCCCCGGGATTTTGGCGCACACGATTTGATTGTGTCGCATGAGCGCCGGCATGCACGCGACGGAAATCGGGGGGCGTGTCCGAATGAAAACCCAATGGATTCGGAAAAACCGCCGCATTTTTTTTTTAAAAAAAGTGTCGCTGGACTCACGCTTACCTTCACCAGGTATAGGCCGGTGAACTTCAGTGCATTCCGGTGGGCCTCGGTGGGCTTCAGCGCAGCAGCGACACCTGGTGGACGTCGGAGGAACTACCTTAGTAAATCCCAGCTGGACCCAAATCCACCGCAGAGAACGCGCCGCTGCATCGCGAAGGGACCAGGTAAGTAAATCATGCCCCAATAGATCAATAACAAGTAGAGAGAGGACCAGATAGGAGTTATATAACCCAATGAATGTAAAATGATTACTAATAGGGACATTGGTCTGTCTAAAAAGCAAGAAAAAACATTTTTAAAAATACACAGGTAATAATGATTAGATGATCACTCATCAGAGTTTTTATTTGTAGATTCTATAATGTGGTAGTCATTACAGTGTTAGTAAATATGATTAGACTTTTTTTTAAAGGGGTTAGGGACTAACTTGATGATCAGTGGGATCTCAGTGCTGAGACCTCCACAGATCGCAACAATGAGGGGTGCCCAGTTCCTGCTCCTGAAACGAATTGGTATGACCCTTAAGCACTGCTATTGGCCTATGTGAAACACCCTCACAAGTGGAACACCCCACCAAAAACTATTTGTTTCTTTGTACAATCTTTCCAGCAGTGGTGGTTGTATCCAAGGACAACAATTTCATTTCTAAAGGACTATCTGACATATATACATTTATAGGAAATTATAGAAAACTTGCAAACAACTCTATCCAGCTCACCTGGGAATGAACAATCCTGAAGCTGATGTGCTAGCAAGACTCTTGACTAAGAGTCTTAATGACTTGAAATGCGTAAGATTGGTGGACCCCTATGTCCTGTGTTTGGTCGCATGTTTTTTAACAGAAGAATGAAATAAAGAAACAAATATTTTTATTACTTAAAAGTGGTGGACTTTGCTGTTCCGTACTTCTCAATTTACATTTATAGGAAATTATCTTCAAACAGATACAATTTTTTTAAAATAACATTGAATTTAATAAATGTATGTATATAGAAGATGAATGAAATGAAATATAAATGCCCAGATGAGAATACCCCTAGGCTATGAAGAGCGATCTTGTACATTGTAATATAACTTTTAATGTGCCTTTCTGCAAAAACAATATAACTGGTAAACAAGGTCATCTGATTTCTTTATGCTCTCGCTAATTTGAGATAAGTGACTTTTATTATTTCTAGATCAGGTTTATGCTATGTAATCACATTGAAATTTCAGCACACAGTCGCATATTAGTCATTGGGATCATTTACATTTCTGTTTTCCCTTCAGACTGCTGATCCATGTGAAGGAACATCCATCTATTTTGGTCTGCTTCACATCGCTATATAATAATTATTCTATTCAATGTAGACGACCAAAACATGAGGACCTCATACAGATGCCTCCACATTGCCTGGATCTGCTAGGAAATGCTAAACAAAAAAAGAAAGGTCAACTCACGCGCCGGTAGGAGAATGAGTCTGCATTGATGGGAGTGCCCCTGTGTTCTCCATATGAAGAGCTAATATAACCCTTTACCCATTGCTGACATGTGGGCCTGATACTGGTGGTGCTACCCTCAACTCTGTCTAGTCCGCGTTCGGTCGTGCGAAATTAAGATACATTGCGCATGCGCCAGTGCTTTCCGAGAGCTTGGTGACGTCCCCGCCTCTCGGGAGTGAGGATGAAGGGAGCAGTTTCACACACGCAAGGCGTGTGACCAAGCGCCGAGCGTCCTGGTACGTCGAATGGGGTTATTTGATTAGTGAAAAAATAGATTTTTTGGGCAAAACTGCGCATTTATCTGCCTTCACAAGACCACCTCCAGCATCAGCTTACATACCCCAAGGTAAAGGTATGTTTATGTCAAAATGACCATTTTGAAGTGGTAGGTTTCCTTTAAGCTCTTATCCAAACATGTTAGTCAAAGGCGTAGAAGTTTATCCTTTACAATCAGTATATAGGAAAATTTACCCCATAAGATTGGGGTTTATTTCTCATCACTGAGGACCACATGTTCCAATTAGTTGTCATGGAGTCCATAGGACCTCTAGTATGGATAAAATCCGTACCCTTGATTTTATCCACCAATTATACATCCATGTAACATGATGAAGCTGGATTCAGAGTTGTTGATTTCAGAACCAGAAGACGAAGCAGAAAATGTTGACCGTTCGATGAAGCTTGTAGTGGTCTACTCCTACTGGAAGCAACTGTATTGAATCCTGTACTGAACATGTGATGGACACTCAAGTGCAACTCTGACACACAATATACAAACTGTGTACGTGTGCATACATTATATAACCAGGCTAACAAAAAAATGTATTGAGTGACAGTGAGTAAAATTGAAGAAAAGGCAAGCAAAGGTGAATTGTGGGGGACTGATACAAAAAGTAGATTGGAATAGATGCATCACCCTTAATCTACTAGCAATAAGCATAGATAATAATAACCCATGTATAGTTGACCAGTGTGAAGAGAGGAGAAACCATAATAATAATAATAATAATTCTTTATGTATATACCCCACACAGATTCTGCAGCGCTGCACAGAGTTTGCCAAATCGGTCCCTGTCCCCAATGGGGCTCACAATTCTATCACCCTACCAGTACGTTTTTGAGTGTGGGAGGAACTGGAGGACCTGGAGGAAACCCACACAAACACGGAGAGAACATACAAACTCTTTGCAGATGTTGACCCTGGGACTTGAACCCAAGTCCCCAGCGCTGCACGACTGTAATGCTAACCACTAAGCCATCGTGCAGCCCCTAGTGATTATAAATAGATGGCATCAAAATGTAATTTTTCAACGCACAGTAAAAAAATAATTTTTACATTAGTTGAGGTAGTAGTGGTAGTAACCCTAAGCACATACATGCTTCTGGTACATTTACATTAGTGTTTTTTGTAAATTCTGAGCTCTTTTATTACCCTAATGTATACACATCAGCCATCTTTATCATGTTTTAAAGTGCCACTTACTCCGGTCACAAGGGGGCAAAGACCAGTTAGGTAAAATTTAAGACAATGGTTGTTTTTTAATAATACACTACATTGGGAGGTTAATGTGATTTGTGATCATTTCAGATAGCCCTAAAGGTCATTAAGCTTGCCAGTAGCAATTTGGGAATGTGATTCTGTTGAGCTTCCCCTGACCCAGCTGCAGCACAGATTGAATCATTGCTTCAGGGACGGCCATGTTATCGCAGTAACTAGAGAAGATGCAAAACAACATATTAAAGAGAGTATCCTGCCAATATTTGCATTTTTCCTTGCCACCAGAGGTAAAATTCTGTATAACAAATCTTTTTCGGGCCTAATCTGAGGATACACTTTGCCAGATGATACTCCGGCTATTATTCATGAAGACTCATCTTCTCCATATAGTACCAAATCTTCTCTAAATCTTTGTAAGATGTAACAGTGGTGGATGTGGTGTGGATCCGGTAGTTCATCAATATGACCTTATGATCTACTGATCTACTCTCTGTGGGTAATGGAGATCATTCTCATGTAACCAGGTCTTGTATGACACAAGGGATAACCTGCCATGTGCACTTTATCTTGAAGGACATCTCTTTACATGGATTTGACATTTCTCTCAATGCAGTCTGATGGACCTCATTAACAATTTAGATTATAGGATTTGACCTTGACGTATGACCTTTATGTTCCTAGTCAAATAATTTTGGTTGTTAAATTGTGTCAAATCCAACTTCATATCCTACATCCTCCTTCTCAGACCTCCGGTTTGCTAAACATATTATGTCTTTCTCTTAGTGCTCCTGCCAGATGTCCAACACTAGCCATTACTTTACTTACTATAGCTAGCCATCATTTTGAATGGCAGAAAAAATACTACTTATACCAATACCAATTGATATTTAATTGGTCTCAATTTCATTGGAATTATTACAATTATTACAATGAGTAAACACGAGATAGAAGTATTTGTTTAGGTCAGATACATAAATATCATAGACAATTGTGTTGGGATTTGTAGTTTAGTACAGACGAATGTCTCGTAATGGCAACCCCTCTACCCGAGCTACCAGTAAAAATCGCTTTGTGAGCAACATTATATGTTCCCATTATACCTAGATGTAAAAAGGAAGACGTACTTCTATTTCTTCCAATGTCAATGTGGCTTCTGATGTGTTTTGGGCATTACCTAATAAAAATTATCTATACAGGCGGTCCCCGGGTTACATACAAGATAGGGTCCATCGTTTTGTTCTTAAGTTGAATTTGTATGTAAGTCGAAACTGTATATTTTATAATTGTAGCTCCAGACAATTTTTTTTGCCCTAGTGACAATTAGATTTTAAACATTTTAGCTGCATTGGAACTGGGGATTATCAATAAAACTTAATTACAGACTCCTTACAGCTGATCATTGCACTGGGACTAATGTAACACCCAGAGAGCTTCACCAGACATCACAGTGGGCAGAGAGGTCCGTCTTTAACTAGGGGTCGTCTGTAAGTTGGGTGTCCTTAGGTAGGGGACCACCTGTATTAATATAGTGATATAATATTCTGTATCACTTAACAATTGCTCCTAGTCTCAGCATCTTAATACTAAGGGCAATATAATGTCCAAAATGCGTCAGCAGGAATACTTTTTGCAGCTGGATATGCCTTTTTGAGGCAACATCAGAATTTTAACCACAAACATGGGAATTACCATCCTGCACTCCACGTAGGCTTCTTTTGAACCATGTGGAAGGGGTGATTTTTGTTGATTTGTTTCTTGCTGCAGGGATAGTGTTTTTTAAGTTAATGCCGACTCACAATAAGTTTTGTGATATGATTTGGGAGAAGCCAGGGAGTCAACATTTTCTGTTTTGCATTCATTTACCGGAATTTTTTGTGAAGAAATCATTGACTATAAGCCTTGACATCACTAGTGGTCTACTAGATGTCTACTTAAGGAGACATATCCCAATTATTCTTACCATAAACATGCACCTGAAAATATTTGAGTGTACAGATGTCATCATACAGACTTTGCTTTAGTCTAAAATTCGCCATCCGTGTTTTGAATATAAAGTCAGAGCTAAGAAACATTAAGTGTTTACAAAGTTTCTGAATATTACAATTAGCATAACGCATCTAGCTTATGTTTATGAGCCGTTTATATTCTGATTCTCTCCTTTGTTCAATGTACGTGGTGTGAACAAAGCCTTATTGTGAATCCCCACCATACAAAAATATGAAAATGCTAGCATTGCATTAGTTACTGTCTATGCAACTGGTTAATAATAAAGACTCATGGGGCATCATTAAAGTAGGAAAAAAAATACCCATTCTACAACGCTCTTTCTAGACTGGCTACCTACATATATATCCATTTCATGAAATGTCTCCACACATAATCAAGATAAATTTCCAAATATCACATAAATATTCTCAGAACACGGTCTATAGTACAATTACCAAAATACAAATCAGTGCGGGCATTGGAAAGAGGGATATTGAGTCGGAACCTGTGGGGTTACAATACATCCATCTTCTGAAAATTGAATGTGCAAAGAAAGAAAGTAAATATCTGCATAACTGGAAGCAATTCTAATAGTCCCACATTATATTCTAGTATATGACTGCAACACAATGTAGTATTTCACATAACCATCAGCACACGGATAAGCAAAATCAACCAATTAAGAGACTCCGCTGGATGAGTAACGTGGTATCAGCATATTTTATGGTAGCATTGTACATCTTCCAAAATAATCATGTTTTATTAAACACAATATTTCAGTGACAGCCTCATTGTATAATTTATCGACACAGCACACAATGGCGATTTTAAGTGTATTTTTATTCATCAAGTGCAAATTAAAAACAGAAGCTCTCACCATATTAATGAATTTTCCAAATAGACAGGTACAGGGACGGACTAGCCCTCTCTTCATAAAAAAAAAACGCAGTGCCTTCTGGCATCTGCTAGACTTAGTTACATTGTGCCTGCTCACAGCTTTCTAGAGTCGGACTGCAACTGCGAGCAGGCACATCTAGCGAAGCAGGTACATTCAGCTTGGAGTCTCTAGTCTTCCTTCAGGGCTCAGGCAGTGAGGAGTATCTATAATTATGCTACTCCTCACTGCCCGAGCGCTATGGGAAGATGAGAGCTTCCAGGCTGAGGCCTACCGAGCTTAGTGCCGGTACACCCCCGATTTAGTTATGCTATCGCTGCATTGAGCTGGATGGGCATTAGAAGTTCAAGCACTGGAGCACCCAGATGACTGTATTACATGACCAGATGACATGGGTTAGATTTCACAGTGGGACCATATCCTTGATTCCAAGGCTTAAGAGGATCCCTATGAGAGCTACCCAACAATTGATATCCTTGTGTAGGGTACATGCGGTAGATAGGAGTAGATTTTTTACCTGGAGGTTATGACTGGTAAAGCGCCCTCTGGGATACCCCCTGGGCTTTTATTGCTGGGGTACGGATCCGGTTTAGTTGGAACCACTTTCAGGTTTGGGACTTATGAGGATATGAACACAATATAATGATTCCTGAGTATATTCTTGTTTGGGGAATAGGAACGTATATTAGGAGAGCAAAAACAAAACACCTTTCTATGATGTTCTTGGGTACACTAGTAAAACTCCATGGGGATATCTCAACTGGAATCTCAATGCAAGTATGTACAAGGTGTAGTTTAGCTGTTGGGTGGGGTATTTGTGTGATAGTGAGGGGGGACTTTTAAAGTTAATATGGAGGGGGATTTATCAGAATTGTCTGAGAGCAGAACTGTTTTAGTTGCTCACGGGAACCAATCAGAACTCAGCTTTAATTTTTTTTTTGTTCATAAAATTAAAGCTGAGTTCTGATATCTGGTTTCCATGGGCAACTAGAACAGTTCTGCTCTCAGACACTTCTGATAAATCTCCCTGATATACAGAAGCCAATTGTGTCTACAGATTTAAAGTGGGCCTTGGTCTTGATATTTGTTTAGTGATGAAAGAGAACCAAGTCTAAAAATTTGGTCTTATTTTCAGATGAGGGTAAATGAGAGGCCTTTCTTCTTTAGTTTCCTCTTTAGTATCATACCATAGGAAAAAAAGGTCATCAATATATCTTCTGTGGCATATGATGTCGTTTGAAAACGTGGTATTCCTTAGATTAAATTCTGATTGTAAGGCTTCCATATACAAATTGGTATAGCTAGGTGCAATGCGTGTGCCCATCGCTAACCCTGTAGTAATTTTTTTAATATAAATACATTGGCCTATATTTAAAAAAAAAACAGTGTCCATAGAGCTAAACAGCCGAGTTCGCGAGTATCGCGATTCTAGCTGTTACTGCGGGAACCCGGCTTTCACATACAGCCAAACTCCTGGAGCGATCATATGGGCTCTGCTACTGAGCCCACGTGATCACTGTGACATGCATGTACGTTGGGATGTGGCAACAGACCACATTTTCTGTAGTACATGTACTTCATATTGCGCCAAGCGGTTAGTGATAAAAACAATCTTCCTCTTGCAAGTCTGAAGGTAATGCAAAAAACTTGTGTTTTCGCCAGTCAGCACTGCTTCATCAGGGGAATGTCCACTTCCTATTTCTATCACACCTTTTATAGTTTTTACTCATTAATGAGTACAGTCATAATAAGACTTGCTCTGAGTTACCTACAGCCTCATACGGATCTGTGAAAAACCAATGGGTCCATTGAAATTAATGTTTCAGTGTGTCATCTGCAAAAAAAGATAGCACACACAAAAAAAATATGCTCACGTTGCCTTAATCTGAAAAATAAAAGCATTGGAAAGGCAGAGAATAAAAAATGTTAGTGCATTCAGGAAGACTGGAAAACTAACTTTACATAATATGTAAATATGGAATGCGAAATATGGTGGCGCCATAAAAATAAACATTTATCATTACATTTCTGGCTTCCAAACTTATCTGCAATATTGTAGAACTGGTATAGTATAGTAGAAGAAAGTCAGGAAATCATAAAAGGGTCTGGTAGCCTTTATAAGGCTTTATATACTCAAAGCTAGCATGTTTATTTCACACGGCCTGATTTCTAGCATGATTATTTCATGACGCAGAATTTTAATTTATGGTAGTAAGTCTGTAATTTGGGTGATAGCTAAACAATGACTGTCTGTCAGGAAATTGACTTTCGCTCAGTTAATCACTTGCAGTGATAATACACAAAAAAATTCTAGACTTCATTTTATGTAAGTCACAGGAGGCCATCTTAGGACAAGGCCACTGGTCAATAACCACTGGAGCCAATCACTGGATGTATCCACAGTTCTAGTCAGTGATTGGCTGCAGTGCTGACCTGTCCCTGTGGAGGGATGCAATCACTGGACCACGGAGTGCAGAGTGGCAGCATTGGAAACAGGCTGGCATGAGGACCGAGGGTTAACTGTGGGATATTTTATTTTTCCTATGCAGTCTAAGATGTTTAGAATATCATTTTATTTGACTTGAAAACTGATAGTTTGAATTTATGATCCATGAACAGATACAACGAAAGAGTGGAAAGTGAAAAAGAACATTCAAAGAACCTTTGTGTGTGCTAAGGTTATTTCAATGGGAATATTAAAGGAAATCTACCACCAGGATGAAGAAAGGACTTTAAAAATTATGCAAATTAGTCCCCAAGACTCATTTGCATAATTCTTAAAGCCTTTTTTTCATAAAAACAAGGGCATAAGAAACTAAAAGAAGAGCAGATCCAGCCAGAGGGGCACACACCAATATGTCAGTGTGCTTGGTTTACAATCCTTCATCCTGGTGGTAGATTTCCTTTAAAACAATATACTTTTAGAGGAAAACTGAATTGTCCATGAAATAACATTCATGAGAAATAACAGGGGGAAGGGGGGGGGTAGGTTAAAGACTCTCCAAAGACCTTTCATACTAAAAAAACAATATGTAGGCATCACTTACTGTATGCTCCTTATGTTATGGTTTTGTCTCATGTCTCACCAATCTTCTGTTAAAGGTCCTGTCCCTGACCAAGCTGTTAATGGAGAGGGATGTGATTGGTCACGTTATTCAGAATACTCCATTCATATACGGATGAGATTAATTTACACTCCCTCCCCTCTAATAGTGTTCTGGTTTGTCTGTCTAGTATCCATCTCTTCACTGCCCCAGATCCAGACTTTTC
Source organism: Engystomops pustulosus (assembly GCA_019512145.1). NCBI lineage: Eukaryota > Metazoa > Chordata > Amphibia > Anura > Leptodactylidae > Engystomops > Engystomops pustulosus. The sequence goes on along the minus strand of CM033647.1, from coordinate 32,353,626 downwards.
CTGTGACAAATATTTGGTTCCACCCTGTATCATATGCACTGGGCATCTTCCTTGTGAAGACCACTGTGTAGAAGACCACCTTTCATAGCAATGGTGGCTGATTGTCTCTATGAGTTTTCCTCATAACTATATCATGTGTCCTGTTAAGTACAATATGGCAGACAAGATTCGTGAGGTTGTCATCTGTGATTAAAATATTATGAGCTGTAGCTGTCAGGAATATGGCGTTTTATTTGTATAATCTCTAAATCTAACTATCTGTTCTCGTCAAATCATTACAATCGTGTTTATCAGAATGAGGCCAGATGCCATTCTTGGCCTTGGGCCCAGCCCTGAAGAAAACTGCTGAATCCTGGAGATCCTTTTACAGGTAATTAGTACTTGGTGGCTGTCATCCAGAGCCAAAGCAACGGAAATTAGACTCCAAAAAAATGTCCCTCCTTGAAATGTACTTTCCTTGTCCCCTCATTTGTATGGATGAGTCTATGGGGAGACGCTAACAGGTTGTTCCGACAGCCAGAGTAATGACTGCATATTCACAGATAATAAGGGGTCAGTGTACACGGCAGCCTCTCCCTGTGGACTCCACGGTACATAGCATTGTGTAAACCAATACCTATGGCTCTAGAGAAGTAACTACTGTAATTAGGACCTGCTCGGAGGGTGTAGAGTATTCCCAGCCTGATGCTTGTGTGTGGTGCAACGTGGGAGACCCAATTACTCTACGTAAACTATATCAACCTGGGGAGGTCCGAGTCAAGATTAACCCTTAATGAAGTGATTCTTTCTAAGAGCACAGATGTTTAGGATATACGTTGAACTCAGATTCTTTTCTTTTCTGGCGATAAACTGATTTCATTGCTTTCCTGCATTGACAACACGCACAATCCTCTTAGTTTTATGCAACTTGCTAATGAACATTAGGCACCTAGATTTTAGGTGTTGGGGGGGGGGGGGGGGGTGAGGGCTGTGATTGATGGGCTTTAGGGGTAGGCACGTACACTCTTATTACTCCTATTTATCAATTCCTATTTATTTTATTTTTTTGTGTGGGGGCAACTTTTTGTTAGACTTTTTGCAGTTTGAGACTTTTTTAGGCACAGAATGAAGCAGTTACGTCAGCATTAGCTGGCCGTCCAGGATGTAAGGCAGTGACAAATTCATCTTTGTAGCCCAGATGTTTGGTCAACTTGTGAGACTATCTTGGGTCTCCGCGATTGTCCCAGTTCTTTAACCTAATAAGTCCCAAAACAGAGCACTGTCTGCCCCAGATTTACTTTTGGGAGCTAACTATTTGGGATCTGCGACAAAAAAGTTGTGTGGCAGGAAAGTGAGACTGAAACAGTTAACAGCATCACATTTCACAAAGAGAAAAAAGTTAAATACATTGCAAGGATTAAGAGGAGGACGCGTGTCAAACCTCCCAAAAAATACCCCACCAATATGTTCCCCTAATCCTGCCCCAGCCCTCTTTATATTTTGTCATAGGGGGGCCAGGCTTGACACCCCCCCTCCTCCTCCGCCCTGTCAGTGAGGACCTGTATATAATGTCACCGGGCGCGATGCACAGCGCATTATTACACAAATCGCTGGCCGCCTATTCTTACAGGTCCCTGCCTGACCGGGGCGTGGAGGGGGTGTGTCAGCCGCCCCCTCATGATATTGGCCGACTGCTAGGGGACCTGTACAATCGTCCGGCCTCGTATTTTGGTAAGAGGACGGATCGATGTAAACTAAGTTGCCACACAAATTTTTATAGAAAAGTGAATAAATATAAAGTGGCTGGATCGATTCGGGGAACGTATTTGTGGGGGTATTTTTCGGGGGTGACAGGTCCATCTTTCAGTCGCTGTTCACCTAAGGATACTGAAAAAGTGGCAGCCGAAAAACCATGACTATCGTGCCACATAGTTTAATCTAAGAAAATGTCTTGAATGGAAGTTAGTTACAGTATTATTAATAGTCTGTACCCGCAACACACGACTATACAGATGGCTCAGGATTTTAGCGTCCATTAATGGTTGCTGTATCTAATCCACACAAACCTGTCTACCAGATTCATTAAAGGGTCAATTTCATTAACCTCTAGTAAAAACAGATGCGATCATATGTACGATCTCACACGCTATGGGAACATTGTGTGCACATGACGGTGCAAAGAAGGGCCTTTGTTCCTCTTTATCTTTGTCATTTTAATATGCTTGTACACTTTAGTTAAGCACAAACTTCAAACAAACATATACTATCAAATTGTATGATGTAGAGAAAAATTGGCTTAATCCCACTCATTTTTACATAAGCATCTATATCTTTTTTTGTAAACGGTTCAGATGTTCGATCACCAGAATGTTTGAGCAAAATGTCTAGAATATTAGAATATTTTTTTGTGTTAGAGTTTCTTATGGAGATTTGCCAATTAAGGCCACCTTGGCAGACTGTGGAGACTTTTAGCCATTGTGCGTCCCACTGGGGGAGTTTGAGAAATGTGCAAGACGTTTTTCACTAGAGGATAAGGAAATTTGCCTTTAACTACCTGGTGATTTTTTTTTGTAATTCAGGTCATTAGGTATATGAAGAAATCCTGCAGTTTTTCAGACTGGCAACTAAGGGAGGCTTTTCCATGTCAATCTTTACCAAACAGTGAGATGATAACATTAGTATTGTAATTTTAATCAATCTGACAGACCTCTGTCTCTAACCTGCCCCCAAAATCTGTCTGCAACCACAGTGATTATAGCATTAGACCTCTTCTGAATTCAATTGATCCTTCGCTAGGTATATGCGATACCCTTTATGCAGTGATACCTTACACATCTAACAGACTCTGAAAATGGCTACTTGTCCTTGTATGGGCTGCCATCAGAAACCTTCATAGAGGATGAGGGGTTTGACTGCTAAACTACTTGGCTGCCACAGCTTCTATGACTGCAACATCTAAAGCGCTAACGTTCTACCACTTCCAAATTGGGGTCTGTGAGTTGCTTATGTGGTGGTATTTAGGGGTTTTAGTGGGGAAGTCCCTTCTCGTGACATGTTGGGGGTCATTGCTGCCTTGTACACTTATACTACTGATTAGAAAAGAAATGCAAAAGCAGTAAAATATCTAAGATCCTAAAAGTAAAAATTTCTAATAAAAATGATATTAAAGGACCCATGAAGACTGTTTCATGATATGCCATTTTGGTCATTTTTAAAATATGCGCTGTCATCTCCCTCTGGCTGTGCTTGTACTGGAGGGAGAGACACATACTGCGAATGAGGCCGCTTGTGTACCTTCCAGTTGGCTGCACTGCTTTGTGCACATGCACTTGGTGGGCAGCAGATTGGCCAGGCTAGATCAGGTCCACCAAAGCTCCTGCTAGTTTCTCCCTCCAGGTACCCACAAGCGCGGAGGGAGATGACAGCCGACACTGAGTCATGTGAAAGTTTATAAATGACTGCTCAGGAGGACTGGAGGCACACAAAGATCAGGGGTAGGGCCTGGATCAGCTCCACGGAGGAGGAGGCATGGGCTACAACGAGGCGGCACTTGAGGGTGGCGCTTGCTTGATGTTTTCTCTGAAACAACACCCCCCTAACTGTGAGCCGTCCAAAAAGATTTCTTTTTTGGATAATGGCAACGTTCGCATTAAGGCCATGCGGGCTGATGACAGGTTCCCTTTAAGGCACAACACAAATGTCATCATTTTCAAAAACAAAAATAAAACGTCAACAAGATAGGTTACATTAAATGTGGAGAATGAAGTTGGGTTTTATCTATAGTATAAAGGATAATGGGTTACATACAATTCAGTTATTGGCTGTGAATGGCTGCCTGCATAGACAGAGTTACGCTGAGCTTGGTTGGGAAAGAATGTTTCCCGGCTTGTGTTAGGCTGGTTAAGAGGAGGACTACAAGTGAAATTATAGAAAGATATGATGATGGAGTGTACATGTAATAGATTATGTTAGTAACATTTATTCCACCTGAAGATGATACCACGTGAAGGAGCCTTATTACTGGATTTGTTTCATTAACCTTATTGAGAACTGGAAATTTGTTCCTATCATTAATTCTATAGTAAAGTGAGGGCCGCTGGGATGGGCGCTGGGTAATGGTCACAGTGGTGCTGACATTGAAAGATTACAGTCTGTACTCATGGACATGGTGGGACTGCCGTCTTCTCTGACTCATAGTGATGGAAAACTCTGCTGCACTGCAATGAGATGGATTTCAATATCTAATAATATTTTCCGTGAGGATACAGACAGATGCTTTATAGAGCAAAGGATTGTATTTGCCATTATTCTTTATGTCTCTATTGCTTCAAAAAAAACACCCTAGTGATCGAATAGAGAAAAAGTATCTATGCAACGTCGTACTACGAAAAACCACAATGCTCCATCTATAGTTGTATCGGCTACAATCATGTATGGAATCACATCGAGTTGTTTCCTTTAATTGCTCAATGTGACTAACCAATAGAGCCACAAATGTTATGAAGTAAATTTAATGCAGGCTCCGGAGACAGACAGGTGACGCACACAGAGACAGTGATCCCTAAGACTAAACCCCCTTCCCATCTGTCCCTGCCTGAAAGCCTCACTTACCCTAGTCAGTAAGGGTCAACTAGTCGACGTTTCCTTTTTGTGCCAAAGTGCAAAACATGAAAATGAAGATAAGACAATAGAAAACAGTCTACAAAATAGTCTACAGAGCTTGTTCAAAAGCAAGAGTACAAATGCAGTCCAAAATCACAAAGCAGAAGAATAGCCTGAATACAGGCAGAGGGAAAAATACCAGTCTGTAGAGAAGACAGGATACAGAAGATTACGTACAACGAGGTATATAGCATGATGAAATAATTGGGCGTATTGCCCCAGGAATCACCCCTGTGTGGAGAAACGCGAGTTCGCCGCAAAAACAAGCGCTTTTTTTCTTTTCTCTTCCATTTTTTGCTCAGTAAACCAGTCCAGGACCATCTCTCATGTGATTGTGTAGATTGAATGAAGAGGGCAGATCGAAGTCTCATACGGGCGGTGGACTGGCTATAGAAACAGAGATTACACTTTTTAGCGACAACGCTGAGAGTAATGGAAACGGTGTAACCCTGTTTCTTGCTTTGTCTTTCTTCATGCTCTCTCTGACTTTCTTGCCCCCTTTTCCCTCTTCCCTTTCTCTTCTCTTTTCCCTTTCCTTCCTTTTTTCAACTTCCCCTCGTCTTTACAATTCGCCCCGTCTTCCTCAATTCTTCCTTAAATCTGTACTTCGTGTGCTGCAACAATCAAATCAATGAGCCCAGCACAGATTAAAACCAGTAGTTTAACACGGTTTTTAATACCCGAAGTGAAAACACAATCACACAGTTAGCACATTCTCAGATGTACTTTATGGACAGATAATGCCATTCAAAACTTTTAAGACCCACTTCACCTTTCAGCAAACTTTAAAGAAATCATTAGCCCAATAATTATTTGGACATTTTTAGGAGCTCTCATTCTTTGCAGCATTGTTCATTAGGTGGACATTAGCTCTGTAAACTCACGATCTCCATAGAGTCCCTATGTAATCTGTTCGGGAGCTTGCGCGTTATTTGAAGAATAAAGATGCTGTTGTATAATGTTAAAGAGTAGAGCTTCAAATTAAGAGTCTCCCAGTCATTTAATACTCTCAATTGGATTAAATAAAGGTGATTAAGAATTGAAAAACTTTTCAAAGCTACCTCAGGTCTCTTCATCAGGAATGGTAAATGATCTAGTTTTCCAGATGCCTGAAAAATTCACAAATTATTGAGTATCCCACTCATTTTTGTACGATAAGCTACTATCTTTTTTTGTACGGCAGATGTTAGAGCACAGAAGGTTTGAGCAAAATGTCTAGAATATTAGAATATTTTTTTTTGTGTTAGAGTTCTTCTTATGGAGATTTTGCCAATTAAGGCCGCCTTGCAGACTTGTGGAGACTTTCAGCCATTGATGCTCCACTGCGGGATTTTGAGAAATGTGCAAGTACGTTTTTCAATAGAGGATAAGGAAAACTTTGCCTTTTAACTACCTTGGTGATTTTTTTTTTGTAATTTCAGTGTCATTAGGTATATTAAGAAAATCCTGACATTGATAAGATTACAGATCTGTACTCATGGACATGGTGGGACTGCCGTCTTCTGACTCATAGTGATGGAAAACTGCTGCACTGCAATGAGATGGATTTCACATTCTAAGTAATATTTTCCGCTGAGGATACAGACATGCTGCTTTATAGAGCAAAGGATTGTATTTGCCATTATTCTTTATGCTCTTATTGCTTCAAATAACCTAGGATAAAGAGAAAAAGTCTCAAGCGGACACGAAAAACACACAATGCCAAATATAGAGTTGTATCGGCTACAATCATGTATGAGAATCACATCGGAGTTGCTTTTCCTTTAATGCTCATGAACCGTGGTTTATTAGGGAGAGTTCTCCATTGTGCTAAGTGTCAGTATTGCTCAGAGAACATGCGCTCTAAAAGCTTTTGTACCACTTATGGTAAAGTATTCTATTACAATCACGACCAAAAAAGGGAGGGAAAAAATGGGAAATTTGCTAATTCTGCAGCCTTGTTTCAAAAAATGCTAATGTTTAGGCAGATTTATATAAGCGGTATTGTTTTCATGGGATCACTGAAAATCTTTTTGTCAAATAACTCCGGAAACATTTACAAAGTTGCATTCTTGAACAGACTTTTTAAGAGGCCCCTATGCCCCCTCTTCACATTACTGTCCCCTTTAAAGGAATTCTGTTAGATCTCAAATATAAGCAGAAAAATATCTTCAGAGATAATCATATTTTTATGTATGTAAATTACCCAGCAATTGTAATGGGGGTGGGCCCATTTTGCCTACAGACTTTTATCTTTGTCGAATTTTGTCTTGTTACTTGCAAGATGGAATTTACTTCATTTTTAGAAAACTAGACAGTACACGGCACTTTGCTCTCATAAGATATATTACACAGTTTTAGTTATCATTTATTTCTAATAGGTTTGTTAAATAAGTAGTGATGTTCTGTTACTGGGGTGTACTCCTACACAGACATACAATCTGAATGTAGTAATCTAACTAATATACGGTACATAGCATATTATAAGTGCATGTGCCTGGCTGCCTGTGATTAAAAAACGTTTTTATATATGGCTCCAAGTAGTAATAATAATAATTCTTTTATTTATATAGCGCCTACAGATTACGCAGCGCTGCACACAGCTTGCCAAATCAGTCCCTGTCCCCAATGGGGCTCACAGTCTAATCAACCTACCAGTATGTTTTGGAGTGTGGGAGGAAACAGGAGGGCCCAGAGGAAACCCATGCAAACATGGAGAGAACATACAAACTCTTTGCAGATGTTGACCCAGGGACTTGAACCCAAGTCTTCAGCACTGCAAGGCTGTAGTGCTAGCCACTGAGCCACTGTGCTGCCTAAGACTGAGAGGCGTTGCTGTGCAGTAGAGACATGAATAAGCTAAATTAAAAAGAGAGGTCACACAGCGCAATAACTCTATGCATAATAAAAACTGGAGATAATTGGGTTCTAGGGTACAAAGTCTTTATATAGAGTGTCTCCCGGAGTCCAACAGGAGCTGGATTAGTATATGTAGAGACAAATTGGCAAAAGCCAACACATACACAGATTGGCTGCTCAGTAATGGCACAAACTTGTATTTATTGGGTTATTTCGGTGGGCAGCGCATTTCAGGACCAAAATCTAGAAAAATGACACACACAACAAAGAATATTTATGTGGTTCCAAGAGATATAAAATGAGGTACAAAATGAGAGATAAATCGATAAATAAATCAATCTGGATTTACATTCCTGGACCTACACTTTTCCTAATGATTTCCCTATGTACCAACATATCTCTCTGAAGATATATAGTGAAATCTCCTATCGGTTCCAAGTGACTTTCCTCGTTTTTACTGCTACTGTTCACACTTCTCATTGAAATACTCCAAAGGTTTTCTATGTCGGAGCGAGGAATATTGATTGTACGTTCTTGTGCCTGGGGATATTCATTGTGCTCTATATCAATTACCAAACTGCCATAATTCCCTAAAAAGAGGGCCACCATTCACATTGTGCACTTCAAAGAAAAATCAATGGGATGTTTTTTTCAGATAATGGTCTAGAAGGCAGCTTTGCAAGGTACATAATCATCCTCTTAGTTCTCATTGGAGCATAGCGCTGGTGTTTGTAGAGTTTTACAAACATAATTAGGGGTAGCGATTAACATGAAGGTCTCAACATTCTGTTCCAAAAACATTTTATCAGTGCATTAAAAATGAATACATCTGTCCTAAAATTCTGTGGATTGTCCTTAATTTTCATTGATGACCTTTCATTGATGCAATTTCTTCCTTTCATTGGCCTAAGAGTGCATTATAAGCCAAAAATACCTTGAAAATGCTGTAGCTACAGTGATGCAGAAGCATATCTTGTTTAATCCCTTAAAAAAACTATTATTAAAGTATGATAATGAAGCTCTGTCGCTTCTGTACTGAGGCTCGGCACTTCTCCCCTTACATTAAGTATTCACTGCTAGAGAGAATGATGTAATCACTGTGTTGTGCCGGACAGGCAGAAGTAGTCAATCACTGCACCATCCCACAGCTGCTGTGTATGAGTCATCCAGCTCAGATTGATTAGTCCTGTCTGGACAGTTCAGGAATCTCCATGTAATGTGTGCAGGCTGAATCCAACCCAGGTCTCCCAAGGTCCTGAATTTTCTAATTTTCTTTCCAGCAAAACCATTCATCTAAAGGGATTAAACAAGATACGATCTTGCTTCAGTGTAGCTACAGCATTCTCAAGGTATGTTTGGTTCATGACGCATGAAATCAAATGGTAGATTTCCTTTAAAAAAAATCAATGTAGAAAACGATAGTTGCAGCTCACCAGCTGCAGAATTTCTTCCACCACAAGACAATGCCAAAAAAGCAACCAAATTCATCAACATCAGATGCTCATGATCCACTGTGGGCCAAAGTTCTTTGTGGCACCATTAAAATCATGACATCTTTATGGAGGCTCAGTGGTTAGCACTACAGACTTGCAGCACTGGGGTCCTGTGTTCAAGTCCCTATCCAGGTCAACATCTGCAAAGAGTTTGTGTGTTCTCTCCGTGTTTGCGTGGGTTTCCCCCCGGGTCCACTGGTTTCCTCCCACACTGCAAAACATACTGGTAGGTTGATTAGGAATTATTTGGCAAGCTCTGTGCAGCACTGTGTAATCTCTGAGCGCTATATAAATAAAGAAGTTATTATTAATTATTATTTCTTAGTCATAAATGCATTTCAAGCGTTACAGCTCTACCCATTGTGTAGTTTGACCTATACCTACTGGGGGATAGCATGAATAGTGATCCATTTAATCTCTGCCCAAAAAATTGAGTGTTTCTGAAGAGTTCTTGGGGGTGCAGGTTTCAGATCCCTAATCCCCTTGTACACATGTCTGCTAAGCAGGACCTGGATGACAAATATGTGGGCACCCTTCAGGTAGTCATTTCTTGAGAGAAACAAATAAATCTAAAGAAATGGGTTATGGCCAATATGGCATATTAGTGATCTGCGAAATAGGGGGGGAATTATTCATGGTTGGTATGCCAGACATGAGAAAGTGGCAGCTCCTGGGCACAGTCAGGAATTACAACTTTTCCCCCCTAATCCTGTGACCCCCAACCTTTTTTTGCCCAGGGACCGGCTGTGAGAATAAATTTTCTACAGGGACTGGTTGGTAGGGGGATTGGGTTTGTTGTCTAGCCAAAAATGTATGTTTGCGCACCCCACCATAACTCCTTGTACACCTAGCTTATATTGTCCCATCTCCTGAAGAAGTCCCCCCCACTTATACTGTCTCCTTTTCTGTTTGCTGCATGCTTCCATTTTTCTCTTTCCTGTAGCATACCCCCACATGTCCCCTTTGCTGCAGCTGCCCCCTACTTAAATGCCCTCTTTCCCGCAGCATGCCTCCCTCCTTCAATGCCCCCTTTCCTCATGCTTCATGTAACTGAGGAAGAGCCCGGACCACGAAACACGTCTTGCCTAAAGCTAATAAAGAAACCTTAATATGAGACAAAGGGTTTGTTATGAGTCCCTGGCGCCCGGGAGACAGTTTACCTACCCATGAGACACGCTCCTCAGATGATCCTTCATCACGGAGACCAGGAAGGCTGCCGGACTCACAAATAGTTTTTACCCATGCTTGTGAACGTGTTGTACCGATTGTACAACAAGAGAAGGTGAGCACAAATTTTTATGTAAACTAGAGATATCGCAAATAGATTTCACACAGGTGGCGCCCGCTCTGTATCTCTTCTTCTTTTTGACTCTTTCCTCAATGCAGCATGCCCCCCCCCCTTCCTTAATGTCCCCTTTCCCAGGTGAACTCAAAAATAAAAATCCCCGTTCTCCGGCAGCTGCCTTCTCTTCACCCCAAGCGGGTGTGACAGGACGGAGCATGGGGGGCATTCTATGCAGCTGTGTGCATGTTCTTTTAAAGTACCAAAGTGATATAGACCAATTGGTCCTTATGTGCAGGGACGCATCAAAACTATGCGCTTTTATTTTAATTTGAACTAATTTTGTAACTATACAGTAAGAGCTCAGTAGGTCTATGAGGTCTATGTAGGTGATTTATACAATGCAGATCTCTAATTTGGAATTAATTAAAACCGGATTAGATTTACAAATTGCACCTTCTAAAGATCTCTTAAGCAAATTCCACAACAGAATTGAATCTGTGGTGTAGCTGTTATTTACTACAACATACCAATTTACGGTAAGCTATAGATTTCCAAGGCAGATTTCACTTTTTTAATATAGGATCTGTATATTTTTCTCTAGAAGAACCTTATTTATTGGTAGATATTACACTTTATCTAAATCGTTCGGTACAAGTTATTCCTCATTTCCTTTTAAAGTGATCGAAAAGTAGGAGGAAATCCTATAAAAATTCAGCATTTATGTTTTCTTTAAAATATTATTATAAATTGAAATATAATCAGGGATCGATGAGGCTGGCTGGATTCTCACTATCGCTAGAAGGGTGATTTTTTTTTTTTTTTAAGAATACCAAGAAATTCAATTAGTGCTAGACATCTGACCATGTCATTTCGGATCACATTCAGCTTGTTGAGTGTGTAATTTCTCAGTCCCCTCTCTAGACGAAATCCCTGTTCAGCAGACTTGGAGACATTTTTCTATAGCAAACTGATAAAATATACATGTGACCTTAGATAGGTCGTGGATAACACCTGTCCGTGCAGTGACATAGGATGATTAATATTAAACAACATAGAAAGCTTCGGTGCTGTGTAAGCAATGAGCACCCACGTGTCTGTATATGGGTTTATATAAAAGCTGCTATTGTATTTCCAATTTCAGCACTTTTAAGTTTTATTCACAATTTCTTCCTGCTGATGACCTAAAAAACTATAAAACAAGACAAATTGTATAAAATACCAATCTCAATATAATCAAAAAAGCGGTAAAGTGACCCGAGGGTGGGAAATGCATTGATCACAGCCTCCCAGTATATAGCCAACAAGCCCCCACTAGTATATAGCTACCCAGACCCTTTTAGTATATAGCCAGCCAGTCCCCTGTAGTATATAGCCAACCCCCTGTAGTATATAGCCAGCCCCCTTTAGTATATGGCCAGCCCCCTTTAGTATATAGCCAACCCCCTGTAGTATATAGCCAGCCTCCTGTAGTATATAGCCAGCCCCGTTTAGTATACAGCCAGCTCAGCACATAAAAAAATAAACTTGCATACTCACCTTCCGCCGGTCCCCGATTCTCAGCACGGCTCCTCCTCTAGTCTACCATGCTATGTGCACATAAAATGTTCGCAGTCGATTTGATCATACCATGTACTACTGTGATCCGAGTTCTGTGTGCAACTGGTATAACATTAGGACTAGAAAGACATATGGATAAGCTAGGACTGAATTCAGACCAAACTCTAACAATCCTACAATTTAGTAAGTCAACAACTGGCTGGAAGCCTCTTCCTTCTCATTTATCAGTGTCCTCAGACACCTTTATATCCATTGAATAGTATTTGAAGACAGTGAAAAGCACTATAAAATGAAACCAATGATGGGCAACATATGACCCTTATTTGTCTTTCCAGTGGTTTCATTTGTGGAGTACAATGCACATTGATGTACTGCAATCATAAACCACTCTAACTACAGTTTAACGTGAGTCATAAATGATGACATTATAAAGAGTCTGACCACTGCAAAATCCATCTAACCCAAGAACAGAGTCCCCTGTGTTCTCCATTGCAGCTTGACAAATGTGCGGCACTTTAAAATCATATACTGAGATTTTCCTCGAACCCCGCAAAATATTTTGTCAATGATCTGTATATGAAGGCACTAAATTTAGGACAATTAACAAAGTTCATCAAAGGATACTCTGAAGAGTTTGACCCAACATCTATTCAGAAGGGTTATGTCAATTTCATAGGTTTTAACACTGGTTCTGCTCCCAAATTTACCAACCTGCCCTAGGCAAGTGTCTTGAGTGAACTCATTGTATTTCCATCGTAATTACAGACCCTCAATATTCCTGCTTGGAAAAGTGGCACGAGACAGTAATAAACCCTGTGGCCAGAATTAAGTCCATCTCCTCTTAATGAAATGACTGCACACTATATATTCCCTCTTTCATGGCAAACAACATGTTTTCGGCAATTCTTTCCTCGCTGTTAATCACTTTGGGTTAAGTTATTGACAGTCAGGAGGAGATGTGTTAATGTTACAGACCATTAGTGTCCGATGCTTTATGTGCAGGAGCAGTCGAGATGTATTAGAGACTAAATAGGTTGTGTTTTAGACATCACTTTGTAATAAATGTAGAGTTTAAATATCAATTTATTATTTCGATATTTACCCTTATTGAGTGCATCAACAGTTGTGGTGTTTTCAAGTTTATAAGAGGTTGGAAAACAGGTCAGCTAACCACTTACAATGGAAAACAACTGGTATGGACCCTAATGCATGTACTGACGCTTGACCCCTGATGACCTTGGTCCCATGTCTTATTGTTGAGCCTGTGAGGAGAGAATGTCACCTAGATATTATTACTGTGTTATTGCAAAATGCATATTGTACCATCCAATACAGAGCTGGGTACCACCAGCAAAGTATTGTTGCTAGATAACATTATACCCTTATAATTAGCATTGTTGATATAACCTAATCAGTGTGCTTAATAATAATTCTTTATTTAATAATAATTCTTTATTTATATAGTGCACACAGATTACGCAACGCTGCACAAAAAGCATGTCAAATTGTTCCCTGTCCCCATGGGGCTCACAATCTAAACAACCTAACAGTATGTTTTGGAGTGTGGGAGGAAACCGGAGTACCCGGAGGAAACCCACGCAAACACGGAGAGAACATACAAACTCTTTGCAGATGTTGACCTGGGTGGGATTCGAACCCAGGACTCCAGTGCTGCAAAGCTTAACCTGTTGACCCCTTAAAGACCTGAATCTTTTTCATTTTTTCCTTTCTATTTTTAAGTCATAACTTTTTATAGCTACAGAGCTTTATGAGGGCTTGTTTTTTGTAGAATGAATAGTAATTCCTAGTATCAGTCTGGAATATTTCATGCAATTTACTGGGAAGCTGGAAAAAAAAACTTGACAAAAATTGACAAAAAAATACTGCTGTGCAGCAGACACACACTATTCATGGAGAGGGCTCAGACCATGTTTCCTCTCCGTATACTCCATATAACGACACTGTGACATACTATTCCGTAACAACTGTTTAAGGAGTTATAGCTACAGACTTTCCATTTTTTACCACTCACCTTTCAAAAACCAGAATTTTTTTTATTTTTCAATTTCCTGAGCTGTATAGAGCTTGTTTTCTGCATAACAAATTGTACTTCCTGGCACAATTTTATATTTTGTGCAATGTACTTGGAAGCTGTAATGTTGCAAGCAACAAGCCTAAAACACAGAACTGTATTATGCCTTCAATTTTCCACATGCGGATACACATTTAGACATGTTGTCTGCTCCCTGAACAGTACACGGCTACTGTAAGAACTGTTACACTACCACTGCTGCAGTTTGGCTGGAAGACTGGAAGTCCTTGCATCATATTTCTTTATGATGCAAGGACTCCTGTCCTATGCAATGTGTACAGTGCGTGGGATTGAACCAACATACAGGCTGCTTAAAGGGATATTCTGGGAATGTGAACTTCTAATACAAAAACCCAGCTAGCCCCCAGTAGTATACAGCCAGCCACCCTGTGTAGTATACAGCCAGCCAGCCCCATGTAGTATACAGTCAGCCCCATGCTATAAATAAATGACATTGAAAACGCAATGTCATTAATCAAAAAATGGAGCTTACATAGTTTGCTTTTATAATCCACAAAATGTTATTGAGTTATCTCCAAGGTAGCCACTACAGAATGCTACAACTCTCATGATCCTTCAGTTCTCAGTAACTCCTCCTCCCTTTTATGCTCTGCTCCCAGTCATGATGTTACAGACTGTACTGGTCTGTTACCATAGTAATGATGTGTAACTGCCATCAGTGGACATTGGGGCTCATTTACTAAGGGTCTGCGGTCCGCATTTTCGTTTCCCGACGATTTAACAGGCGTTTTTGACGCACGCGATTGGATTGCATTGGCGCCGGCTTTCACGTGACATAAATCGGGGGCCGTGGCCGTCAGACGATTCCACGGATTTGGACAACGTACAGGATTTTACATTGCAAATTGTGTCGCGAGACATGCACTCATATACACCGGGAAGAAGAAGGTGAACTCCGGCGGACCTAAACGGGAAAGCGACACATGCAGGATCTCGGGCGCACGATGTTGGTGAATCGCCCCGGACTTCATCTTCGTCTGACCGTCCTGATCGTGGGATCGCAACAGGATCGGGTAAGTAAATGTGCCCCATTATCTCACTGTGATGACTTCTCACCACAACACTGGCCATACTGGATGCACTGCAACCAACTGACTACACCCAAACATAGTCATGTTCACATGACCTGCTGGACATGTGACCAGCGGCCATCTTCTGTCCTGTGTCTCCACCACAGGGACAAAGTCACATAATTGATTAAAGGGCCAGTAGCATTTTATTTCTGTTATAGTGTATATCCACAATACTTCTTGCTAAGTGGAGAAAAATATTAAATCACAACTAATTACATATTAGCTTAAATTTTAAGGACCCATTTGAATATGAATTATGTTTATTGCTGGAATACCCCTTTAATTTTTCTTTGCATTTTCTGTATTTATCTTTCCTATCTTCGAAAATATTGCTGCATACAACTTTTATCACAATATGGCTTTATCTGAGCTTGATTTTTGGTGTTAGTACCTGCTTTCAGCTTTGACATTGAATCCTGGCTCCTACATAAGTTCACCTCCAGCTTATAATATTACATTTACCATGCAGCAGCTGCAGGAAAAGTGTACTTAGAGGTAGCTGTCTTTAGAGACTATATCTGATCCCAAGAGATTTCTAAAGCCAGACCCACAGTGTTCAGATGATCTCTGGCCAGGCTTCAATTGAAAAATGGACTGTCAAAAAGAGACAACCTCTTTAAATCACTTTGTACTGGAAGTAAACACCAGAACACTTGGATTGATTTAAAGATGATAGTGTTTCCAACCCTTATAAATAGTACTGAATTCAAGCCAAAACTGTCAATATCCCTCTCTATGGGGCATATACAAAAACAAGAGAAAGATGTGAACAACAAAATGATCTAGGTGAGAGAAACATATCAAAAATTACTACACTGCTGGACTCACAGAGCGACAATGGACTCCATAAATCATTACACGTGTATATTATAGCGATAGAATACCATCCAGTATACTGTATATACTTGAGTATAAGCCAACCCAAGTTTAAGCCAAGACCTCTAATTTTACCACCAAACACTAGAAAAACCTATTGACTTGAGTATAAGCCTAGGATGGGAAATGCAGTTGTCACAGTCTCCTAGTATATAGCCAGGCAGCCCCCAGTAGTATATAGCCAGCCCACAGTAGTATATAGCCAGTTAGCCCCCAGTAGTATACAGCCAGCCAGCCCCAAGTAGTATACAGCCACCCCGTGTAGTATACAGCCAGCCCCATGTAGTATACAGTCAGCCCCATGTAGTATACAGGCAGCCCCATGTAGTATAAAGCCTGCCAGCCCCCATGTAGTATACAACCAGCCAGCCCCATGTAGTATACAGCCAGCCCTTGTAGTATATATACAGCCAGCCCTATGTAGTATCCAGACAGCCCCCTGTAGTATATAGCCTGCCAGCCCCCTGTAGTATATAGCCTGCCAGCCCCCTAGTAGTATATATCCTGCCAGCCCCGTAATTTATAGCCAACCAGTCCCCATGTAGTATATAGTCAGCCCCCTGTAATATATAGGCAGCTAGCCCCATGTAGTATATAGCCTGACAGCCCCCTGTAGTATATAGCCAGCCAGCCCTATGTAGTATACAGACAGCCCCTAGTAGTATATAGCCTGCCAGCCCCCTAGTAGTATATATCCTGCCAGCCCCCTGTAATTTATAGCCAACCAGTCCCCATGAAGTATATAGCCATCCCCCTGTAATATATAGCCTGCCAGCCCCCTAGTAGTTTATAGCCAGCCAGTCCCCATGTAGTATATAGCCATCCCCCTGTAGTACATAGCCAGCCCCCTGTAGTATATAGCCAACCAGCCCCATGTAGTATATAGCCTGACAGCCCCCTGTAGTATATAGCCTTCCAGCCTACAGTAGTATATAGCCAGCCAGTCCCCGTTAGTATACAGCAAGCCAGCCCCCATGTAGTATGTCCTGGCGGCTCATCTTTGGTCTTATCTCAGTTGTATTAGCCGGCAGAGACGAGTCTACGTGATCTGCCGTCCGGCGCACACTATGACGTTATCAGCGGTGACACCGCCGCATCATAGTGTGCGGCGGACGGCAGATTTCAAGGAAACATCTCTGCCAGCTAATACAGCATGGAGAAGACCGAAAAGGAGCCCCACGAGCTGCGTCGAGGATCGGCTTATACATGAGTATATACGATATATATATATATATATATATAGTGGGGAATTGCTCTGGCAGGCACTAGGTAGTAGTGCGGGAAACATGGATACACACAGGTTATAGTCAAAATAAAATGCTTACTTTAGAAAAAGAATATAAATATAGTTTTAGCAAAGGCATTTACCAAATAAATCCTGCTAGACTGAGCACTCACTAATGCAGTAACAATTCCCTATCTATCCATGTACCTGGATGCCAGGCACCCATTCTTGACCAGCCAGATGTGGTGGCACCCAGTTAACTTAGGTGTATGAAAACCAATGCAGCCTTCCCAGGTGGTGCCATATCAATTGAGTCCGACATGCAGTTTATGTCAGGGCCTAATGATCACGTAACCTGCACCAGAACCTAAGCCCGGGTGGAGTAGACGTCCCACTAGCAGCCTACCCCTACTCCATAATAAGCAGGCCCAATATGAACACACACACATTAATTCTTTTTTTTTTATTAAGGATTGTGAACACTTTTGTTGTTGCACAGGGCCCTCTGTTGTCACCCTCGTCCCCTGTGTGATTATAATGTAGAATATCATCATGGAGCTCTGGTTGTAGGAAGCTTTAATGATGCTTGACTGAAAACCATAAAAGGTCAAAGCTGTATTGTGT
Organism: Engystomops pustulosus; assembly: GCA_019512145.1. Lineage (NCBI taxonomy): Eukaryota > Metazoa > Chordata > Amphibia > Anura > Leptodactylidae > Engystomops > Engystomops pustulosus. The sequence goes on along the minus strand of CM033647.1, from coordinate 32,335,901 downwards.
AACTAAATAACCAGCTGCGGGAGACTGTCGTGTATGTGATTAGTTTAATTACAATCCCCTTAAATTATTCAGCGACAGGATATGATAGGAAGCAATGGGATAACCTTAGGTATTTTAATAATCGACTACATAAGCATCGATGTAAGTTTTCTGGTGGACAAGGCACGTAAAAAGCACATTTTTGTTGGATTTCGGCCATATTCACTATAGTCTCTTTCAAAAAGCTGGTAGATACAATATCTGAAATCTCCACAAGGTTCATTCCAGTGGTGTACTCCACGCCGAATATACTATAATCATAGTACGCCTCCAGGGGGAAAAATTAAGACTACTGTTCGATACGACAATCATAATAAAGGTATAACTTAATGGGAAGAATTTCTCATACCCTGGCATGTTGTGCTATGGCCTCCTGATATTTCCACCCGCTGGCTGGGGTGATCTACAATTCTGAACTAGCGCAGGCTATCGCAAGTGCGCAGGCCCACTCTGCGTCCGACATGATATCTTTCATACCCTCTTGGCCGCGGAGTTGGTGTGAGGGGGAATATAATCACAATTCCCTGTGGTTCGCAAGAAATTGTAATTATTTTATGGCTTCTACACCGGGTGGCTTCTTCACCAACATGAGGACAAATTCTCTACAAGTTATGTAGGATGTAAATTTCTGTAGCTAGCCCCAATAAGTTTTTAAGGAGTGGCACTTTTAGACAATTGCTACCCAATTCTATTGATAGAACCAGAGTATTAAAATTTTCATGGCCCATATATCCAATATGTTATTAGCAACAGATAGGTGAAGTTCCGACATCGAAACCAAAATCGAAACTCATTTGCAGTTCCAGTTGCCGACCACTTAATGCTTCTCTGCGTGCTAGAAAAAGCTGATTAATGGGGGATCAGGCACCCACTATTCCACCACCCCTACCAATTTGATATGAATTTATATATAATTATATATATAAAAAAAAACCTTGCCAATAACTGCACACTGCATACATAAAATAATATAAATCATGCTATATGCCAATGCCTATATAATAACTACAAGTAAACATTAGGCAGATAGAAAAAAATCCCACCAAGCTTTTTACAACCAGAGATGACTTTCTGCCATTTTTCAGCAAAGTGTAACCATTTATATAAAAGTTCACAAACATGTATGTCTCCACCAAGTAGAAACTGAGACACATGACAGGTACCAAAATATAAAAAACAACATATGCCGAGTGACTACATATTCACCGGTATTAAATTTACCAAATACTCCATGATACAGATAATGGTAAACATCTGAGTCAGAGAGATCACATATGTCCTGATAAGGCACAGCATTACATGTGTAATTGTTCATTTCACTGTTCAGATGGAACTAAAACAAGAACATCCGCTAAATGTGAGGGAACATGTACTACCTGATCTCGTAAAGTGGCTGATAACACAAAGAAATGTTTCCGACCCTGGAAATCCGACATTCAATAATCTGGTACTAATCACTTGTCCTGAACCATAGGTCATTGAAGGGGGCGCCTGACATATAATTATTCATATATGTATCCACAATTAACATAATAAAACTGGTGCAAATGCATGGAATGTGTTAAAAATTCTGAGATTATGGAGCTAAAAAAGCTTTTAGAAACACTGCTCACTGCTGGAGAAAGAAGCAGAAAAAAGCACAAAGAAGCTGCTTCACATAATAAAGTATATTACAAAGTTTACTAATATCACCTAATTTCTTGAAGACATGGAAAAAACTGCTTCAAAGGTTTCGTTGGACTAAAGTAAAGTCAAACTTTTCTCTTTCAATAATAATAACATAATAATAATCTTTATTTATATAGAGGCATCAAATTCCGTAGTGCTTTATAAATCATAGGATACCAAGAATAATGAGTCTTGTAACATTTAAAGGTTAAGATACAATTTTTGATATCTAATCTCCAGGTCTTACATATTACTAGATCATTTAGCTTATTCAGTTAATCTTTCATTTTTGGAGAGTATTTTATGTATTGTTGTTCCTGGTAAAGTACAGAGTAAAAGCTGACCCAAGTATAAGCCGAGGCCCCTAATTGTACCACAAAAACCTGGGAAAACCTATTGACTCGAGTATAAGCCGAAGGTGGGAAATGGATTGGTCACAGCCTCCCCAGTATATAGCCTGCTGGACCCTTCCCCATAGTATATAGCCAGCACCCTCCCACAGTATATAGCCTTCCAGCCCATATCTCCCAGTATATAGCCAGCCCCCTGTCCCAGTATATAGCCAGCCCCCTGCCCCAGTATATAGCCAGCAGCGGGGGAAGCCAGAAAGGTGAGCAAGTCTAAGCTTGATGCTTAACATTTTTTTTTTCATATCTTTAAACCATCGAGTCTAAGTTTACAATGTGTTAATATTGGAAAGGATTAGTAAACCATCTATTAATTTTCCCATCCAAAAAACGAGATTGTTACTCAGCACCCTCACAGAACAGCTCCTCTCAGGGCCTGACCCTCACCAATTTCATATAGAAAAACTATTCTATGGATATTTTATCAATATTTTGATACTGGAAATCCCCTTTAGGTTTAGTTAATGCCGTTTGTGTTGATGAATTTTTTTTGTATACGACACATATGATAAAAATTAAAGAATAAATGAACCAGTCTAAGAAACGTTATCAGATATAGACTGCAGCTCCCCCTAGGAAGGAAAAACAAAAGATCACTGAGCTACAGATAACCAGTCTCACATCGGCAGCAAACACAAAGTCCAGCTTTATTATGTAAAAACTCAATGGAAACAGCCTATTTTTATCTAAGGCAGTACAATAGGGCTGTTGATGCAAATGGTTAATGCACCACGAGGACTGAAATCTAATAAGCTGTACTAGCACGCAAAACACATCGCAAAGAAAATCTCCTTGTTCATCGAAAATCAGGAGCTCCTGATTCTAATTCACCTCTTCCTTCACCACAATGAAGATATTCCCGTCATCCACTTATCTCATTACAGCTATTTTGACTGTAAAATGTAGGACGGGACAGAAGTGCGACACAAGGCAACCGTTTCAATAAAGAGGCACAAAGGCGCATGAGGTAGAGCCGCTACCGGTGATACAACACAGCGATCGGCCGTATCTGCTTCATATCTGGATGTACCGTGCTTAGTAATGCTCAACAATGGATGGGAAGTGTGGAACGGATTGATGTCTTTATAAAGCTGGAGGAGTTATTTTTTCTGATACAGAGTTCCAAATCCAAAGCGTGCAGTTATTTCCTCTGTACATGTAGGGTGCTGCCACCAGGGACTAGTGGACAGCTGCTGAAATGAGCCTACACATGCAGTGCATCGTAGATGCCAGGCTCAAAGAGGAATGTAGCATCTTAAAGAGGCATTCTGATTTTTAAAACTTAATCATATATACAGGCGGTCCCCTACTTAAGGACACCCGACTTACAGACCACCCCATAGTTAAAAAAATGGACCTCTCTCCCTACTGTGACCTCTGGTGAAGCTCTCTGAATGCTTTACTATAGTCCCAGACTGCAATAATCAGCTGTAAGGTGTCTGTAATGAAGCTTTATTGATAATCCTTGGTCCCATTACAGCTAAAAATCGTGAAACTCCTAATTGTCACAGGGGCAAAACATTTTTTTGTCTGCAACTACAACTATAAAATAAACAGTTTCGCCTTACAAACGAAATGAACTTAAGAACAAACCTATGGGACCTATCATGTACGTAACCCGGGGACTGCCTGTACTTAGGTTAACAGATTGGCAAAGTTTGTCAACCAGCACCCCTGCGTATTGTCTGACAAATGTCCTCCCTTATAGGGATGTGATGTCATGTTTATTTGTCACAGACTAATTAGGCTCAGTTCATACTACTGTCGGTTTTACGTTAATAGTTTCTGCTGTAAAAAGTAAAAAACAGAAATTGAACGGATCTGTATTAAATCCCATTGAAATCAATGTAAATTTTTATGTCATCAGTTGTACAGTGACCCCTTACTCTCCAGTTTTTTTCACATAAAAAAGACAGAGCTTGTAGTACTTTTTTTCCCCATTTAAAAAAAAATTGACCATAACGGATGATGCCAAAATGACCATGATGGATGACACTAAGTTATTATTACACTGAAGTCAATGGGGAGAGATAGTGTGAGTTGTTTTTACATTTTTTTAGATCAAGACAATAGACAGAAATAGTTAATATATAGATAGAAAAATAGATTATGGATAGAATATAGATAAATGTGAGGTATAGAGAGAAAGATAGGTAGGAAAATAGAAAGGAGAGATCAATAGCTGGGTAGGTAGGTAGGTAGATAGATAGATAGATAGATAGATAGAATACAAACAACCTAAATAGCTGGGTGCAATATCTGTAGATCCGTGGCAAGGGATTCTATTATTATTCAGAAAAGGCAGCAGCACTCCAATTAGTGTTTCAAATCATGGTGATCTTTATGTGACATTTCGGTGGGTGTCCACCTTTTTCAAGCATAAGCTTGGAGGTATGCTTGAAAAAGGTGGACAGCCACTGAAACGCCACTGTTTCCTATGGAGGGGGAAGGGGCCACCTCCTCCTCTTCCTCCTGTCCAGTGCACGGCCGCCATATCAAGAATGCAGTGTGAATGTACCCTTACACTGTACAAGTGTTCACAGTGTTTATTATCTCTTTTGCAACAATATCAGGTGAAATGTAAAAAAAAGCGTAATAAAATAAAAAATAAACAAATTGAAATGATTTCACTGTATTACGTATACAATAAAAACCTTGCAAACCTTGCGTATAGAAAAACTCCACATAATTTGTACTGCCAAATCCATCTAACCTATAGTACCTGAAATATTTCTAATGTGTAAAAAATTATATAAACTTGGTATCTTTGGTAAATTTATTTATAACTTGAACATTTGAAAACTACATCTTGTCCCACAAAAAACAAGACCTCTTTTTTTTTTTTTTTACAAACGCAAAGGGATTAATTTATCATTTAGCGTAGTTTTATGTAAAAGCCTGTGAACAAAAGTTTTTTTTAATACTGCCCAGACATGGGGCTGGAATGCCCCTTGACGACCTACTCTGCCAGTGGCTATGTCCCTTCACACCAAAGGAGGAGGTGGCGTAGTCAAGATAATAATAGCGAATTCTTGAGGCCAGATATTTCAGTATCTGGTGTAGAAGCACTCATAAATCTCCCCCAAAATTTCTACTTTATTCCCTACTTCCTTCTCCAGAAGACTTAGATTTTTTGGGGGAAATTATATGTACACTGAAAGTACTATGCTGATGGAAAACACTTATGGATCTAAGGTCCAGTTCACACCTGGATTTGGTCTTTTACTTTTAACTTCCATCACAAAAATCATAACAGAAGATGTCAATGGACTTTTAATAGCTACCATTAGTGTCTGTTTGCAGCACTTGGGTCAGGCTTCCATTATTTGTTCTGTTCCCACAGAGGGGACTCTAAGTGCCCCCTCTGCCATGTGTGCCATAGGTTCACCAACACCAGCCTAATGTTACACTATATCACTTAAATATTATTCAATACCAATTTTCTAATGTCTAAAATGTTGCATCCAAAACACTGCACCCAAGTCATTCAATGCATCCACAGTACATAAAGATAAATGCGGGGGGTTGGTTTTTAGTTACATCACTACTAGATTGTTATATGAATACATAGGATGGATGAAATGCTCTATGCTAAATATCTGTATGATGTACAGCGAGGGAACTCTGGCACCAGGACTGGAGCTCTCTTAAAGGGAACCTGTCACAAGGGACCTAATTTTCACTAAAGACCGATTGTAAAAGCCCATTACACCTGCAGTGCAAAAATGCCTCTCCGCCTTTTCTAAGCATTCTCATTACAATATAATTGTGTGTTATAACTTACTCTTCTGACCAAAATCCTTGGGTAGTCTCAGGGGCTGGACTTTGGTTTGCATGCTTTTCAAAAAAGCAACATGTGACTTGTCTGAGCTGCAGGCTGCCTCCATCTTTGTGCTCCTGTACAGCTTGTCCCTCCCCCACTGATGTCATCTCACCAGCTCTGAGAAGGAGCAGGAGGTGGAGCTGTAGAGGAGCCCAAAGGTGGGGGCCAAGCTCTGAGGAGTAAATAACTGACAAGTCACATGTTGTTTTTTGAAATGCATACAAACCAAAGTCCAGTCCCTGTGACTACCCCAGGATTTTGTCATGGAGCAAGAGTAAGTTATAACACACAATTATATTGTAATGCAAATGCCTAAAAAAGGCAGAAAGGCAGAATTGTACTGCAGGTGTGATGGGTTTCTGCAATCTGGTTTTAGTGAAAATGAGGTCCCTGGTGACAGGTTCCCTTTAAAGGACATCTACCACCAGGATTAAAGATTGTAAACCAAGCACACTTACATACTGGTGTGTGCCCCCTGTCAGGATCTGCTCTTCTTTTAGCTTTTTACTGTTACTTAAAAAAACAAACAAAACAAGGGCTTAAGAAGGTAAAAGAATAACAGATCCTGACAGAGGGGGCAAACGCCGGTATGTCAGTGTGCTTGACTTACAATCCTTCATCCTGGTGGTAGATGTAACTTAGGGGAAAACCAGAGGATTCTCCTGGGGGCCATTCCAAGCCTGAGAAATTAGCATGTAGTAAAATAACATGCAATATAAAGTATGATAAAATATCCAGAATGCCGTTTATTCATATTATTTTACATTAAATTACTATTACTGTACTTAGTCTGCTTTGTGTAAAGTTTGAATTTCTACGTAGGATGTTGAAGATTAATACTTTTTGTATCGCTGCTGTTTCCATCAGAGGTATACAGTACATGTATTTTCGGGCATCACACACTAGAGCTGAGTCATTTTAATGCTTGATTTATTATTCTCTAATATATTCCATGAGGGAACTGGATCTTTTATGTGCAAATCCGTCAGATATATGCAGCCTTAGACGTGGTCCCTAGAAATTTGCTTTTGAGCTCCTTTGTGTTTGTTACCAGTGGTTTTTGATCAATTAGAAGACTGATGTAGAATAATTATTTCAAAAATCACAAACAAACTTGCTTCCCTGTGGGCTAGTGATTCACTGTATATATGTATATGCACCTGTAATAATAAGTACTTTTGGAAGATGGGAGAAATGGCTGAACTAGAAGAGAGACTGTGTCAGCCGCACAATAAAAAAACGTAAACTTTTTATGCTCCCCTTCACCCTCGGTGCCGTCCATCACTGCCAAGACTCTGTTTGTATGCACCGGCTGGTTGTGCCGTTCCCTGCATGAGTTTAACCCCTTAAGCAAACAGCCTTTTTTCACTCATTTTTTGCTCCCCACATTCAAAAATCTATAATTTTTTGTTTACAGAGCTGTTTGAAGGCTTACAGAGCCGCTCAATCCAAATGATATGTGTACTTTATTCTTTGATTCGGTACGATCACAGTGATGGCAAGTTTTCATACATTTATGTGTGTTTTAATACATTTTCACAAACTAAAACATTGGGGCACATTTACTAAGGGTCCGAATCGCGTTTTTCCGTCGGGTTTCCCGAATTTATTCGATTTGCGCCTGATTGCCCTGGAATTTTGGTGCACGCGATCGGATTGTGGTGCATCGGCGCCTGGTTTCACGCAACAGAAATTGGGGGGTGTGGCCGTTGGAAAATCGGACAGATACTGAAAAACGATGGAATTTAAAAAGAGTGCGAACTCCGGCGGACTTCAGCGTAGCAGCGATACCTAGTGGACATCAGGCGCACGACCTTAGTGAATCCCGGCAGAACCAGAATCAGCGTTGGAGAACGCACCGCAAGACCGCAAATGGACTGGGTAAGTAAATCTGCCCCAATGTGTACAAAAAAAAATAGTTTTGCCATCTTCAGACGCTAATAACTTTTTCATGCTTCGGTGTGCGGAGTTGTGTAATTTTTTAGCAAGATGAGCTGATGTTTCCATTGCTTCAATTTTGGGGACTATGCAACCTTTTGATCACTTTTTATTAATTTTTTTATGTTATGTAAAATGGTGTAAAAGTCACATTTTGGACATTTGGGCGCTATTTTCTGTTAGGTGGTTGACTGTAAATAACTTTACATTTTGATAGATTGGACATTTCAGGACGTGGTGATAGCTAACATGTTTGTAATTTTTACAGTTCTTTCGAACAGTTTTAGGGAAAGGGGTGGGTGATTTGAATTATTAATATTTTATTTTTTACATTTTTTTACTTTTCTTTAATTTATTTATTTTAGGGAAAGGGGTGGGTGATTTGAATTATTAATATTTTATTTTTTACATTTTTTAGCTTTTCTTTAATTTATTTATTTATTTTTTTACTATTTCTTAGACACTCTAGGGTACTTTAACCCTAGATGGTCTGATCGTTCCTACAATATTCTGCAATACAGATAGTCCCATACTTAAGGACAACCTACTTACAGACGATCCCTAGTTACAGATGGAGCTCTCTGCCCACTGTGACCTCTGCTGAAGCTCTCTGGATGTTACTTTAGTCCCAGGCTGCAATGATCAGCTGTAAGGTGTCTGTAATGAAGTTTTATTGCTGATCCTTGGTCCAATTACAGCAAAAAATTTTGAAAATCCAATGGTCACTGGGACAAAAATAAATTTTGCCTGGATCTACAATTATAAAATATACAGTTTCGACTTACATACAAATTCAACTTAAGAACAAACCTATGGAACCTATTTTGTACGTAATCCGGGGACTGCCTGCACTACTATATTGCAGTATATGGCATTTTTACATAGGATTCACTACAATGAGCCACTGACTAGCTCCAACCATGGGTGTTAGCGATGAGTGCTTGCTGCAATATGCAGACAGCCCCATGTCTGTATGAAGAGGGCTCAGCCCGTGAGCCCTCTTCATACTCTTTCATAGCTCGCCTTGCACCTGCATGTCCATGGACATATTCTATCCACTGGAAGAAAACATGGTAGGTTTCTATAAAATAACAGCAAGCAGAGATCTAGAAAATCTAAGATCTAAGGCTAAAGCAGGTGCACAGCATAGTGTAAGTGGTTTATTGATTTTATAGCCCCCACCCCCCAGGCATATAAAAATATTTTATTCTCCCTTAAAAAAGCAACTCCTTTTAAAAAAAAAAAAAAAAAAAAAAAAGCACTTAATAAGTTATGCTGTAGAAGTTCCTGTGCCTCCCTGTGATTTCTTGTGTTTGCCATGTTTTTATACTCCTTACCATGTAGAAAACATTGTACAATTTTTTATTTTTTGTTACTTTAATAGGTCCCCCACCATAGGCCGCTGGTTACCCGGTACAGTCGCAATCCCGCGGCGCTTTGTCCGGCGTGGATTCGGGTCTGCCGGGATTCACTATGGTCGTGCGCCCGATATCCAGCAGGTGTCGCTGCTGCGCCGTGGTCCGCCGAAGTTCACCTTCTTCTTCCTGGTGCTTGTAAGTGCGTGATCTTGCGACACAAAACGTTTTTTAACCGTTTTTTCCTGAATCTGTCGGGTTGGCTGACGGCCACGCCCCCGATTTCGCATGAAATCCGGCGACGATGCACCACAATCCGATCGCGTGCGGCAAAATCTCATATGCAATTTGGCGCAAAGCGCGAATATTCGGGAAACCCGCCGAAAGTGCGGCGTTCGGACCCTTAGTAAATGAGCCCCAATGTTTAGAGTGACAGAATGACAAATGCCCCGGCGACTTTGCCAGTGGCATCTAAATAGTTCAAGTATTAAAGGCGGGGGCTCGGGATTTTTGGGTAATGCCAAACCTGTACTTGGTCCTGAACTTCTCCTGGGGACCTGAACTGCAAACCTCTCAACATTATTGGTGAGCAAAAAGTCTTTTTTAGTTTTTTCTAATCATGCAGTCAAGAACTTGAACATTTACCATGCGCACTGACTCCAGTCTGAGATCTTTGGATTTTGATATTCTCACAAATCTTGAATATTTACATGGTTGTTCATTCCTGGGGTGGTTGTAAACTATCTTGAATGTTTTCCATTAGTAAGTCATTTTTCTCACTGTATAAATGATACATTTAAATCGTTTTGCCCTATAGTAACATATAGCTGAATGCTAACTGACCAAGCTCCTGCTTTTATACAGGTGGTCACACTTACTGGCAGTCAATTAATCAAGTGTTTTCCATGCTCAGCACATGGCTGCTGCTTATCTACTTTATCACAAAATGCTTCTAAATTTGGACTCAGTTTAGTTGCAATTTTTCCATGCCGATCCAATCCAATCACGGGATCTGTGAAGAAATAATCTTTCCAGTCAAACAGTAAGTCTTTCTTGTATAGTTACCCCCTTTAGTATGCTAAAAAGTAAAGTGTCCCATGAAAACAGATACAGTTACCAAAAAAAGATCTATAACCTTAAAAAAACCTTCTGTTGAAACAGCAAATAAATGAGCATAAAAAGCTGCAGGTCCGCAGTTCAGCCCATTCTATGTTCTGAAGAACATCAAGGAGAGTGTGAGATTAATAAAAGACAGACCATACTGTGACAACTAACTGTCCCTGTCATTGGATTTCGTACAGTTTTGTAAACAAACGGAAAGTAGAAACTGTTCTTCCAAAACTTTTTCAAATCAAAGCCATAAGAACACAATATACTGTATATGAGACATAGACTGAACTGTGACTTCTGTTCCTCTAATACACAAGAGGTTGTGGCAGAGAAATAACCTGAGGACTGTAAGGTCAGAATGAGTGACCTATGATTCTGCCCTAGATTATGTTGTAGTTTTGTAGATATCCACAAAAGCTGAAAGCTAAAGCAATCTCCACAATCTGTAAAATCTCGTCTGATTAACCAGACCGCAAAGGCGGCCATGCCCGAGACTAGAAACATTGGGTTCATGGTATAAGGGACTTTTATTGATAGATTAAAAATAAATACGGTATGTGAATCATAATTTTGTTGGGAATAGGTGGATGTATTGTAAAATAGAAGCACCAAACTGATGTGGACGAGGCTGGGTTTACATCTGATCGTTGTAAGGATAGTATGTGAGGATTCCCAATGTACCATTACAATGGAGGGCACAGAGGTATCTCACTATATACACATATAAAGAGGGAGGAGAGAAAATCGGCAGCAGTGATGTCACTGTCTTTATATGGACAATGACATCACTGCGGGTCTCCCTCCTGCAGTACTGCTGCATCCGCCCCCCCCTAGGAATTCAGTGGCCTCCACTGTGCATATTCATCGCTCAGCGGGAGGCTGCAGGATGGAAAGATGTACAGTAGCTTGCTGTGTCTTTCCATCTTGCTTTTTACACAGTAAATGACATTTACTGTGCAGACAGAGGCAAACCTATACCTCCTACTGCCTGGCGTATACTCTGGGGAGCTTTCCTGGAGTATACAGAAGGCCAGGCGTGAATCTTACTTTGACCATCACTACAAAGCCATATCTTGTTGCTGCTAGGCAAGGTAACTATACAGATCCAGTCCCCTACTTAAGGACACCCAACTTACAGATGATCCCTAGTTACAGACAGACCCCTCTGACCTCTGGTGAAGCTTTCTGGATGCTTTACTAGTCCTAGTACTAGTCCCAGACTGCAATGATGAGCTGTAAGGTCTCTGTAATGAAGCTTTATTCATAATCCTTGTTCCTAAGACATCAAAAAATGTAGAAAATCCAATTATCACTGGGGCATACATTTTGTCTAGATCTACAATTATAAAATATACCGTTCCGACTTACATACATTCAACTTAAGAACAAACCTAAAGCACCTATCTTGTACATAATCCCGGGACAGGTCCAGTTGTGTCTCAATCCTGTCCAGAACAGCTTGTATACATTATATATGCACATACTATATGATTTCATTATGAGATTATGCTGTACTAAATATCACAAACCCACCTCTACAAACAAATCTTGGCGCACCTTCCTGGCAGCTGCCACTTCTATCCCATAGCGGATTTTGTGAAAATGTTTTGCACACAATTATAAATTGCGATTTCTAGTCTAATCCTCCATCCGGCCTCCTCTGTCTGCTAGAATAAATCTGATGACATGGAGGAGAATAAAACAACATTTCTTACACAGCCAGACGTTCATTGGTGTGGGGAAGATAGAGAATGGCAGATATCAAGTCCGCCAATAAATTATATTGTCTCGTGGTCTAGAACTATCAGTCTGCAAAAACAGTTTACAAAAGCAAAGTAATAATAGGACAGTAACTTTAATTTTATCTACCTTCATATAGTGTATATAGCGTGTTCATACCGAATGTATGTGTATATATGGTGTGTGATATATTTACTTTATGTATGTATATAGGGGGAGATTTATCATCAAGTTTCTGAGGTAAAACTGGTCTAGTTGCCCCTGGAAACCAATCAGAGCTCAGCTTTAATTTTATAAACAGCTGTGGTAAAATAATAGCTGAGCTCTGATTGGTTGCCATAAGCAACTAGAACAGTCCTGCTCTAAGAGACTTATATGATATGTACTATACATTTTTTGTGCAAATTTGATGTGTGTTTGCACTGTATGAGTTTGTATTTACTGTATTCGTGTATAAATAGTAGTACAGACCAGTAAATAAAGTATATAATTATATACATGTTTGTATTTATGTACGAGTATAAAATAGTGAGTGTATGGATGTAGAACTTTATGTGTGTATATGAGTATATAAATGTGTGCAATTGTATAAATGTGAATGAAAAAATATTTATTTATTATTGTTAAGGGGGGTGGGGAGGCCCCCATCCAAAAATCTGCTATAGGGCCCAGCATCTCCTAGTTACGCCTCTCAGAACGCATGACATTGTGGTGATATACAAAAGCGGTTATAAGGGTTGTTGCCTTTTTTCGATCTGCTACTACTCACAGAACCACAAGCCTAATGCAATCTTTTTATCTTTAATATAACATCAAAATCACGGTTCTGGCTTCTACTGATTTGAAGATGGGGGAGTCTACAATTATGCTTTTCTGCAGCCTCTGAACTTGACTCATCTCACAAAATATGACTCTAAAATCTGGTGACAGGTTCCCTTTAAGCATTTTTACAATTCTTAGAACTTTGCAATGAGCCATCACATTGGCCACTGGACATTACTATTCTACTTGTCAACAAGGAGCATCTCTACAGAATATAATACAGTATGAGATATCATAGCTGACAAGAGGCAACCAATTTGTATTCTCATATTTCTAGAAGGAAAAACAGGAATAATGCGCAGAAAAAAAAAAGTTTTATTTACAAAGAATGCAAGTCTGTACCCAAACAGACCGTGCTCCTCCAGGGTGTAACATTGATCTTTGAGATTATTAATCTTTGATGAGTGGAGGGCTGATCAGCACAAAGGGGATGGAATATGTGTATCTGTGCTCTGTATGGTAGTGCTGTAGTCCCGACTTATCCGAATACAGACAAGACTTATTCCCTATGTAGACAAAGGGTTGTTTTCGGGGATTCAGGTATCCAACAGGTGTTTGTGCTGGGATTGTGTCGTCTGCAATCGGATTTTGGCGCAGCTGCGCTGGCTTCCAAGCGACACAAATTGGGTGGTGCGCCGTCAGACGATCCGACAGGTTAGGACTGAGTGCGGGATTTAACTTTCAAATTGTGTCGCAAGACAATGCACGTACATGCACCAGAAAGAAGAAGGTGAACTCCGGAGAACCTGAGCGGGGAAGCGACACATGCAGGATATCGGGTGCAGAATCTTAGTGAATCGCAACACAGTGCATTATCGTCGGACAATGAACTTACGATGGACTCCGCGGGACCAGGTAAGTAAATGTGCCCAAATGAGTGCAAGCCACACATTATACCCATTTTCTGGCATAATTTATCATAAAACTGTAATTTGTTTTATACCGTATTGTATTTTCGGCGGGATTGTGGGCGGGTTTAGGGGCGGTGACTACCGCATGACGCCGACCTATGGAACAAGCAGGGCAGTCCGGGGAAGAGGCAGCATCTCGAACTGCCCCCTCATGAATACACCGGACTGCTTTGAGAGCGGTCTGGCGTTTACATTGTGTTAGATAGCGTTATCGGAGGTTTCCATTCTATCATTCTAACACAGCTGAATTTGTTTTAGCACAAGGAGCTTTAGTAAGCAGCTCCTAGTGCCGAATTTCTTGGTGACAGGTCCTCTTTAAAAGGAACATGGCTTAGTAAGGAAGGGGGAGTGATGATCATAAAAGCTATCAAGGCTTAAGTCAAAGACTATGCTTTCTGCAAAAAATCTATCATCAAAATCCAGCATGATAAACCAGGGACTATGGGATCCATCCTTCTAAAATCAACTTTTAAAATTATGCAACGCCAAATTTTATATCTAGCAGCTGCATTAGACACTTTGAATGACTACATGGTCAATATTAGAAAACTTTAGTTGACCTCTGTTAAGGTTAGACTATTTCCAATAATTAAGCATAACCACATAACCCGTCCCAGACTCTTTAATTCTGTGTTTTCAGATCTTGCACTAATAGTATTTATAACAAGACTAGTACCAAGATGCAGCTCTTATCGGTTACCAGCAAAACATACAGAAACAAGCTCGATAAGTAAGAATGGTAATGGAGCCACCTACTGTTTATAAAGTTTTACACAACATTTGTTTCTTTTACTCAACTAAAATAACAAGTTGTTAAAAACCTAAAATCTTAACTTTTACTGCTCATAAATGACAATGAGCATGGATATATGGAGGAAAAAACAAAAGATTAAAGTGAAAAAATATAAACTATGACTATAAAAAAATCCTCTATGACAGAAGCACAGAACCAAAGAAGCTCATGGAAGGATCTTCAAGGAAAAAACAAATGTACAAAGGAGCTAAAAATATGAAATACTAAAATACAAAGCTCTTCTACTACGCACACATCACCTCTTAAAGGGACTCTGTTACCAGCTTTTACCCATACCTCCCAACTGTCCCGGATTCAGCAGGACAGTCCAGGATTTTGGGCGCTGTCCCACCATTCCCGGGACATTGGGATAATGTCCTGGGCTGCTCCTCTTTCTCCCACCTCCTCCTGGTCCCGCACATTAGAGCTGCAGAGCAGCCAAAACATCGGGGCTAGGAAGAGGCGTGATCAGCCCCTGCTACCTCCTCATATGAGGCTACAGGAGGAGGCAGGAGGACAGGGGGCTGCAGGAGGATAAATTAAAAAGGGGTTTTATATGTTGCCGCGTTGCATTAGGGGGTATTATATGGATCCATATGGGGGTTGGCCACAGTAGGGGGGGCATTAAGGGCGATATGACACTATGCTTGCGGGTGTGACAATGGGCGTGTTTTAAAAAAAAAAGAGGGAGAGACTTTTTGTCCCTTTTTCTCTTGCACAAAAGTTAGTTTTACTAAACTACTTTCCCCCTCATGTAGAGTATGAAATGTCTTTTCTAGAATTCCCTTTTATGTGAAATCTCCATCCGTTTATCTATAATTAAAACAAATAAAATATAAAGTGCTATTCAGTCTAAATGGACCCTCCATGGCGGCCTCTACATGTTACCTCAGACAAAAGACTCTGATCATTTTCATGAGACTTGGGCTACTTGTCCATTAACATTAATCTATACGGCCGTAAACTACTGGTTTCTTGTCCGTATTGGTGCCCGTGTGTCACCAGGATTCTGAGACGCATACACACCAAATAAACCTGTGCCTAGCTCGTTTCTTGCCCGTGCCTGCCTGGCTGATGTCATTGTCTGGTTTTCAACCCTATAAAAGTAACCTGATCAATTTTACCCATGATCCTTGTGGTTTTAAAGGCACAGAGAGCTTTGTTGGATTCACTGGCTGATTGCTTTGGTTTTTGGCTACTTTGGCTTATAGATCATGTTTTATTACTTTTTACTGTATGACTGGAGTGGTTTGGTCTTTGGCAACTCAGAAGGCAACAAGTCAGAATACAAATTGTGACTTTTATATTCTCTGTTATACCAGGGCTGGGTATTGTATGGCCCATGAGCTACACCCGGTCCGCTATGTATTTCAGATCGGCCTGCGTGCCCCCACTGGCCACCATAGCTTGCCCTGCAGCTGTGAACATGTGGGTGGGGAGGAAGTGGGGACCACGGTAGCGCAGAAGCAAGTACAGAAGCAGAGCCACGTCACCAGTGATGGGCACTTTTCTGCAGAACAGCCGCCATCTGAGATACCAGAAATTTTTTTCCCTAAATTCTGTACTGAGAGGACGAACTGAGGGACAAAATAGGGGTATAATAGAGAGAGCATTATAAATGGAGGAATAATGAGAGGGGGCAATATAAATGACAGGGGGCATAATAAATGGGAGCATATTGAGGAGGGCGCATTATAAATGGGGCATAATGAGAGGGGGCATTATAGATGGGAGCATAATGAGAGGGGGAAATATAAATGGGAGCATAATGAGAGGGGGCAATATAAATGGGAGCATAATGACAGGGGGCATATATAGATGGGAGCTTAAATGAGAGGGGCAATATAAATGGGAGCATAATGAGAAGGGGGCATATAAAGGGCATAAATGAGAGACGTGGCAATAGAAATAGGACATAATGACAGGGGCATTTTAAATGGAGCATATTGAGGAGGGTGCATTATAAATGGGAGCATAATGAGAGGGGGCATTATAGATGGGAGCATAATAAGAGGGGGCAATATAAATGGGAGCATAATGACATGGCACATTATAAATTGGAGCATATTAAGGAGGGCGCAATATAAATGGGGCATAATGAGAGGGGGCATTATAGATGGGAGCATGAGAGGGCACATTATAAATGGGAGCATATGAGGAGGGCGCAATATAACTGGGCGGTAATAGAGAGGGGCATTATAAATGGGACATAATGAAGAGGGGGAATTATAATGGGATAAATGAGAGTGGGAATCTAAATGGGAGCATAATGAGAGGGGGAAATATAAATGGGAGCATAATGAGAGGTGGCAATATAAATGGGAGCATAATGATGGGCAATATAAATAAAAGGGGACAATATAAATGGGAGCATAATGAAAGGGGGCATTATTAGAAGAGGAAAAAAAAGTGCCATTAAGAATGTGGGGAAAGAGCATTCAGAATGCAGGTAAAAGAAAGGGCATTAAAAATGTGTGGGGGGGTGGGCTGCAGAAGAAGCGCACTTATTGAGAATGGGAGGTAGAAGATATAGTATTTTTTCAAAATGGAGCAACAAGGGATGCTAGTATTTGCAAAGATTGCAGTTATATCTTAGTCTGATCCTATAAAACTATTCCAATTTCTCATGTGACTCCAAGGAAAAATGAATTGCCAACCCCTGTGTTATAGCAGTGAATTTCAGTTTTTTCTTGATGTGAAAAACAGTTATTTATGGTCTGACACTGTTATTTGGTATTTTCTTCTGTAATACTTTATGATACATACAACATGTGCAAGCATTTCTTTAGAATGCATTATATAAAAGCTGACAATGATGATATGTTACACCAATATATTTGTATCTACTTTTTATATTATATAAGTCTGAGAGGATTGTGCTGGAATTTATTTTTATTTTTTAAGGAGAACCTGTCATCAGTTCCCCCCCCCCTCTCCCCCCCCACACACAAACCACACTGTACCTATTATATGTCTTTACACATGTTTCACTGATGGCTCTATCCATGGTATTACAGCCTCTGTTCTTCTAAAAAAAGACTTTTATTTATACACTCTGTTACTAAAGATCCAGTCATGGAGGCAGGGGGGCTCCGGCATTGCTGTAAAGTTACCCTGCCTCCTGACAGACACTGCTACCCCCCCCCCCCCTCCTTAGGAATGAGACACGTCAGAATTGAGAGAGAAGCTGGCTGTGTGTTTCTCGCTGAAGAGAATTCCTGAGGCTGGGGGGAATGAGGGGAGGGACGTTAGTTTTGCGGGGCTCGCTGAAGAGAAAACAGCGCCCTCATCACCCCTCCTTCAGGAATTCTCTTCTGAAAGTCTCTCTCAACTCCCTCATGCCTGAGGGGGTGGGTTTAGCATTATCGGCAGCAGTTAGGAGGCAGGGTAACTGGACTTTAGCTCCCCCAATTCGATGACTGGATCTTTAGTAACAGAGGACATCAATAAAAGTCTTATTTAGAAGAACACATGCATGGATGCATCAGTGTAACATGTTAAAAGGTACATTTAAAAGACATTGTAGCTTGTGGGCAGAAGGGGAGAGGGTGACTTGGTAAATTTGTAAATTTAAGCCTATTCCTGCCATTGTTTGCAGCACGGATGGTCTTTACAACTTAGTCTTCAGTCTGTATGTGATCACAGGTCTTTTGTTACACCAAACATAGTATAAAGGTGGCAGATACAATGTGACCCTGAACCCTCTCTTATCTGCATGAAGTAGGGGGCCCCAGAGAACTGAACTGCATTACAGGTCAGGACTCCTAATAAAACTTCCATACTGACTATTCCGGCAATTGCTCTGGTGGCACTGACCACCTCATACCTGGTTGTATTGCAGATATGCCATCAGCTCAACATCAATTTCTCTTTTGGAAAATTGTCACTAGAAAAAAAATAAACAAAAACATGTTCTTTTTATTATTAATTTCTTGAAGTGCAATGTACATGGGGAGATTCTATCTCTCTGCCACAGGTTTTCATTAAGTTTCTCTGCTGCGATTGTGCAGGTTGTTGCAGAAAGCGATTGGCTTCTAGTTAGGTATGGAGTACAGATGGATGTGGGATGTAAGATGTAGGCAGCTGACCTGCTTGTGAGGCCACCAGGATATGTTATGCCTATTCTACTTTCTAACATGATCGCTTGTGAGTCCCTGAGTGGGGTATCACAGGCTCAAGTTGCCTCTTTTGCCTGTTGCTGCTGCTCCATTACTGCTTTCAAGTACTTTTCCCTGAGAGGTGGAAGCGCATCGTATAACTCAAACCCCATCGCACTGTTAATGGATAGTTGCTTGTAGTACAGGAGATGACTCTTCAATGCCTGGAAAGCAAAAGAAGATCAGAATTTACCAAATCTATGTCTCCTCTTTACCATCCTCTGCAAAGATTACCAGGCTGTAACAAAGTATTTAAATAAGTTCTCTGTACAACTATAACCCTTTAACCCAATGCTCATTGGTAGTCCAGGTTAATTTCTGTAGTTGTTATGCTCCTATGCAGGGCCAACACTAAGAAGTTTGGGGCCCCCGATTGGAAAATTTTACCCCCCCCCCAACAGAGTGATAATCCAGCCCTGTGTTTACAGTGAAATCCCTGCACCTGGGAAGGGGGAGAGTTTTCTGTAAACTGAGTACTCACCATTCCAACGGCCCAGGCAGCTCCTCTTCCATCTTCATGTGTGAAACAGCTCCGTGGGCAGCGCCTCTTCTTTCTTCACGGACGGCGCACGAAGCTGTTGCAGACCTGCAGCCGGCATGAAGAAAAAACAAATACGCTGCCCATGGAGCTGTCGCAGACCTGCCACGCACTTGAAGATGGAAGAGGAGCTGCCCTGGGCGTCGGAATGGTGAGTACTCAGTGTGTTTTTTTTACGGACAAGCTATACGCTACAGGGGGCAGGCTATATACTTCAATGGGCTGGCAGGCTATATACTTCGATGGGCTGGCAGGCTAAATACTAAAGGGGGCTGGCAGGCTATATACTATTTTTCTCTATGCTCGAGTATAAGCCGAGTGGGGAATTTTCAGCACAAAAATTGTGCTAAAAAACTCAGCTTATACTCGGCTATTTACAGTAAGTTTGGTATCCCCATGATCATACCGTCCCAAAAAATAAGGTGGGACATGTCATTTGGAGTGCATAGTGAAAGACCTATAAACCAAGCCTATAAGTAAATAGAACAAATTAGTTTTTTCCCCAATTTCACCGAACTTGGATATTTTTTCCCACTTCACAGTACACGGCATGGAATATTAAATGACGTCACTATAAAAGACTATTTGTAACACAGCAAACCAGCCCCCTAAAAAGATTATAGATTTTTGAAGGTAGGGAGTGAAAATGGAGACACAAAAAAACAAAAAAGGCCAAGTCATTAAGGGGCTAAAGGAGAGATTGTCCTCTTTAATACGACACCAGAACTGTTCCAGATATATCAATTGGAAAGATTCTATCTGCTCAGGGTTTTAGTACATAAGTATTCTAATCATTGGGGTCACAGCAACTTGACCAAAACTTCTATGCTATTTTTTTCCCAAAATAATAGGTACCCTTTAAGAGATGATCCAAGAAGCTATCTAGTATTCATATACAACTGACGATGAATGACAGGATAGTGCTACTACCTGTGTGATGTTATGCCACATTAGTGTATAGAACATACCTCCTCCACCAAGAGGTACGTCTTTCTTAGCATATTTTTCCTTGCTGCATCCACCTCCTGTAACAAACACATATCTGGAGTTAATTTCTGCTATACAATACATTGTTAGCAAAATTGTGAGATTAAATAAAAATCAGGAGCTAAAATTCTCTGGTACTCCTCCCCAGTTATAGTTATACCAGTGCCAGAGTCAATGAATGGAGCCGGATGGTTCATGATAAACCAACGCACCATTCAAACCCCTTCTATTCATTGTCATCTAGATGGTGGGAAGAATGGAAGAAGAAGCCCCCTTTATGGTGATTACTAGGCTCTTAGTCACCTCACCATCATTCAGCTTCAGTCCAGAATATCCCATTAATGTTCCCACCCTCTAATGATGAGATGACTTTCCTCATTCTGTTCCAGTACGTACAGCAAAGCTAACAAGTGAGCTACAGATAACAGGCAATACGACAGGACCAGTGAAAAAAAACGACAGAATTTCAACATTTGCTATGCGTGTGGATATAATATATATATATATATATATAAAAATGTAGATCGAAAATAATACCTCAGCAACACGTTCTTGTGAAAAAATGAAGCTGTTCACGTGAGAAACCGCCACGACATAAAGCACAGGACACCACGTCTGACGCAGGGCTCCAGTCACCAGGGTGCGGAAATACAGGCGCAGGAGATTCAAGTTATCTTCAGCAGGGGACGTGTACAGGGTCAGAGGGATGGGAAACTGAGAAGAGGAATAAGATGTAAGTGGAAAAAGTAGATGGTTGATGTTAAGTATATAATAAAAACTGTTTCTTAAAGTTCTACATGCTGTGAACAACTGTATAACAACTCAATCACTGTACATCAAAATCCTCATGTACATAATGTAATATGCTTTCTTATCCAGTCTGTTTAAGGAGTAAAAACTTTTGAAAAATCAATAATTGATTTGATTTAAAAAGAAAAAAGTGTATAATAAAACATAGGTTTGAAATATATAAATATAGACTCAACAAAGGAAGAAGAAGCAGAGGGGAAAGGACACAATTGTAAAGGATGGTAAGTCTACAGTCTGAGGAGGGAAGCCACATTGCGACAGGGGGCTACAAATCTGAGGGGGGGGGGCACACAGTGTAATGGGGGGAAGTAGTATGAGGTTGGGGGCACTAAGTGATGGGGGATTGAGAACATGAGGGTATTATTAGTCGGGAGAAGGGAAAAAAAGCCCTCATCAATTAGGGGCCAGAAGAAAAAGAAGTAATATGAGTGGGGAGGCCACATAAAATGGGGCATCAGTCAGGAGGGCATATATGTTTGTGGCCTACAGGGGGCATTACAGAGTTTGGGGGACTGATCAGAGTACAGGAGGTATTATACAGGGGAGGGTAATGCACAACAAAGAGTTATTATATTATGTGTGCACCAATAAGCTATAGGAGCCATTAAGGTGGGAATACTAGAAAGGTATAAGGGCGGGGCAAAGGGTGGGGCTTATGACATCATTTTGTACCTCTTTCTCCATCGTATAATTTTAGCAAAGCTACAAGCAGATATGTTAGATAAACAGCAGGTGGGAACATTTCTGCAGGATCAGAATTTTTGGCCAAAATCAGACTCCTGTCTGTGTCATATCGAGCAAGTTCTGACTTACTAGACACTAGAAACATTATGAACAAAGCTGCAGCAAACTTTAGGTTTTTTTGCCCTTTTTTTCAGTAATTATTGTTGGGAAATGTTAATGTTTGTAAATTTCAAGTTAAAGTTTAATATATCTGTACTGCATTCTGTTTCTTCATGACTTTACCTCTTTAAGGGGCACAGACAAGGATCTCAAGCTGCTTACATGTTCACCAAACAAAGCTTGCCTGAGTTGGACACTGAAACGTCTCTGCAAAGGAAGAAGTACAAAAGTTCCAAATAAGGGGTCCCCAAAAGAAACACCCTCAAACTGCTCCAGGAGGTCCATGTAAAAATCATAGAATGAAGCCAATCCAGGAAGAGGCACGTCAAGTTTTAGCGAGTCCATGAAGTTTGGCTGACAATAAAAAACAGTAAGGGCCGCCGTGTAGGCATGGACAGGACCTTCTAAGAAGAGGTCACTACCTGTAAGAAACACACAAGCCAAGCGGGCCAGCTTGGCTGCGGTGGGTATACTCTGCAAGGAGCTGGGCCGCCAAGTTTCCAAAAGAAAAATCCATTGCAAGTTCCTGGTAACAGTGTTCACAAGATCAGGGGGAAGGGTGTTCACAACATTCCCTTTAGTCTCCGCATTGGCCACTTTATTATACAGGTTTATTAAAGGAAGGAACGACCAATCAGATGGCAATATTGGACCTTTGGCTTCGGGAAGTAAAGCAGACTGGACAAAACAAGTCTTTTCCTGGTAGACAGCCCTGGAATGGTTAAGTGCTTGATTCATGTGTGCAAAGTGAGTCAAATAGCAAGTCCTGATAGTAGGAAGATCTCTGAAGGCTTCTTCTAGCAGAGCCCCGCGACTCGGAGAGATAGAAGATGCAGCCACTGAACTAGGGGGCCCTTGCTTAGCATCACACGTAATGTGCAATCTATCCGACAAATCAGCCGCTTGAGGACCTCCCGAACTTCCTTCACTGTGAAGAATAAATACATGTAATATAATAAAGCTTTATGACATAATACAAATAAAAAAATAACTAGTCAATTAAATAGATACAACAACATACGAGTCATTCTACTACATAATAAGGACTTACGGCATAAAAGTTGGATTGAAAATAAAGGAAGAAATAATCTTATGTGCCAGATGCTCACTGCCAGGCAAGAGTCGACTCAGTAAGGTTATAGAGACTGAATGACAAACTGATGCATGCTGGGAATATTCCGGATACATTGTTACCTATGTGAAAGAAAATAGAACGGGTTTTTACAATTTCTTCTCTATAAAGTGTTACTAAACTTTTAACAAAAATTTCTGAACGAATAGTGCGAAGGATAAGAGTAAACTTTGTAATGTAATTTATTAAAGATTTCTGTTACTGGGTCGGTCCTTAAGCAGTTTGCATAAATCAGCTTTCTGTCCTGTATCCACTTACAGCTGAGAGATATAGGGGCCTGATAATATTTCTAATGACTTAACGTATTTTTCGGACTATAAGGCGCACAAAAAAATCCTTTGATTTTCTCAGAAATCAAAGGTGCACCTTATAGTCCAGTGCGCCTTATATATGAATTGTACTCACAGACAACAGACGCCTTGAACTGTGCACAGGTCTGCCACCTGCTGGTCATTCATCTTTATAATCAGGTGTGCCTTATATATGAATTGTACTTACAGACAACAGCTGCCTTGAACTGTGCACAGGTCTTCTACCTGCTGGTCATTCATCCTTATAATCAGGTGCGCCTTATAATCCAGTGAGCCTTATATATGAACCTAGACGTTTTAGCAGGCATTTATTGATGGTGTGCCTTATAATCCGGTGCACCTTATTGTCCGAAAAATACGGTACTCTTTACAGACAGTCCCTGGATAGTCTCATCTTCTCAGAGAGATGAATCATTAAGCGAAATATTCTCTATGTAAGGAAAGTTCATCTTAAACCTCCTTATCTATCTAAATGGGGAGAACTCATTTGTAAAGAGCTACAGAATTTGGTGGAGCTATATAAATAAATATTATTATTATTATTATTATTATTAACTCAGAAGGCTTTCAGATATACTTCTCACTACAGGAGAAAGAAGCAGAAAAAAAGCAGAGAGAAGCTGTACTTAATGAAATATTACAAAGTTTACTATTATAACCTGCTCTACTAGTTTCTGAAATAAAAAGTAAATGACTCCAAAGTTTTAATTACTCTTCAAGTCCAATTACAACAAAATGAAAGAAAGGAGACCATAAAAAGTGACATAAAACAGAATTAAAAACATTACTCACCACTTTATATAGCAAAGATAATACAAAGTACTGAAAGTGGTACTCGTGCCGCAGGAGCCAGCTGGAGGAGGGAGTCACCGGTGGGGTCGGACATTCACTCATCCTGAGTAAGTAATTCTGTAGTCCTTTGTATTCCAGGATAAAGGAGAACTGCACAAGAAAAGCAAATATAACATTCAAGTGCTTATTCAATCATAGTATAATACAGGGAGGTCATTACAACAATACATCTGCCAATAAATCTTATATATTTGTCACATTTGTCTTGCATACTTTCCACACAGTGGAAACAATCGCATCCTCCTTGGATATGTTCTGTACAGCTGCTTCAGTATTTTCCAATCAATCTCCACCATAAGGTTTTTTTCAACATTTTTTAAGGGAACCTGTCACCAGGGACCTCATTTTCACTAAAGACAGCTTGCAGAAGCCCTTTAAACCTACATCTCTGGCTTTTATAAGCAATTGTATTACAATATAATTGTGTGTTATAACTTACAATGCACCCTGACAGAATCCTCTGTGTAGTCACAGGGGTTGGGCCTTGGTTTGGATGCATTTCAAAAAACAACATGTGACTTGTCTGTGTTTCTCACTCCTCAGAGCTTGGCCCCCAGCTTTGTGCTCCTGTACAGCTCCTCCCTCCTGCTCCTACACAGAGCTGACAGCCTGGTGACATCAGTGGGGGAGGGAGGAGCTGTACAGGAGCAGAATGGTGGGAGCCAAGAGCTGAGCAGTCTGCAGCACAGACATGTCACATGTTGTTTTTTGAAATGCATCTACACCAAATCCCAACCATTAGGACTACATAGAGGATTCTGTCAGGCGCAAGGTAAGTTATAAAACACAATTATATTGTAATGCAAATGCTTAGAGAGAGAAAGCACTGCAGCTGTAATTGGCTTCTACAATCTTTAGTGAAAATGAGGTCTCTGGTAACAGGTTCCCTTTAATACTGATTACCAATTTTAATATTGATTACCAATTCTAATATTGATTACCAATTCTAATATTGATTACCAATTTGAGATTGGAGGGTGTCTGACACACAGGGCCCCCACTCATCAGTGGTTCTCATTTGCCAACGGTGCCATAAGTATCCAGTGGACACGGCTGAATAAAGTGTGCCAGAGGATACTACAGTGGGCTCAGGCTCTAACCTATGGTCAAGCTAAAAGCTTCTGAGAACTACTTAATGGTGGTTGATGGAGGGTGATGCCGCAGCAGAAGACTGTCTAGTCTAACTGTGCCCTGAATTAGCTTTTTACAATCTATTGATGGTGAATTGATTACAAAACCGTGGGGCTGATGGAATCTGTGGGGTTTTATTTTTACATTAGTATAAAATAACAAGGGCACAATACTTAACTCTCTCCAGTACTAAACTTTATACTCATAGCCTTGTCAAGTGGGTAGAGAAGGCTGAAAGCCACACACCAGCTAAAGCCTGAAACTGCTGCTGTAGCAGGTTTACACTAATGATGCCGTGTCACAGCTGAACCTCTGTATGCAAACAAGGGATGGTAGCTTCAGGGCACGCAGCATGAACCAGAGAGTGTTAACTTTAGTGCATTTTTTCTACCTCCATGGGACCTACATAAAGTCACAGCTGATTCATTGAATTATACCTTATGTGGGGCCTGAAGGGAGGAGCAGGATTTTAGGTTCTAGGAGTACAATGTAAATGAGTCCTGCTGCGTCCTTCAGGCACCAGGTATTATTCAATGAATTCGCTTTGACTTGAGTGTTTCTTTAAGGAAGAACCTTACCTAGACTTCACCTGGAATTGGGCCAGGGTTCTCCTAGTTCTGTGCACAAATCATTTTTTGTATCCAAACATCCATGTGATGAGCATTTTCCTGTTTTTCCTATGTAGTAATAGTCATGACGCAAAATCTCCTCCTATCATTTTGTGTACAACTCCTAAGCCGTTCTATCCTGATACTCACCTTGCTGACCAGACCCTTGTGGATGTTGGAGATGTTACAGATGAGGTTGAGAACGGCTGTCAGGAAGGGGTAAGGAGATCGCTGTCCAGCCAGGCTGAGTGGCGGCTTCCCTCCTTCGCAGCTTAAAGTCACAAGACTGCTGACAGACTCTGGCACCGAGGAGCAGGAAAGGGGATTGGCCACAGCAGAGCAAGACCTAAGAATTCGACATAAGAGTTTACATACAGAATACATAAAAGAACAGATAAGAATAAAATAAAGGAAGGACTGGTACAGAGAAAAGGGGCATCTGCCTGCCAGGGCTTAAAACCAACTACACAAGGGAAAAGGGAAGAAGACAGCAGACGAGGGGTTAAGCTGTGGCAACGTATATCGGCTGCAGGGTTATATTTAACTAAGGGAGAAATAGTTTAAAGGGCATCTACCACCAGGATGAAAGACTGTATGCAAATGAGCCTGGGGGGCTCCAGGCTCCATGGCTGTTAATGCAGCCTGGTGCCCCTCAGGCTCACTTGCATACAGTCTTTCATCCTGGTGGTAGATGTCCTTTAAAGAGGTTGGCCAGTTTCTTTTCACATTCAGACAAAAGAGGGGTGACTTCATGGGAATGGGGTGTTGGCTGTGCCAAAATTGATGCCAATGCGTCAAAAGCTTGGTGCATTTTTCAGGTAAAAACTAAGCTAACAAATATGAGGTGTAAAGTTAGACTAGACTATTTTAAAGGGGTTTTACAGTTCTACAAAACTTTAACAGGATAAATATATGACCCAAATAGGGTCACCTATATTAAACTTACCCTGTTAAAGTTTCTCGTTTGCCATCGGGAGCCACGGGTCACGTGGTCCCCGGGCAGCAGAACTCAGGACTTCCTGTTACTTCCTGTGTCCTGCTGGCTTCCAGCTAATGGAGGGGACCATGCAGTCATTACTAAGTGCATGCCCCATTGATGATACCCACTCCAATATCAGTGGTCGAAGGGACATTTGGATGCTTCCTTCACACATCCATCTTTTGCTTCAGTATGCTATCTGTGATTATTGTCTATAAGACTGACTATTATGTCCTTTTTTTTGTCACTGACTTGCTGTCTGCTGATAAGAAATGACACAAATTTTTTTTCACCTTTGTGGACCACAGACTTCAATAAAACTGAGCGGGTTCACAAAAAAGAAAAAACTGAATACATATGTATGTCATCTGTACGCTAATGATTTTTCAAAGATGAAGGGAACGAGGGATTGTCCTCTAATTTTTGCAAACCATCCTTGGAAAAAAAAACACAAACGGATGCCATACGGACATAATAAAAAGGATGCGGATGCAATACCAACACAAAATTTTTTGTAGACGCATAAAGCACATGCCTGTGTGAATAAGCCCTTACAGAGAATACGTGCTCATCTGCAAAAAGATAAGGACAGATATGAGCAGTGCCTGTAAGTTACACTGAAGGAGATATACTAAGCAAAAAGCGCCAGAATTTGTGCCAGAATATTTTCTGAAGTCCTTTCTATGAATAATTTCACACTTTTTACATATTCTAGAGAGAGAAAGAGCATTGGGGCTTCTCGAAAAGTAAACGTGGCCTAGGTTTCTAAGTCTAAGTTACAAGATTTCTACACATAGCTTAATAAGTCAGAATACAGGCTGCCTTAAAACACAGCAACAGCTTGTAGTCTGCTTCAATGTCCAGATGGTAAGTGTTACGACTTAAAGGGGTAGGCCAGTATTACAAAAATTTAATTGGGTAAGTACAAGACCCTAATAGGTTCTTACCATGGTAAACTACCCACCTATTACAAGAATTAACTAGGTTAAGTACAAGACCCTAATAGGTGCTTACCCTGGTAAACTTATATAAAGAAATCATTTTGGAAATCAGGAATTAATTTTAATGGTTACAAAAATACCATTATTAGAATCTTTCCTAGTAAAATTCATATTAATAGTAGGTTTAATTGGGTATGCACTTTACTTGACCCTTATAGGGCCACTCATGTAGTACTTACCTTGGTATTGTAACATCCGCATTCACCTCCAACCACTTTCTGCACTGTTCCACCAGAGGGCAGCAGGACACGGATGTCACATGAAGAAGGAGGCAGTGCAGAAAGTGGTTGGAGGTGCATGCAGATGTTACTATACCAGGGTAAGTACTATATGGGTGGCCCTATTAGGGTCAACTTAAGTTTTGTAATAGTGGCCAACCCCATTTAAGCTAATATAAATTCTAATAATGTTTCTTTATTGTAACCATTACAATTCCTAATTTCCAAAATGGATTGTTACTTCTTTTATATTATTAAATGTAAACATACATTCAATGAAAAGCTCCAATAACAACATATATGGAAGAATGTAACGCAGTAGACTTATAGTATGAAGAGTTGATGGGTTGTGCTGCTCCTAATTCAAGTCTAAGATCTGGAAATGACATAAAACGGAGCCACTGACAACATGAAGTACAGCAAGGAGGAAGCTTTTACCGGAGAGAATCCCACATGGACTGTACAGCTGTGTGACGCAGGAGCGGTAGTAGCATGCGCTCTGTCAGCCTCTCCACTTCTTCATTACATAAAACGGTATCCAGCGAGGGCTGCAGAAAATCGAGACAATGCTGATATATTATAAAACTTAGGCTCCTCAGTATCAAAACTTTTCTAAAACACAATCCATCTATTTGATCATATACGATGCATCCATCTAGCTAGGAGTAACATTGGGAGAGTTTAGACGCACCTGTCGGCCAGCCGCCTTGTAGTAAGAAGCCAGATAGTTGATGGATGTAGTGGTGAGGGGTTGGAGAAGATCCCAGACATCGGGCTTTGATACTTCCGTCAGACATCTCCTCAGACATCCTTCCACTAAAGGAAGCAGTCCAGTGATGTCAGCCCAGGACACAGGAGGTGGAGGAAGCTGAGGCTCCGTATCTATAGGGGTGCTGATTAACAGGAATAAAGCCTCAGCACAATATGCAACTGTATTTACTATAAACTGCGGCATATGAACAAGATTATCCACATACAAAAATGCATTAATGGTCAATTTGCCTACTGATTTACTGTTGTGCTTAATTTATTTATCATACCCAGATGCCCCCTATATGGTAGTACATCAGTAAATAAAGCCCTTATATACTGCCAAAGACTCCAAGATTTAGAAACTTTAGAAATTGATGTTCTATTAACCATTAATGGTTAATAAAATTGATTTGCACAGTAACTGTGGCCTTTCCGTTGACAATATGCAGGAACTGAGCTAGATTCTCCACAATACCCTGTCAGTGTTTTAGTTCAGAAAGACCCCTTAACCACATCATTTTCAGTTTTTGTGTTTTCAAAATCCTTTAAGAGGCTGTACCGAGTAGTTAAAAGAAATCTACCATCAAGAATGATAAACTGGGGCACTTACTTATAGATCCAGGCACTGTGACTGTAATAATCTTCTTATATTTGCTATCCATGGCCTCCTTCCTACTTAAATCTTCTTAAAATTACCAGAGCCACTCTGTGTTGCAGCTTACACTGAGCAAGGAGCACTTCCTTCTCCCGCTGTGTGCTGAAACTTTCCTGGCATCAGTGAGATAACATCAGGCAGAGGGAAGGGGGAAGTGCTGGGAGAGCAGGAGGAAGCGTTTCCGGCAGAAGAAGTTCACCACAGTCACAGTGCCTGGATCTATGAGTATGTGTCTCTAGTTTATCATGCTTGATTTTGATGGCAGATTATCCTTTAATGGGTTGTCCCACCAAGAAAGTTAGGCCATATCCACAGGAACGGGCCTAACTTGCTGATCGGTGGGGTCTCAGTAATCGGAACCCCGCGGATAACAAGTACATGGGTCCGATGTACCCCTGTAGCACCCAGGGATGACCTTCAATTCCATAGAGATGAATAGGGCAGCCCATGCATGCTGCTCCCGTCATCTCATGGTGCGAGGGGGGGACATCGTAACCCTGTTCTTGTGACCTGTGGGGGTCCAATCCCAGAGACTCCCACGGTCAGCAAGTTAGGGTCTATCCTGTGGTTAGACCCTAACTTGTTTCACAGGACAACTCCTTTAAGTTATCCCCTATACACAGGATAAGGCATAACTAACTGATCGTTGAGGGTCTGACTTCTGGTACCCTCATGATAACAAAAAAACAATACCGTTCTCCCTTATGGTGCATACTCGTCCGGATGCTCCATCCATGAGAGTAGTCAGTGATAGTCGAGCACTGTGCTTGGTAACCTTCCCATACAAGTGAATGGAGTGACACCATGCTTGCCCTGATGCTCCATTCATTAGTGAGAACAGGACCCCTGTTCTCTGGAGAGCTAGGGGTTCTGTTATCATGATCGTTGTGGCTTTAATTTGACGGCAAATCACACACATCATCTTTTTTAGGTTGGTATAATCATGACGATACTAAATTTTTATAGATTTATTACATCTTAACCCCCAAAACTTTACAAAATAAAAAAAACCTGCATCATATAATACAACAACAGACTCCTTCTTTGTATGGAAAGGTGTTTAAAATAAAAACGCATACACCCCTTAGTTCTCAAGAAGTCTCATGTACCAATGCTATAGAGCCCCTTTTTTCTCATCCCTTGAAGTATAACAGAAAACGCTCACTTACGTGAATCTGTTGGGCACTTACGCCTTGCAATCCCTAAGCATATGACCTCTGACCCTGCTGATGTTCATTACCTGTGTAGTTGCGCCTCTAGCTCAGCTGTACAGCCCGCAGTCTGTGTCACATGAGAGAGCAGAGTGACCACAGCAGCCGCTCGCTGCATGGAAAATGTCGCTTGGGATGGGTTCCCTTTGCAAGAAGTGATCAAGGCCGGAAACGACTGCAGGATTCCTACAAGGACTGAGTACAGATCTCTGGAAGAAATAAACATTAAGCAGGTTTTATTTTTGGTTAGATTCTCCAAAAAAAAAAAAAGTCATAACCCTATACCAATTACAGAATTCAACAAAATTTCCTTAATATGAATCATCCAATTAAAACCAAAACCCCTATGAATAGAAGGACTTTTATTCCAGTATCATCACATGCATATTTGTACAAGGGAAAAGCTATTTATAAGGACATTTAATGAAACCTGTCACAGAGCCACAAGCCTGTTGCCAATTGAAAGATGATATTCTTATCTTTAACATGAAGCACGTTTCTAGGTTTTATAGAATCAAAGTGACGCTCCCCCTGCAGTATCCCCTCTCTGCTCCCTCTGTAAACAAACAGGGGAACGGCACAGGATAAAGGGGGCATCAGTGAAGGTAAGTACAATTTTTTTTATTTTTCTACAGCCCCCCAGGCCACCTATACATTTTATTAACAGCTAGACAACCCCTTTAATTGTTTATAAGTGGGTGACAGGTTCCCTTTAAATACAGCATACAGCAGTAGACAGGTTTCCCACATATACAATCAGTAGTTTTAGCTGACATTGACTGGGGTGTGGAGACAGTTAAATTAAAATCCACAAAGTGCAGGCAAATCTACCCCATATATTAACCTGCAGCATGTGAATATATGCTTTGGACTAGGTTTTACCTCTTGCAATGCAGATTTTCATCAAAGTCACGGCAGATTCCCTGATGCCAAAAAAAACTTTTTGCATCAACAAACATGTATGTAAAACCAAACCACTCAACAGCAGGAAAAGTGGCCAAATGCAATATCATTTGGGTAAGAATGTACATAGGTAAACCTAAAAAAAATCCATAGATTCACTGAAATAAGCTGCATATAAACTAATAACTGTACCCCCATTTCCCCCAATTATGTGCAATGTACGGGATGACTACAAATTGTTAGGAGAAGCTTTCTTCTTTTGTGACAGGGAATTATTTTACTGAAGGGAACCAAATTTTTCAGAAAATCCATTTGCAATGAGCCAAGATTTCCCCTTTTGCTTCTCCATTATTATTTTCCTGAGCAAAATCCCAAGTGTACTATCTGTAAGAGACTTCTTCTTCTGACTAAAGCATACAAGTATTATTCCTGGGTAACAAACCTGTATATATCACAGGCCTGACCATAGCCGGCTGCTACAGCCCACAGGCGGAACGTCTCGGTACTTAATCTCTCCGCTTCTCCTTTCAACAGTGGAAGATCTTGGGGTTCTTGAACCACAAATCTGCTGAGACGGCTCCTCATGTCAAAAGTATTTAACTACAACAGATATAGAACATGTTTTTACTGCTCCATATTAAAAAAAAATAATAATAATACACCTAAACTGTTGCTGAACACCATAAAAATCAATGACCACTTCTAAAATAAAAAAAAGAAATTGCCATATTCCAACCAACTTACTAGCCGTGCAGACGCATGACGACCTGAAGAAGCCAAGACCCTTAGAAACTTCATTGCTGCGGCACAGGGCACACCATGCAGACTGGAAGGTCCAAGCTCATCAGTTTCCATTGGCAGAGTCCACTGTATGGGCAGGAACTCACGTACAACCGTCTCCATTAGACGAGGACAATCTAGAAGCTATGGATCACATTGTAAGTGTCACAGATATCTAAAATGTATTAAAAACTGAACCCAGGATCATTTACAAAAAAATGGATAGGTGAGGCAGGGCAGGTATGCTGTAACCAGAAAATGTACTATAACCTGTGCAAGATATAGCTGAAATATATACCAGGTTGAATCTGGGTCCAGTGCTGCATTGGAATTACAAAGAGGTCAGAACCTCTTCCGGCATGTACCAATGATGCACAATGCACCAAATTTAATATATCAACACCAATATGAACAAGTGGTTGACTAGACATTGCTTAATGTCTTGGTGATCAAAGGAAATCTACCAGCACGATAAACCATTGGCACTTACTCATAGATCCATGCACTGTGACTGTGGTAATTTTCTATATTATCCATGGCCTCCTTCCTTCTGAAATCAACCAAATTATGCTAATTAGTCAAAAGGGCTCTCAGGGACATTACCAAAGCCTCTCTGTGAAATTGCTTCACAAGCTGCTAATCTGTGCAGGAGCATAGCCCCCATCACAGCCCTCCTCCCTCTGCCTGCTGTTATCTCACTCAATGGGAGGTGGAAGTGCTCCTGCACAGTGTAATAGCCAGTGGAGTTACATAATGGATGGGCTATGGTAATGCCTCCAAAGATGCCTTCTGGCTCATTAGCCTAATTTTAAAAGTTTAGAAGGATTGAGGCCATGGATAACAAATATAAGAAGATTACCATAGTCACAGTGCCTGGATCTATGAGTAAGTGTCCCTGGTTTATCATGATGGATTTTGATTTCCTATAATACACTTCTCATATAGCATTTTCACTAGGTTTCTGCTCCTTTTATAGCACTTATTTTAGTGTAATCCTCACCTGGCTGCAGGCTGCTGCAGAATGCCGAGCCACTCTTGTCAGAATATCAAAAATTTGCAGAACTACTGAGGCTGGCGGCCTCACAACTTCCAGGATATATCTGAGTCGATGATGAATCTTTGTCTTCAGGAGACCCTGAATAAAAGTAGGATAGAGTTACTTTAAACTGTACTAAAACCTATGTTTCTTAAACACAACCAGTGTTGCCACAAACAATTATCCAAATTTTCTGTAGATTAGATTAGATTTTGGTATTTGGTATTTTTGGTATTCTCTATTGTAGAAAATTGCCTTCAGTGAGAGGGTGAAATATTGTGCTGTAAAACCTTGGGTAGGATAAGTTTATCTTGATTTGGAGTGCTGCTTTGTTGCGGTTTGTATGGTAAGGCATGGCTAGCCTTCTAGAGGTATATACTTACATGTGCAGCTCCAAAGCATTTTATGTTATGTGTTGAGACATTTACATGTTAATAGAGAGCCCATTACCAGGAGAAATACTTTTCTCAATTCTAAAACCTCACCTTAATAGCATCATAGCGAGCCACATCAGGATCAGCTTTCTTCTCTTCTTTATTCCTTCGCTTGTCCGCTTTTCCTGTGGTTTTACTAATGCCTTTCTCCATTTCATCTTCATCCTCCTCGTCTTCCTCTTCCTCTTGGTTTGGAATAAAAGGAAACACTTTTGTTCCCTGATACCAGGAAAAGGTTTTATCCAAATATTCCTTTTCAAAAATAAGAGAAATGCAAAAGTGAGCAAAATGAAAAAAGCATGTTAAACGCATTTCCAGTGTGGATTTCTTTTTAACTTTTTGACCTATTTTTGGGTCTTTTGCACTGCATCCCTTCCTATGAAGAATCAGTAGGGCTCCTCTAATTACATAAACTATGCTGAATCATATACTACACACCCCAACTAAACATCTTTTTCTACACCCTAAGCTACAATGATACAGCGTAGCATAAGGAATACAGGGAACCTATATTTACTTATAATTTTCCCTGCATCCCATGTCCCTTTAAGGGCAATGATAGGGTTCATTCATTTTGCTCCGTAATGTTTTATATATGTCTATAACAAATATATTATAGGGACTGTCTAAAACAAATGGTACTATAATAATCTTTATGTAGTTGGTGCAATGAACTAGGTTGAAAGTTTTTGACGTTGGCTGACTTCTGTACAGATCACTGTGACCATTTGATCATAATTGGAAGTCCTGTTTAGTGATATTTAAAGAATTATATAAATGGCAGATACTGAGAACTAAACCTGATCTCACAAACCAATGTTCATATTGTTCATACTTTGCAATTTAAGTTCAATTCACTACGATTGAGACTCTGTATTCACCTCATCCTCTTCTGATACAAGTAGGGAATACAAAGCAGCAACAGCTGCAGAAATAACATTATCTATGGGATCGTCTATAGAGAAGCGCAGGAGGAAGAGGAATCCTGCATCCAGCAACAATCGGAGAACACTTCCCTTAAGAACAGTGGAGAACTCTCCTTGTTTGGCCTGGAAGGCAAAAAAATATGAATAAATCCAAGAAATATAGACATTAAAGGTCGTTAATCCTTATTAAAAGGTGTCTGATCACATGGGTTCCAGCTGATGGTAACCCCAGTGATTGGATTCTCGGCAAGTGCCCTATGTGAATGGGGTGCTGGTAGACATAAGCGGCAGAGCCATTCCCTTCTATTGGGTGTTCAGGATAAATATCTCCTAAAGTAAATGGCAACTGTCCATGAAATGAGGTTGGAGCTTTAATGTTGGCCATTTGTTTTAGATTGGTCAAGCGTCCATTATAGGGACTGAGGGTTCAAGGACTTCTACCATCAGATTAGTGATGTAGTGATGGTAAACTGTGAGGACACGCTCGTTACCTCTAGGGGTGGATGGCAGCATTTGTCATTAATTCCTGGAGAAATGAAGTTTCTAAAAATATGTTAAGGAGCCTGAGGCGCTCAGGCCACTGTCACCTGGGTGCCTCATGGCTCTGCCGTCTCCTAAAATATGCATGAGGCATATAGGCACTGAGGCTGACGTCACCTGAGTGCCTCATGCATATTGAGTGCATATTTTAAGAGACAGCAGAGCCATGAGGCGCTCGGGTGACACCAGCCTCAGTGCCCTATGCTCATTTAAGTCTTTTTATTACAGTATTTTTTGGACTATAAGGCGCACCATCAATAAATGCCTACTTAAATGTCTAGGTTCATATATAAGGCGCACATTATAAGGATGAATGACCAGCAGGTGGCAGACCTGTGCACAGTTCAAAGCAGCTGTTGTCTGTAAGTACGGCTCATATATAAGGTGCACAAGTCAGAATACAGGCTGCCTTAAAACACAGCAACAGCTTGTAGTCTACTTCAATGTCCAGATGGTAAGTGTTACGACTTAAAGGGGTAGGCCACTATTACAAAAATTTAATTGGGTAAGTACAGGACCCTATTGGGTTCTTACCATGGTAAATTACCTACCTATTACAAGAATTAACTAGGTTAAGTACAAGACACTAATAGGTACTTACCTTGGTAAACTACCTACCTATTATAAGAATTAACTAGTGTAAGTACAAGACCCTAATACCGTACATACTCGAGTATAAGCCGACCCGAGTATAAGCCGTGACCCCTAATTTTACCACCAAAAACATATTGACTCGAGTATAAGCCGAGGGTGGGAAATGCATTGGTCACAGCCCCCCCCCCCCCCCCCCCCCCCCCATACAATGCCCTGAACCAGCCTCCCCCCACTCATTCAATACCTAGCTATACCTTCTTAGTTTTCTTCTGCCTGGTCTGTGGTAGGTCCTTTGTCCATTCCAACTTCTCAATTTCTATACTGCCCATGTGCACCCATTCCTTCTGAGGCTTCACCGGGAGGTCGTCTACTATTAGAGTAAAATAATTTTACATTACAAAAGTAACAAAGTGCTGCCAACAACACAAGCTGTAGCTGCATGTCTCTGTGTTGGACCTATCAAGAGGATATAGACAACTGACTTTTGGGAAAGATTGGGGTGTGTGGGGGATTTAGAATTTTCATATCCTTAAAGCCTTTGGCCCTGTTAAGGAGAATGCACTGGTTTCGGACGCCATCTTAACTACTGTCCGCCATCTTAGATACAGCAGACATGTTCGCTGACCAATGTCCAGTTAAATTCATAATTCAAACTTAATTTTATGTAACCTGTTTGCTGGCCTGCCAACTAATTCCCTTTGACATTTAATGAGAAGCCAGTATGTCCTTCATCTTTAGTTCGATATTATGATTCTGCAGTCCGCTTATCTCCTTCTTCTCAGGCAATTAGTATAAACAATATCTGTGTACAAGGTCCCTGAGAACTGAGCACAATTAATTAACTTTTTGTAGAATGTGCTGATGACCAATAGCTTTGCAGTATAATATTCATGCCTCTTTGATGACTCTTCTGTCTGTGATATTATGCATTTGAGAGATTAAAACGGGAGAGAAGATCTTTACATACACTAAGAGACTGACGTGTGTCATTAGGACTCACCTTACAAAAGTCAAGAGGGCTGTTGGGGCCCTGCATAAAAATCCCTATCAGGCCCCATTCACACGACCGTAATTGTGCCCATCTGACTGCACAAATTGCAGGCAGGTCATAGCCACAATAGAAGTCTATGGCACCTGGCAATGGTGCAGTGGCTGCTTCGCAAGATACAGCACATGCCGCTCGGTTTCCAATGAAGAGGGGAGGGGTGAGAAGCGCCTGGCCATATGCTACGCCCGGGATTCGATCGGCCAAGTGCGTGTCTGCGTGAATGAGGCCTTAGGTGAAGCCTGTTTGCAAGAGCTTTAAATAGCAGAGACCTGGTGCTACTGTCCATTACGTGAGGCAATGCTTATCGCGTCAATGTGGTCATCAATAAAGAGATTGGAGTAATATAAGGCTTACTCTCACTAAGGCTACATTCACACTGCAGTATGGGGGACGTATATACGGCCGACATATATACGGCCGATACACGTCCCTCCGTAGTACGTCGCCGTGCGCCATATGTTCCTATGGAGAGGGGCGGAGTGAGCTGCGCTCTCCTCCTCCTCTCCCCGCGCGCTGCCGTTGCCCGCCGTGCTACAGTACGGCGGGCAACGGCAGTGTAAGTAGAGGTAAGGGAAAAGACCCCCATTTAGAGAAAGAGATGGCTTTGAGGCTTCTATATCTTACGATGTCGACAAATATTGTGGGAAAAGACATGTACTGCACTGATCGCTTGTTCAATCACCTTTTCCATAAATCACACAGAAAAATGAATGGTCAATGATAAATCTAACAGAAAAAATAAAAACCAATCAGGAATGGAAACACATTTTTGATCCGATTCAAATAAG
Source organism: Engystomops pustulosus (assembly GCA_019512145.1). Lineage (NCBI taxonomy): Eukaryota > Metazoa > Chordata > Amphibia > Anura > Leptodactylidae > Engystomops > Engystomops pustulosus. Next base: position 32,298,060 of record CM033647.1, on the reverse strand, counting down.
TGACCAGTCATTTATTTCTGTGGATCACTGTGCAGAAATCAAACTTTGCAATCTAAAGACTGTGTTGGCTTAACAATGATAATCATTTTGGGCTATTAAGTAGTGAACAATGTTACATCTTAGGGTACATTCAGACATCCGTCTATGGGGATGTATATGCGGCCACACATACGTCCCCATAGACGCCAATGGCGGCCCGGCGGTGGTATGGTGCCGTTCACCGGGAAATGATAGAGCATGCTCTATCTCTTCGCGAGTGTGCAGCCTTGTGCCGCTGTTTCCTATGTAGGGGGAGGCGGGCATAACGCTGTGTGATTGCACCCTTAGGCGTAACTCTATGAAAGATGTAAGTAGGGTGGAGATTGCCTAAACACAACTTGTATCCTATGTATTGGTTTTTCAGAAAAAAATAAACAAGAATTCTGTAGCTAAATTGAGTTTATGAATTACACTGCCACATAGTCGCTAATAGTTACAGTGTCTCAAAGTAGCCAATAGTTACATTGCTGCAAAGTAGCCTATAGTCACATTGACCCACAACAGCCACAGCATTATAAAGGAGTGGACTGAAGAAAATGGGGCATTATAATAGCACCTTATTTATAATGACTTCCTGTCTGTAGTCCTCTCCTATATATGCTCCCTCCTGTCAAATTAACCAAACACCTTCGCTTTTGCTCTAGAAAAAAAAAAATCAAAGATACACTCACCTTCCCCTGTTCTCCCGAAGCAGCAGTTCTCTACTATGTGGTGGCTGTATGTGTCTCTAAAGTTGCCAGACGTGATTTGGAGACATTGCCACGTCTGCCACACCTCAGAGCTGCATACTCATGCCTGAGCAACAAAGACCACTGCTAGTGCTTTAGAGGAGTGGGGAAAGGCGAGTATTGTAGTACCTGACTAGGGCAAAGGGCAGAGAAAAGGGCTGGATAACACACCCATGTTTGACACCTGTGGTATATGGGCATCCCAACTCCCAATACACTTGTCTCAACCAATGTGCATGTGTTAAGCATGTCCAACCAATCTTCACCTTGACACTAACCATCAGGTTTCGGGACACCTCATACACATGGTCAGCAGAGTTTACATATATTCAGGAAATAAACAAGGACTATAATAGGACTTGGAGAAAGACAAACCTGTCAGTGACGGATTTATAGTGTTTTCAAGGTATTTCTTACTTACCATCGTATTATAGGTACTCAGTTTTATAGGTGTATAAGAATATTTAGCGCAAGGAGGGAATGCAAGCTATTATTCAAAATGAATGCATCCGCAGTTTATGCTGAGCTCATCCCAAGTATTTAGTGCTATTGATCTCCTCTGCGGAGACACTGTCATGAGAATGAAGGATTACCTGACAGCAGACTTGGATCTTCTTCATCTTTGCTTGAAGTCTGCTCAGATGGATTTGTCACTGCCGGACAAGAAGGATGTTCCATATTGACAGTCTGCGGCTCCACTTCTGAGCTTCTATTCTCCTGGGTGGTCTGGCCATCCCGCTTCGATCTCAGGAAAGCGACCAGCTTGGGGTCTTGTGGAGACAAATATAATAAAAGACATGTTTATAATTATAACTCAAAAACCCTAACAGTAAACTAAAACTGTAGATGAATATGATTTGTTTTTCTCCTGGGTCTATTATTAACATGTAATGCTTCCTCCGCCTTTTAAAAAAGAGGTTCTTCAGCAGTTCCAGGGTGTATTATACCAGTATATGTTCCGCCTTCAGAACATCATAGTACATATACAAGATGTATTATGTTTGGAGGAATATGGATATACACTCAATGGTGCAACCAGCTTTAGATATTCAATCATGATCTGCAGTTAATCTCTGCTAATTATTTCCTTTGTGCCCCCTACAGTGCCCAATGGACCTTTCTGTCTAGAAAGGGGTCTGCCAGGCTCCCGTGGCGCAGCCTGACACTTTTCCCAGACAAAACAGTGTAGCATGCTGTGCTATGTTGTCAAGCAATTCTGATAGAACACGCGACGGAAGCTTAAAGGTTTCAATGATGGGTTTTTATCCATTCCTAGCGAAACACATTGTTACTCATGTACTAGACTGTATACTATTTATTTTTATTTAGTGTTTTTATGTGGTTCATTTGATCTTTCAAAATCATATTTTTTTTTGAAGATGCTTCTTCTTACCGAGCTGTGACAACAGTCGCTTGCGCTCCTGAAGTATCTCTTCTTGGGATAGAGACTTCAGCTTCTCCACATTTTCTTTATGAATCCTCATGGCTTCTTCATGACCGGCAGAACTACGAAGACCCTCGCCAGTTACCAAATACGACTGGTCTCCACGTGTAACCCCTGAAATGTCATAGTACATTGTATAATAGGTCATAACATGTTTGGGTAAGTAGGTTTTATTTTAAGATAGTACATAGTCCATGGAGCGTAATCTAGAAGACAGGGCATACGCTGGAATTGCTTTATGCAGGGAATAAAGAGACTATAATAGAGAACACCCTAGCAGACCTTGTGAGACCTCAATTATGGAAAGAGATCAATTCTAAACTAGCCATTTTTTATAGGCACATAAGTCATAGATGTTGTCTCACAAGACACAACCCTTATCAACAGGGGGATATGGTGAGGGAAGCCACGGCCATGTCTATGTAGTATGAATGGCCATCCCTCTAAAATAATCCCAGCTCCACTTTAACATAGTTGGAGGCTGCTTCTTAAGTTTCTTATAAGTGTATGATTGCCCTCAATGATGCCCAGATCCCATAACCGTGCATATGGACAGGTGGTCTTCATGCCCCTGTAGAAGAACAGGATCTGTCAAGTGGTCATATTGTGGGGGGCCCAACGGGAAACCCACCACTTCATACAGCATGTCCTATAGTAGTGATCCTGAGCCTAAAGAAGGGAGCTAGAGCGACTCTTGATACGAAAAATCCAAAGAAATCAAAAGGAATCCTGTAATACATTTAATACAGTAATCGCTATTTTCCTGTGCATTATCAGCTGTACGATCAGGAATCTTCAATCATGCATTAGATGACTGCATGGCTGAATCCATCTCATATGAAGATAATAATAATTATTATTTGTATACGCTGCACAGAGTTTGCCAAATCGGTCATTGTCCCCATAGGGCTCACAATCTAATCATCCTGCCAGCATGTTTTGGAGTGTGGGAGGAAACCGGAGGACCCGGAGGAAACCCACGCAAACACAGAGAACATACAAACTCTTTGCAGATGTTGACCCTGGGACTTGAACCCAGGTCCCCAGCACTTCAAGGATGTAATGCTAACCACTGAGCCACTGTGCTGCCCTATATATTGTGAACGCAACATTGTCCATATTTATTTCATGGGAAATTAGTACGAAAACCCACAGCTATGACACAATCTACCGGTGTAGTAGTAAGAACCCTGAAAACAGGTCATTTACCTGTAGTTTGAGAAGATTTACTTTCATCCAAAGGAAAGACATTCACTGAATCGATAGAGGGAACACACTGTGGTTGGACTGGAGTGGCTGTGGCACTTTTGGCTGCGTCGGCTGCCCTCTTGGCAGCCATTTTTTGAGCAAAGATGCTTACCTTTCCAGATTTTGGCACAGCCTACAAAAAAAGAGATATGAGATAAGACATGTCCTCCTTTCCTATTGAACGAACACATTCAAAGTTAAAATAAATCACCCTCATGCACAAAGCTCTGCACAGCGCTGCCCCTCCCTACCTCTCTGTACTCATCTCAGTCTATCATCCAGGCCATGCATTTCAATCCTACAGTGGTCTAAAATTACTTTCTTCCTTAATTGAACCTCTCACTCATCTCTCCAGGACTTCTCCCGAGCTGCACCTGCTCTCTGGAATGCCCTACCCTGAACGATCAGGCTAATACCTAACCTTAAAACATGGTCAAAAATCCATCACATTCATTTCCCCCAAAAAAACTAAGTTATGTAAAATCTATAGAATATAGAATTACGATTCCCTAACTTCCCTTTCTTTTCTATAAGCCTCCAATTTATCCTCCCGTTTATGAAATCCCTTATTACTGGATGCCATTACACAGGTTTCCCTGCAGAGCGGTGCTCCCTGGTTTCTGTAAATATCGATAGCAGCTGGTGGCTGGTTCTTTCAACATTATCTATCTATATTATTCCCTAAAAGATCCTATGTCCCCCCCCTACATCCTCATAGACTGTAAGCTCTTGTGAGCTCCTATTGTTTTATCTGATTATGTCATTATTCTGTAATGCCTTGTTTTATATGTACCCCATGATCTGTACAGAGCTGCGGAATATGAGGGCGCTATATAAATAAAAATGTATTATTATTAAAAATTGAGGAATCTCTAACAATTTTCAGTATCCAAACCTAGTGTATAGTGATGTGGAACTTCCTTCCATGTGACCTCTGCTTATTCCCGCAGAAATTGATGAGCCGCAGCGCCCGTAATTTGACATTGAGTTTTGCCGCTTCTTTTTTTTTTTTTGTCTAACCTTGTATAAATCCTCAGATAAACAAAAGCGAAGGACAACACACTAAATCTTCTGTTTTTGGTGCCACAATGAGAGAGCCGTGCAGCAAAGTGAATTTTCTCTGTTGATGATTACTTTTTGCTACAATGATTTTTATAACCAATGTGTCATTCGGCGAAATTAAAAGCGTCTGCTCCGAGATCTCCTCCAATGGCTTCCTCACTAATGAGCTGTCCATGCAGGGCGCACAGAGAAATCCATCATGTTTTATAGTTTCCAAGGAAACGATGTCACCGGATCAAGTATTTCTAGGCAACGTCACTAATGTCTGAAAATGGCTTTCGATGCAAGATATGAGGATGTTTTCTTAGATGAGCAGTTTACACTACGGATAAAGATGGCATAACACAATCTCTGGTACTAGAATCTCATGTTGTAATCCAGTTTCCTACAAGATATAGAGCCCCTTTGCTGAATAGATATGGTATCTATACCCCTACCCTATCGTGACCGACATCCCCGGAACCAAGACATGTTGCTTTAGGTGGCGATACATTCCTATAAATATGGTTAAGTTGTAACAAAATTGCATAGATGAATAGTGCAGACGATAACAGTAAACTTTTTAATATACTGTGTCTGTGTGAGGACAGATGCAGCAGAGCTGTGTGTGTGTGAGGACAGATGCAGTGGAGCAGTGTGTGATGATGGATGTAGCAGAGCTGTGTGTGTGGGAGGATGGATGCAGCACAGAGCAGTGTGTGTGAAAGAATGGTTGTAGCAGTGCAGGTGTGTGAGAGGATTGAGTAGCAGGGAGTGTGTGGTGGAGGATGTGTAGCAAAGCTGTGTGTGTGAGAGGATGGATGAAGCAGGCTTGTGTGTGAAAGATGGTTGTGCAGTGCAGTGTGTGTGAGAGGGACGATATAGCAGTGCTGGGTGTGGAAAGAATGGTTGTAGCAGGCTGTGTGTGAGAGATGGATGTAGACAGAGCGTGTGTGTGTGGAGAGGTGGGTATGTAGCAAAGGCTGTGTGTGAGAGGATGGATGAAGCAGAGCTGTGTGTGTGAAAGAATGGTTGTAGCAGTGCAGTGTGTGAGAGGACGGATATAGCAGTGCTGTGTGTGTGAATGTATTTCACCTACATTTTAGAATATGACCTCCATACCCTTTATTCAGCACCAATAATGCACTAAGGACCTTTAAACCTGCACATAAAACGTTTTACTGGTATGCACAGGTAGCTAAAAAAGGTCTTCAGTAACTCATTTTGGCATAATTTTTGCCAACTGGGAACTGGGGAGTGGAGAAGAAGGGTACTCCACGCCTCAGTAGCCTCTTCGATCTCTCCTACCTGTGCGTCCTCGGTACGCACCCTCACACTTCTGTAGCGGTTTGGCTCCTTTTGAGCTCTGAGCGTGCACAGTAGCCCCGGCTTCAGAGCGCACACTCATAGTAGTACTCCTGTGGGCTCTGAAGCTGGAACTGCTGTGCATGCACAAAGCTGTGAAGGTGTGTGAGGGTGCCCACCCAGGATGTGCAGGTAGATGCGTTCACAGAGGCTACTCCACGGCCCACTAGCCTTTTCCACTAATTAGCATATTGGCTAGATAAAGTGTAGATTAGTTTAGAAAGTATTTTAGGATTAGGAAAAAAAAAGATTAGTTCTTTGCACATTACTAGCCACCTACCATCAGATCTACCTTAATAGATAGAATTCTAATGGAAGGAACCCAGTCTTGCTAAAAAGTGCCTGTATTTTATAGTCCAATGGTCAGGAGGAAGAAGCACTGCCAGACCCCCTGACCACTGTTCTGGCGTGCAAAGTGCTCAGAAAGCATTTCACCCAGTATCCGAAAACAGTACCTCTGTGTGAGAGGATGAATGTAATAGAGCAGTGTGTGAGAGGGTGGATGTAATAGAGCAGTGTGGCAACGTCACTATATGAGAAAAGATGGCTTTCGATGCAAGATATGAGGATGTTTTCTTAGATGAGCAGTTTACACTACGGATAGATGGCATAACACATCTCTGGTCTAGAATCTCATGTTGTAATCCAGTTTCCTACAAGATATAGAGCCCCTTTGCTGAATAGATATGGTATCTATCTACTACCCCTACCCTATCGTGACGACATCCCCGGAACCAGACAGTTGCTTTCGGTGGCGATACATTCCTATAATATGGTTAAGTTGTAACAAAATTGCATAGATGAATAGTGCAGACGATAACAGTAACTTTTTAAATACTGTGGTCTGTGTGAGGACAGAAGGCAGGCGAGCTGTTGTTGTGGTGAGGACAGATGCAGTGGAGCAGTGTGTGATGATGGATGTAGCAGAGCTGTGTGTGTGGGAGGATGGATGCAGCACAGAGCAGTGTGTGTGAAAGAATGGTTGTAGCAGTGCAGTGTGTGTGAGAGGATGGATGTAGCAGAGCTGTGTGTGTGAGAGGATGGATGTAGCAGAGCTGTGTGTGTGAGAGGATGGATGTAGCAGAGCAGTGTGTGTGAGAGGATGGATGTAGCAGAGCAGTGTGTGTGAGAGGATGGATGTAGCAGTGCTGTGTGTGTGGGAGGATGGAAGTAGCAGAGGAGTGTGTGTGAGAGGATGGATGTAGCAGAGCTGTGTGTGTGAAAGAATGGTTGTAGCAGTGCAGTGTGTGTGAGAGGATGGATGAAGCAGAGCTGTGTGTGTGAAAGAATGGTTTGCAGGCAGTTGTGTGAGAGATGGATGTCGACAGAGCTTGTGTGGTGTGGAGAGGATGGATGTAGCAAAGCTGTGTGTGTGAGAGGATGGATGAAGCAGAGCTGTGTGTGTGAAAGAATGGTTGTAGCAGTGCAGTGTGTGAGAGGACGTATAGCAGTGCTGTGGTGGTGAATGTATTTCACCTACAATTTTAGAATATGACCTCCATACCCTTTATTCAGCACCAATAATGCACTAGGCCCTTTAAACCTCACATAAACGTTTACTGGTATGCACAGTAGCTAAAAAAGGTCTCAGTAACTCATTTGGCATAATTTTTGCCAACTGGGAACTGGGAGTGGAAAGAAGGGTACTGCACGCCTCGTAGCCTCTTCGATCTCTCCTCCCTGTGCGTCCTCGGTACGCACCCTCACACTTCTGTAGCGGTTTGGCGCCTTTTGAGCTCTGAGCGTGCACATAGCCCCGGCTCAGAGCGCACACGTCATAGTAGTACTCCTGGGCTCTGAAGCTGGAACTGCTGTGCATGCACAAAGCTGTGAGGTGTGTGAGGGTGCCCACCCAGATGTGCAGTAGATGCTTCACAGAGGCTACTCCACGGCCCACTAGCCTTTTCCACTAATTAGCAATATTGGCTAGATAAAGTGTAGATTAGTTAGAATAGAAATTTAGATTTTAGGATTAGAAAAAAAAAGATTAGTTCTTTGCACATTACTAGCCACCTACCATCAGATCTACCTTAATAGATAGAATTCTAATGGAAGGAACCAGTCTTGCTGAAAAGTGCCTGTATTTTATAGTCCAATGGTCAGGAGGAAGAAGCACTGCCAGACCCCTGACCACTGTTCTGGCATGCAAAGTGCTCAGAAAGCATTTCACCCAGTATCTGAAAACTACCTCTGTGTGAGAGTGGATGATGTGATAGAGAGAGCATGTGTGGAGGGTGGATAATAGCAGTGTGTGAGAGGGTCGATGTAATATGAGGCAGTGTGTGTGAGAGGGTCGATGTATAGAGCGTGGTGTGAGAGGGTGGATGTAATAGAGCAGTGTGGTGAAGGTCGGTGTAATAGAGACAGTGTGGTGAGAGGGTGATGTAATAGAGCAGTGTGTGGAGGGGGGATATAGAGCATGTGTGAGAGGGGATGGAATAGAGCAGTGTGGTGAGAGGGTGGAGTATAGAGCAGTGTGTGAGAGGTGGATGTAATAGAGCAGTGTGTGAGAGGTGGATGTAATAGGCATGTGTGTGAGAGGTGGATGTATAGAGCATGTGTGAGAGGTGGAGTGTAATAGAGCAGTGTGGGGTGGATGTAGAGGTGTGTATATAAGCAGTTGGTGTGAGAGGGTGGATGTAATAGAGCATGTGTGAGAGGGTGATGTATAGCCGCAGTGTGTGAGAGGGTGGATGTAATATGAGCAGTGTGTGAGAGGTGGATGTAATAGAGCAGTGTGTGAGATGGTGGATGTAATAGGCAGTGTTGGAGAGGGTGGATGTAATAGAGCAGTGTGTGAGAGGGTGGATGCAGCAGTTAATACACAGATATACATAGTATACTGATTTTGAAGGTAATAGAAACCACAGCATATACATACTAGGCATCAGCATTCCTGCAAGTATGAAACTTGTCAACCAATAATATTACATATTCGCAGGTGGACAAAAAAAGACCCCCCAGGCAATCATCAGTGTATGCCTATTGGGATGTGCCAGAGGCCTCACCAAATGGATTGCCTGTCAGTTTTTCACTGTCAGCATAATATATTGCTTTATATAACTAGTACATAGCATTAAGTGAGAAAATTATTGAATGTCAAATTCTCCTTATGGAACTAAAAGCCAAAATAAATAATAAATATCTGCTTCTATGCCCCCAAAAACTCTTCTTGTTACAAGCTATTATTTATGACTGGTACAAGACTTCATGTGTGTTCTTTGCTTCAGGATGCTATTGGGTATTTTTTATTTTTATGTACTTTTACTTGTGTTCTTGAATTGTTGGAAAATGTAATAAAACGTTTACATTAAAAAGTCAAAAGATTTTTTACCTGTCGGCCACCAAAAAGTTATAAAAACTTACTCATAAAAAGTCTTATGTATTCTAAAAACAAAACCAATAAAAAGTGAATTTCATTTAAAAAAAAAAAAAAAACTCACCCACAATTTTTTTTTTTAAATTGTAAAAATTTCAAGCTATACGAATAAGGTAGCAGACCCACTTTAAGTTTGGGTGTGTCGCACCAGGAACACCCCTGGCCAATCACAGCAAGGCTAGTAGGCAGGGGTGTCAATTTGCTGATTTGGCTGCACGACCACCAATCCGGCAATATGTGCAGAAAACATCCAAACTCTGGACCTGAACTTAAAAAGCAATCCCGCTCATCTCTAACTAAAACCATACTTACCCACAGAATAAGTGCTAACCTTTGTTTTTGATTGTGTGTTAGCCATTGTTAGCCTGCTTCATGTATTCCTATGGGCTCATGTACAGCTGTAGTTTTTACAGATCTAAATGTGAACTGAAAACTCAGAGCAGGTTCTATTGTTTCTGGTGTTTGCAGCTCGGATAGTCTTTTCTATTGTCAACAGTGTGTGAGCTGACCTCACGCTGATGACACACAGGCCTGTTGTTTGCGGCTCAAGAGCAACCTACGTTGGTGTAGACTTGTAGCTTAAAGAGTAACTGTCAAAGCTTTTTATTTTTCATAAATCAATAGCTTTTGGGATGTAAAACAACTTTGCCTATTATCTTTATTACCTATATGCAGCAAATTTTTTGTTATCCCCCACAGATTACCTGAAAGCTGCAATGGCTGCCTCCTCTCCATGTGCTAAAAAGCCTTGGAGTCCGTAGATCTATCTGAAGCTTAACAGACATATTCATAGAAGGGGAGCTGCAGCTCCCTGCTCACAGGGGAGGAGGTCATGTGACAGTGTATTAATAAGAGCTGGATGTGTGAATGCAGAGGTCTCCTGAACAGAATAGTGAGATACAAGATCTCCCCTGTCCCCTGTCAGTCCCTCCATCCCAGTCTGGGATTCTACAGAACTTTCTCTGTCTCTCTCTGCACCTCATGCTGCTCCCCTCCCCCACCTTGTCATCTGCATCATCAGCTCAGTGCAGATATTAACCCTTAGTGCTCACACAACACAGGCTACACACTTCATGTACTAATGATTTCTTCCACTTATTACATGTTCCCTGCTCCTACATGTGATGGAAGCTGCCAGGCTAGTTACCATATGCATCTTGTATGTGCACTGTGTAGTGTTCAGTGGATTTACTTGTAGGAAACTAAATGTAATTAGTGTTACTTTGAGAGAGAACACAAGGCATCATGGGATCTGTCGGCAAGCTAGCTGGCCTAAGCCTTAGGGCATAGACAGGCAGATATTAGGAAGGAGCTATACAGGATCACAAAGGTGGGGTCCAAGAGCTGAGCAGTCTGCAGCACAGACAAGTCACATGTTTTTTGAAATGCATCCAAACTAAAGCCCAACCCCTGGGACTACACAGAGGATTGTGTCAGGATGACAGGTAAGTTATAACACACAATTATATTGTAATGCAAATGCTTAGAGAAAGAAGAAAGACATATGTGCAACACAGGTGTAACAGACTTCTGTAACCTGTCTTTAGTGAAAATAAGGTCCCTGGTTACAGGTTCCCTTTAAATACTTGAATATTAAAGGGGCTCTGAAAAAAAATTTAAACAGAGAAGATCTCCCAGATTCCCCATCTTGTAAATAACTGAACTCCTTGGCAGGACCCGGAAGATATCCATTTCAATTGAATTAAAATGGCTTGCCAACCTTAGTAGAACTAGCACATCATTATATCATGTAGCCAAAGGGTGGATTCGAGCTGCTGCACTAAAGAGATCAAGCTCAGTCAATAATTAATTGTGTCAAAGGTCAAATTCACTTAGAGAGCTGCACATTTGCTATTTTCCAGCTCAGCAACACTGCACGGAGACTTGGGAACTGCACTCTAGATCTTCCTACTCAGCATGGCTGTTACTTTTACTTTCAGCTAGATAGGGAATGGTGTGCACAGCAGGGACTGAAACTGTTCTGTTAGAAGATAGTGCTTATAGACTACTATAGCCAGATAGATGGCAGAGAGGATTGAGGCTCACTTGCCAGAGTTGTAAAAACTAAACGACAGTAGCACTAGGCCATATTCAGCCTGTAACACCCATTATGCAGTCTGCACTACAGGATTAGTATAGACAGATAATGTCTAAGGTGGGGGGGATTTGCAGCCTTTTTTAACAAACTAAGCAGAATTTCTTTATAAAATATATTAGAGAAATGTTCCCAACACTCCAGTCAACACAATATTAAATATTATTTGAAAAGATAGGTTTACAAATTAGTTTGTACATTCAAAACAGCAAAAATAACTCTCTTACTACGCTGGGTATTTCCGATCTGTGAAACACTCGAGGAAAGGCTTCTGTAGTGGGGGCTGGAGCTGTAATGGTGGAGGCACTTGTGTCTCGCTCCTAGAAGCACAGGGCAATAAACAAAATGGTCAACTTATATATTGTAGGCACTTTATATTATATACTATATATATATACATACACTATACAGAAATAAATCACACCTATAGTATAGAGCAGGGGTAGGGAACCTATGGCTTGGGAGCCAGATGTGGCTCTTTAGTTGGCTGTATCTGGCTCTCAGACAGATCTTTAATAAATAGTGATGGCTGCTGTGTGTCTCTTAGACTGATCACTGGACACAGGCAGTGATGTTACCGCTGCCTACCTCCTTTGTACGACCCAGGCACCATGTGAGCAATGAGGAACTGGCTGCAGGGACCGCTGGAAAGTGATTTTTTTTTTGCTGTGACTAAATATCTACTGGGAGGCATGTGGTGGAGGTCAGGATTTGTAGTAGTGAACCCCCTGGACTACCACGGACAATGATGTAAGCAGACACCTGGGACCAGAATCTAAGTGGCACCCGGTCTTCACCAGAGCCTGCCACAAAGTAGTATGGTCTTGCTGAAACATGGTACCATCAGGTTGTTTCACAGGGGTGACTTGTCCACGGTGGCAGCCAAGGTCGAGGTACAGGATCACTAGGCAGTCTCATGGTCAAGAACAGACAGGGGGTCAAGGCAGGCGGCAATGACGCAAGGTCGGGGATGGAGCAAGAGTTCAGTGCTGGCAGCGAAGGGGCAGAATTAGGAACAGGTCTGGGGTCACAACGGGAGGTCAACACTTGGGAAGGAAACACTGTGGAAAGCTCCCTCATCGGCATGAAGCACTAAGAGCCGCCGGTCTTTATAGGAAACAGGGAAGTGGGCAGCGCCAATCAGCGGCCCACCGGCCCTTTTAATCTGTGAGTGCGCGCGCTGGCCAACCAGGACGGGAGCAGGAATGTGGAGAGGTGAGTGAGCTCAGAAAGGGGAGCCGCCACGGAGAGGGGCACGGGTGTACCTGCAATCCGAGACGTAGATCGCAGAGGCACCCGGGACACTGGGACTACCTATCTGCTTGGGGGCATGTGCATATGGTACGGCTCTTACCGAATAACATTTTAAAATGTGTGGGGTTCATGGCTCTCTCAGCCAAAAAGATTCCTGACCCCTGGTATAGAGTTAAAGGGTTTGTACCAAGCTTTTAAGTTATCCTATGTCTATCATGAGGAAAAAAAAACCACGATCTGGAGAGCAGGCAGGACGAGCCTGCGCTCCGACCATTAGTGAGAGCAGGATCCCCATTCTCCGGATTGTGGGGATCCCAGCAGTGAGGCCCTTTGTAAACCCTTACACCAGTAGTGGTGATCCTATGGGTACCAGAGGTGGTACTCAAGAGCCCTCTCTGTGGGCACCCAAGTCATCAACCCAGCACAGTCACATACGACTCAAGATGTGATCCTCTCACAACTATTTTAAAGCGACACATACTTGGCTGCTTGGGATTTCAGGAAGAGTGAGAACGCATGGAAAGGGCAATATAATGATAGTTCAAATTTGCCCTTCTTTCAACTGTATTGGTGTCCTCAAGAGACAGATACGATTGAAAGCTCTGACAGAGCAGGCAGCAATACTACTTAAAATGCTGTGGCGGCACTTTGCAATAAATAAGTGGGCTTTGGTTGAATTTTGGGCACTTGGTCTCTAAAAGGTTTGCCATCACTGCCCTGAACTGTTGGTAGGGGATCATTTGAAAACTTGGAAAAATCTGCATCAAAATTTTTGACATCTTTAGTAGATATAGAACAACTTAATGGACCTAGAGGGACATTTCTCTGACAGTATTCATAATTTGGTAATTTGGAAACTATGAACAGTGTAAGCCTAAGGTTAACACATATAGACCAAGGGCTCCTCTTTATTATAAGAAAAGCCTTGTAGGGTCTGCCGGGCACAAGTCCCGCACTTTTTTTAAATGCCTAAAACCGTACAAATGGGCCTAAAACTGACATGCAATAAGGGATTTACACACACAACAGTGTAAAAATAAGAAATCAGGAAACTTGCCTTTGCATTTTAGATTTCGCCATTTTACTCACAATAATTTTTGAGATGACAGCTGTGATATGTTGGTCATGCTTCTCAAATATATCTTCTAGATCTTCCTCAGCAAAATGAACCTTTGTTCCAGAAACCTTTGATTTCTTATTTGGCCCCGGAGTAAGGATTGGAGGCAAATCAGAAAAATCTTTAAAAAAAAATTAAATAAAAGGTAAGAGGTACCGTATTTTCCGGACTATAAGGCACACAATAAAAGCTAGGATTTCCTTAGAAATCCAAAGTGCGCTTTAGTCGCGTGCGCCATGTATGGGCAGGGAGCGGACCCTACTTACATAGGTCCCCCGCTAACCGGAGACAGCAATATCCGCAGTGGGAACTGCGACACACGCGTGACGAACAACTTCTTGCCCTGGTCTGTCAGTTCCCGCAGGAGACATGCTGTCTGCCGGTACGGGGACCCATGTAAGTAGGTCCGCTGCCATCCTCCCCCCTGAAAGACCCCCTTCCCCGCTCACCTCTCACCTGTCCCTCTGCTCCGTCTCGTCGCCACACCCCCGTACTGCCCGATCCGCCCCCCGACCACCCTGCCTATAGTCCGATGCGCCTTATATATGGAATATTCCATATATAAGGCACATCGGACTGATGCGCCTTATATTCCGTGCGCCTAATGCCCGGAAAATACGGTAACTAATCTTGCAACAGTACTGCAAGAACGGTCCTATATGTTACACTAAAGCATGAGCTTTACTCCACACCACAAAATGTGTCCTATGTAGCACTGCAGCATTTCAGAGAGAACACGGTCAAAAGAAGCCAGCAGAGACCTCATCAGAAGACCTGATTGTTTTTTGACTTAATTGGTTTGTATCAGGTATAATTGTTATCCCCTATGTATAGGATTGGGAGTAACAATCTGATTGGTTGGGTTCCACTAGTTGGTACCCCACTGACAGACAGAGCCTGGAGTTAAAGGACATCTACCACCAGATTAGTGATGGTAGACAGTCCTCTTATGCATGCCATTACCTCTAGGGCAGTGGTGGCGAACCTATGGCACGGGTGCCAGAGGTGGCACTCAGAGCCCTCTATATGGGCACCCTTGCCATCACCCCAGGACAGGGTTCGCCAGATAAAACTCAAGGCCTCTTGCAGTCCCAGGCAGCCCAGACCCTAGAAGGAAGCTAAAATGACAAGCCAAACTTCCTCTCCTTCTTTCTACTGTATTGGTGTCCTCAGATGCCAATACAATTTAAACCTGTGACAGAGCAGGGAGTAATGAGTTACTGCTTAAATTGTCGCAAAATGCGTGGGTTTTGGTTGTTGTTTGGGCACTCGGTGTCTAAAAGGTTTGCCATCACTGCTCTAGAGGATGATGGCACAGTCTTCAGCTAGTTCCAGGGCTTCCAGATTCCTCAGAAAACAACTTTATAAAAGTATTCAAATGAGCACAAGGCACCAAGGCTCACATCAACTGAGTGTCTCATGGCTCCTTCGCTCCATAATTATTCATGCCCCCCCAGCTCTTCAGTATTCACGTCATGTCCCGCTATGCTGCAGGCTGCGCCAGAAACGAGTTCTCGTGCATGCGTGAGATTTCCAGACAGCCAGCTGATGTCATAGCAGGGTGGGACGGAGAAGTGAATATCAGGCAGCCGGCGGGAATGAGTAATTAAAGAAAAGCAGAGCTATGAGGTGACATGAGCCTGAGCATCTCAGGCTCATTTGCATATTTATATAAAGTTGTTTTCTGGGAAATCTGGGAGCCCTGGAACTAGCTGAAGACTGTGCCATCATCCCCTAGAGCAGTGGTGGCGAACCTATGGCACTGGTGCCAGAGGTGGCACTCAGAGCCCTCTCTGTGGGCACCCAGGCCATCACCAGAGAGGTCTCCAGGTATCTTGGTGCAGTCTCAGACAGCCCAGGTACTTGCTGTGCACAGAGCTATTTTAAAGTGACAGCACTACCTGGAACTACAGGAGGGGTGGGAAGGTGTGGACTGATCTGGATTATCATTGTAGCTCCTGCCCTGACAATTCTTCCTGTTTATGGGACCCTGGAGGAAAGCTATAATGGTCATCCAAATTTCTTCTATTTTCTGCTTCATTTGTGTCCTCATGGGGCTGATATGAATGAAAGCTGTGACAGAGAAGGGAGTATAAATCACAAATTAAATTTCTGGGTTGGCACTTTGTGATAAACAAGCTGGTCTTGGTTGTAGTTTGGGCACTTGGTCTATAAGAGGTTCGCCATCACTGCCCTAGAGGTAAGGAGCATCAGTAACATGATGGTAGATGTCCTTTAAGGAGAATGAGAAAGGAACCCCAATTCTCCTGAACTGCAAGGGTGTGTTTCAGTAATCAGTTGGGCTCCAGCTGTTGGACCCCCATGGGTCAGATTATTACCCTTATCCTGTGGATAGGACACATCAGGATAGTATGGGGCAATTCAAGGCTTTAGGTGCCATGTTATAGATCCAAAGCTCAATGATGATACAGACATGTGCATAAGTCTTAAAAGACAACATGCATCAGTCCTTACCCTGCATTGATACCACATCTCTTCCTGCAGCTCCTTCTGTGGCCCCCTCTCTTCCTTCTTCTGGGTCCCCTTTTCTTTTATCTGCTTTCCTAACAACAGTCGCCGCTGCAGAACTTCGGGCAGCAAAAAACTGATTCTGAAATTCCAAAAGATCTTCTTCCGACTCTCCAGGCTTAGGTCTTGAAAGCATATTGATTGTCTTTTAGAATATCTAGAAGTAGAAATACAGAAAATCAGTTTTCTGTTATACTGTATTACACTGCACACAGAATACATGCATATAAAGTCTCAGGCCCAGTTCACACCTGCCTTTGGATCTTTATCTTGCATCACTGAAATGATAACGGCAGTCTGACGGGTCTTTTCATTTTAATAGAACTTTAAAGGACATCTACCACCATATTACTGATGGTACACTGTCCTCCTATACATGCTGATTAACTCTAGCGGATGATGGCACAGTTTCCAGCTAACTCCAAGGCTCCTGTATTGCTGAGAAAACAACTTTTTAAAAATATTTAAATGAGCTCATGAATTCAGGTGCATGTGCAAGAATTTGGGGGGGGGGGCAGCATGCATAATTATGGAGCGGCAGAGCCATGAGTTGCTCGGGTAACGTAAGCCTGAGCGCCTCAGGCTCATTTACATATTTTTATAAAGTTGTTTTCTAAGCAATACGGAGCCCTGGAGTTAGCTGGAACCTGCGTCATCATCCCCTAGAGCAGTGGTGGCGAACCTATGGCACGGGTGCCAGAGGTGGCACTCAGAGCCTTCTATATGGGCACCCTTGCCATCACCCCAGGGTAGAGTTTGCCAAACAGGACTTAAGGCCTCTTGCAGTCCCAGGCAGCCCAGGACCCTAGAAGGAAGCTACAATGTTAATCCAAACTTCTTCTCCTTCTTTCTACTGTATTGGTGTCCTCAGGTGCCTATACAATTTGAACCAGTGAAAGAGCAGGGAGTAATAAGTTACTGCTTAAATTGTCGCATTGGCACTTTGCGGAAAAATATGCGGGTTTTGGTTGTAGTTTGGGCACTTGGTGTCTAAAAGGTTCGCCATCACTGCCCTAGAGGTAAGGAGCATGTTTAGGACGACTGTCTACCAGTAATCTGGAGGTAGATGTCCTTTAGAGACTTCTGTTTGCTCCACTTCCCATAGTGCTTCTGTTATTTGAGCAGAAAATTAGATGGAAGCTGCAGAAGCTGTCCTGTTAGAAAACCGCAAGACTCACAGAAGTCAATTAAGAACATGATCCAGATCAAAAAGACTTGGCACTCCTTGATAGGCAGACTTTCATAGTGGTATAATTTATTCAAGTGAATGTAGAAGGGTATTCCAAATAATACATGCAACGTTTCTGTCTATATACATTAAACCTTCATCAGGCACGATATGCAGTGTACATAAGAGTGAAAGTGCTATAAGGAAGCTGCCTCTAAGTGGACGTACCCGCCAATCTACTTTCTATGTGCGCTATAGCAGTCATGGCACCGAATCTTTCACTCTTATATATCTTGTAATCCCTGCCTGATGAAGGTCTAATCTATATAGTCCGAAAATGCCAAGTCTCTTTGATATTATCTGGATGGTGTGGTAACCTACTTGAGCATCCAATGTGATTAATGTAGAATGGTTGTATTATCCATATAATAGAAAACATGACACGGAGGCAGGATGTGGGGTCCTTAAAGGGCTTGTGCTCCATTGACTTCTATGGGAAGTAGATTATAGTGATGTGTTGTTCGCGAACGATGGGAGTTGGCTCACTTAACTCCACCCCTAACCAGCTTACCACACCCCCAGGGGTTATCCGAGTTAACTAATAAATTAGGGCCAGGCTATTTAAAAATAATTAACGTGTACTTACCTCCTCCGTTGCTGCCGGTGTCCCGCGCTGCGGTCCATCTGATCCGTGCCCCTGTTGGTTTACAGGGGGACAGAAGCCGCGCACAGGGAGCTTCCGGCCAGCGATGTGGCCGGCTCCTCCCATCCGTCCCATTCTCTCAGCATTGTAAGCGCTGGATGATGGTGTCGGATGGGAGCATCCGGCCGGCACACAGATCAGATGGACCGCGGCGCGGGACATCAGCAGCGCCGGAGGAGGTAAGTAGATGTCTATTATTTTTAAATAGCCTGCCCCAGCCCGGCCCTAAATTATTAGTAAACTCGGATAACCCCTTTAATAGAGAGCCGTTCAGGAGCCAGAAGCTCTTCCTAGTGAGAGGAGCCTAATCAGCCAGCTCTCTAAGAAGAGCCGCAATTCCCATCACTAGTAGATTAGTACAACCCCTTTAGTGAAATCCTGACCTCAAGCAATAATGTGTTGACACAGGACCAATACAGGGAACATCAGAGGCAGCCAGTGATTGGCTGAAGAGGTCACATGTCTATGTCAATACTTCATAATCAGATGCCAAGATACAGAGACTGGCATAGTCCTGGCTATGTCTCCACATATTATACTCCATTATAACAGGATGACAGCTGCACTATATGTCTGCACAGGGTAGGATAGTATCTAATGAGGATGGTGACACGACGCATGTGCAGCAGCCTGACACTGAGGAGCTCTGTGTCTCCATAACATGACGATGTCCGCGCTGTCCTGCGATACATAACATAATGAAGAATTGCAAGACAACACGAGTCACTCACCTATTTAGCAGTCACTTCAGGCCACATGGGATAAACTTCCGCCCTAACACTGACGTCACTTCCTCCCTATGGAACGCAAAGGTGACTGAAAAAACTCTCCGTATCTGAGGGACAGCGAGAGCGCATGCGTCTTGCCAAGACGTTCTTGTAAAATCAGTTTACTTTGTAGGTGTAAATCATTTTCTTCTGGAGCAGATTTCCCAAATACATCTACTTTATTTTACATGTACTAATCAACAGTGATTTCTTGAGTGCCATACGTATAAGCTCTGCCAAACTAGTGCTAGGTGCAGAGTTGTGATAAATTCCAAATAATAATATACCATTGTAAGTGTGTACAAGTAACTGTGGGAAATAAATTTAAAGTGCCTATAAGTTGCACTGTATTATGTGCAGGGCTGCAATCTGGAATTTCAGGGCCTCATACACTTTGCGCTCCCTCTTACAACACATAGAATGAATCCCCTGCCCCACCTCCAATGTATGTCTGACATTTTCCACCTTTCCCACTCCTCTGAAGCTGTACACGGCTCTGATGTCATCACATCTCCTCTGCCGGCTTCAGAGCTGCATAGTGATGGGTCATTCACGAACGAGCCGGCACAAAAATCCGTCTCTTTCGCGTGAACGAGGGGAGTTGGCTCCCTGCAGTGAGCCAATAGCTCAATTAACCTCACGCCTAATTGGCTCACCACTCCCCCTCAAACCCCATAAAAGTGGAGTGTTGTGGGGTGACTTACTGACCTCAGGCTCCCCATTAAAGGAGCCGTTCAGGAGCCAGAAGACGCAGCTTTTCTTAGTGAGCGTAGCCTAATGATCCAGCTCACTAGGAAGAGCCGGATTTCCCATCACTAAAGACGCTGCTGCTGCTTTTGGAGTGAGGGAAAAGATGGGAAATGTCGAACATTCATTGGAGGAGGAGCAGGGGATTCTACAGACAGGGGGCTATTGTGTGGGGGCAATCTGACTATTGGCTGCTGTAAGGGCACATATTGCCAATGATGGTGTCGAAGGTTATTTGAGGCGCACTTGTCACCAGGAATGTAATTTTTGGTTGATGACAGGTTCCAATAGCCTATGCTATGCTGATCTTAAAAATGCATCTGTTAGCATTCTTATTTATATCAGTACTTTATAATAGTTTATTTCACATCACCTGGGTCCCTGGGGAACATGGCAGCTGCAGCCTGTGTGTGCCTGTGTCAGTCTCCTTTCCTCCTCACTCATCCAACACCCTCAGTCCTCCCCACTTCCAGTCATGGGAATTGACGTGGCTTAATCTTAAAGGACATCAGTTTGACTGATGATAGACATCGAGCATGTGAGTTCTACAAGTCACAACTACTGAAACTGTTCTTATTGTATTCACGAGGGGCACGATTGTCAAGAAAAAGAGTTTTCAAAAATTTGCAGATTAGCCTGAGGCTTTTAGGTACCGCCTTCTTTTAATTTATGCACCTCACCTACTGTCATAGTCCCTCCTGGTCCTGCCCAAAGACTTTGCAGTAAACTCATGCCCCACACTCTCCCAGCTCCAGCTCTCTGATGTCACCGGCTCTCTCTAAGTTCTTCAGGTGGGACTGTGACAGTGTAGGGCGTGCATTTATTAAAAGACGGCGTAGCTGAAAGGCGCTTAGGTGACGTAAACTCTTTCTTGACAATCATGCCATGCTTGAACATAACAGCTCCATTACATGTGACAACCATAGTCAAATGAATGATTGACCATAGTCTGTTCCTTCTGGATTAGATATACGGGTTTGGTTTCTTGTAGGTCTCTTGTAAGGCCTCTTGTAGGTCATGCTTGATGTCAAGGGAGCTGCCTTACAAGATAGCGTGGTTACAGAGGCGTGGTTTTCCTGATCCCATCCTGGAAAACTTATTTGCATATTTTCATATAAGACTTATAATCTAAACATTTTTTTTTCCTAGATGAGGCAACCCCTTAAAAAAAATTTTATATATAAAAAAATAATATTATAAAACATAGTATCAGTGGCGTATCTTGGAGAGGCAGGGTCCCATAGTGAACTTCTGAAGGGGCCCCACTTACCCCTTAAAAAATATACATATGGTGTATATACACCATATATACATAAATACAGCATATACACACATACATACAGTACCATATACATCCATGCATCATATACACAGACATACACATCATATACACATCATGCATCATATACACAGACATACACATCATATACACATCACATATGCAGCATGCACACTTAGTGCATATACACATCACAAATACACACATAAACCATATTCACATCCAATATCCCGGATGCTGGGGCCCCCTGACACTGTGGGCCCATAGCAGCTGCTATGGCTGCTACCCCTGTAGTTATGCCCCTGCATAGTATATATACGGTACTCATTTAGTGTCAAAGGAGCTATTTAATTCATGGAATTTGATACAAAACTTGTGCAGATGATATTCCTATGCAGGTAGAGGTGTTCTAGTTTGTAGTATAGGTCACAATGAGCTACTGTGAAACTATGAAACACACTTATAAATAAGAAATAATAACAGTGCAACATAGATTGCAGTTATTTTTGGTAGCAAAAACTTTTCCACTAAAGGTTATCCTGCTTAGAAGACTTGCCAGGTGATACTGTAAATTCTTCTGCTGTCATCATCTGTAATCCTTAAGGGAAATTATCAACAGGTGTTGAGTATCCCTGCAGCACCAGCACTGCGGAGGGAAGAAGCATTACACAATCCTCACTTACCAGTCTAATGTACAGGCATGACAGGTAGGCAAATTAAGAGGCAGTCTTTGGTCTGATTAAAGGAAATCTACCATTTGTTTTCAAGAATTGTGAGCCAAACATACTTTGAGAATGCTGTAGCGACACTGATGCAGAAACATATCTTGTTCAATCCCTGATCCAAGTGGTTTCCTTCAAAAAACAATTATAAAATTCAGGAACTTGAGAAAGCTGGGTTGCATTCTGCCTGCTATACATAAACTCATTACAAGGAACTTCATGAACTATCCAGACAGGGCTAATCAACCTGAGCCGGATGCCTCATACACAGCAGCTGGGGGATGATGGTGCAGCAATGGATTCCTTCTGCTTGACAGCCACAGGATGTCAGGATCAGTGTTGGACTGGGGTATACAGGGCCCGGCAGAGAATTTGATTCATGGTTCCACCTAACCATTTATTCAATAACAATGGATGTTGGGGAATAACTTAAAGCATATGGTCCTGGTACAAGGGTTTAGTTTGTCCACCACCCTCCCCTGATTCTGCCTTTTATTTAATGTCACTAAGGCCCCTTCCACACTAGCGTTGCAGTTCACGTCAGGGTGCAATGCATGAAAAACTGAAGTTTTTTGTTGCATTTTTGGGCCTTTTTTCCTTGGAGTCATTAGTGTTTTTGTGTTTTCCACGCTCGTGTTGTTCCTGTTTTTCTTGGAAAAACGCTAGTGTGGAAGGGGCCTAAGATCATCAGAACTAGGATATTATGGTATGCCCTGGCTGGAATGCAAAGGGATTGAAGAGAACCTTCCATGCAAATTAACCCCAAAAAAAAACTTCATTAAAAAGATGCCTGCAACAGAGACCAAAAAGTCTGCCACGACGTGGAGAAATCACTTTTAGACCAAAAAATAATAAAAGTGTACAAAAGTATTGAGAACCATAAGGCGCAGAAGAGTAGAAGGCACTCACCAGTCTTCCAAAAATCTTCTTCTCTTTATTAGGTAACAGACATATACTCACAAACAGGAGACAATGTACATGAGGAAGGACTTGTAGTGCCTTATTGTTCTCAATACCTAATTAGAAAAAATATGATTTATCCCTAACGGTGCGGTCGTAGGTGGCTCTTTAGTTGCATTTACAAACGCAACACTAGCGACCGACAGAGTGAATTCTTGGTGTGTTTGTAAGCGCATTACAAATGTATGTGTTTTAAAATGTGTTTAAAATGTTTTGCATGTTTACCATGCATTTTGCTGATTTGAATCTGCCTGTCTTACTTTCTGGAAGTTTATGCAGCTGTGAAACTGTTAACACTGCTTACACTTCCAGAAATGAAGAAAAATGCATTCAAACATGCAAAACGCACACGTTTTAAAAAGTTTTCAATGGGTTTAAAAATGCACCATATGACCACACCCTAAATGGTTCCTTTCCATGGCTGTAATGTTAAAAAATGAACATGCTGCCTTATGGAACTAGTACTTAGGGACTGTCTGCCGATATTCAACTATAGACATTTATAGCTCCCTTTACTTTCATCTTCTGGGGCATTAGGGAATTTAACACAATCCCTTGCTGGAACATTGAGAGAGAGACAGGGATGGTGGTTGTGTGACTCTGCACTGCTACATCATTAACATGTGCTTCTGGCTTCAAAAATTGTATTAGAAAACCTAAAACATTTTTTTTTTAATGCAACAAAAATGCTACAAGGGAGGAGGTAGCCCAAATGCAGATGTGTTTTCAGGAACAAGCTCCACATCTTTTGCATATAAAAAATGGAAAACACATGCTGCTTGTTACCAGTGGCAAGCATTTGAGTAGAAACACATTTACAGTGGCGTTAGTCGCTCCTTTGCAGGATTTGTGTTGCATTTCGAAATGTAACACAAACGCACTTGGCTTTAGGGCTGAGATTTTAAAAAGCAAGCTTAGCAATGATAACCATGGAACCCCCAATTAACATCTACTAATGCAGAAGATGTAGGGGTGAAATATTGAATACGGTATATCTTTAAAACCCCATGGCGCAAACATTATAAGGTTTTTTTTGACCATTGATGTGTTCCACATGCAGGGCCGCATCTGCCATGAGGTGCGATGAAGTTCCTGCCTCGGACTTTATATGATTCCTATTATTATATGATTCCTATGTATATTCCATTTAGTTATCTTTAGGTATTTAGCTCATTTATAGCGCTACCTTAGAATAAGTTATTTCTGTGGAGACATGTTTTAACGGGTATTGTCCCAATCAATCTAGACCTTGGTCACCTGTCAGTGACATATCCACGCAGTGGTTGCTTAGGTATCTACCTATTATTTTTAGTCAGTATACAGTATTTATATTTCTTGTATTATTATGATGTATTAAAGTATTGATTTTTATGAATTATATATCCTGCTGTACTCTCACCTGTTTTTTGGTGTGTATACTGCGGGGGAGGCTGTGTACTACTGGGGGAGGCTGTGTACTACTGGGGAAGGCTGTGTATACTGGGGGGGGGCTGTGTATACTGGGGGAGGGAGGCTGTGTATACCGCAGGTAGGCTGTGTATACTGGGGGAGGCTGTGTATTACTGGGGACGGCTATGTATTACTGGGGGCGACTGTGTAATACTGTGGGGGGGGGGGTTGTGTAATATGGGGAGGCTGTGTACTACTGGGAGAAGCTGTGTATACCGGGTGTGGTACTGAAGTTGGTGTAGCTCTGTATACTGTTTAGGGAGGATGTGTATATAGGGGTTGGATTTCAATTAAACTGGGTGCCTTATATGGAGTAGTGTATATAATTTAATTTCAGAGTATTAATATGGGGGCTGTTATAAATTAGGGGAACGGTATACAGGCAGTCCCCGGGTTAAGTACAAGATAGGTTTGTTCTTAAGTTGAATTTGTATGTAAGTCGGAATTGTATATTTTATAATTGTAGCCCCACCCAAATTTTTGGGGTCTTTGTGACAACTGGATTTTAAAAATGTTGGATTGTCATAAGAACCAGGATTAACAATAAAGCCTAATTGCTGACACCTTTAATAACTATTACAGCTGTTTATTGTAGTCTAAAGCTAAAGTACAGTAAATTACCATCATCCATAGGTCTGTTTGTAACTGGGGTCGTCTGTAAGTCGGGTGTTCTTAAGTAGGGGACTGTCTGTATAAATAAAACTGTTTGCATACCAATTAGTTGAGTGCTGTAGTTCAGAGGCTGTAGTTACTAATCAATAAACCATGAGTTCTGTAGTTACTGTCATTTATTCGGGGACTATATAATGGATGTTTTATGTGGGGAATAGTGTGTTCAGTTGTGTTGTGTATTTAGGAACACGGTCTATTATAATATAAATGACTGTGTTTTTTTGGGGTGGGGGGGCGATGTGCGGAGTTGTGGTGTATAGAGGTGAAGACATTTGACTGAATTCTGCAGAGATTAACCTGTGACTGGGATAAATTGTAAAGACGTCCTCCTAGTGATGGAGCAGATCATCCCCTGTAAGGTACTAGATGTCCCTAATGTCTGTGTCTAATGACTGACAACAAGTGTGTCAGGTAGCATCATCCGGCACAGTGGGGGGGGCTGCATTTTCAATTTTCAATAATATTACTTGCAGTGATTATGTATATACATTGACTATTCCCAATAGATCTGTTCTAGGACTTGTTCTTCATCTCACCTTCAATGCCTGACACCTCTCTGTATCTCCTCACATCTCTGTTGTGATCTCCAATTATGTCATTGCCTCATTTTAACACCATAGCAAGGATTTCTATCCTCCCTCCTTCCCCATTATCTCCACTGATCTAACATGTAACATCTCTCCAAGGCTGTGACCTGCTGCTAGGAAGCACAACCCTTCAGCGCCAGCCCCTAATTCCCAACTACAACTCCCAACAGGATTTTCTCATTGCTGGTATATCATCCGAGCCAGAAATAGCGCAGTCTATACATGATGGGTATAATTGGCCAGGACTAATGCAGGCTAGGAAAGTTTCAGCTTCCATCACCAAAGAGAGTGGGAGAACTGGACATCTCCTGAAAAAATAATGAGGGTGATTTAGAAAGACCAACAGATCTGGGCACCTACTTATGTTCCTGGCAGGAGTCCACAGAGCTTCCAATGCAGCACCAGGGGATGTGCCAGTGTATGTGTAAGGCTGGCAGTGGATGTAGTGTGGCACTGTGTGTGCTGGTACCTCCTGCGCTCTGATGTATTGCTCTGGAGGAAAGGGGTGTGCACACAACTGAGACATCAGAAGCAGAAAAAAGAAAGCTGGACTCTTCCCTGTCATAGCTCCAGGGGTCTACTATCCTTAAGCTGAAGTTACCCTCTCCCCTGCAGTGCACAGCAGGGTGCCAGCTACTTTGCCCAGTGTGCCATTTCTGCTCCTGCAGATAAGGTGACCCACAGATCTCCAGTGGAGGGGCTGTGATGGGGCTGTTTAGTATTTCTCCCTCCTCTCTTCTACATATGGGTGGCTGGAGAAGGTGAATAGGGAGGAGAGAGAATGTGTTAATCCTGCTTTATAGATGGGACTGAAGAACTGTGGTAGAGATGGGGTGCAGTCTGCAGCATTGGCTGAGTCTCTATTCAAAGTGATGCTAGCATCTTCTCCTGGGTAACAGGATTTCCTTCCACTGCATCAGGGTGACCTGGAGAAATAGAATGGCAAAGGATGTCTACTGAAGTAGAAAGTGAAGCAGCTGCTGAAACCCCTGCAGATACCCCAGCTGCAAATAATATACCTACACCTGAGGTGGATGTGAATGAGGAGGTGAGCAGTGAAGGTCATTTCTACTATTACTATATCCATACAATGTCATACCTTACACCTGCAAAACATCACCAGATACATACATACATGTCAATGTGTGTGCTTATGTATTCATGCCTGCATTTTACATGCAAACATATCTGATCACTAGTATTATTGATTTATATAGCACCATCGTGTTCCATGGCGTTGTACATTATACAGGTAATAATATATCTATGACCAATGTCAGATAAGTATGCCATATTGTATTATGTTACTCTTTTGTTTGAATTCATAGACATTGTAACAAATTCCTCGGAAATCTGTCAATGGCAGAGATATGCTAGGCTCCGGCAGTGTAGGGGTTACATTAGCGGTAGTAAGGCACTCGGGCTGCAGTGCTGAGCATCCTTCTTGATACTGCCCCTCTGATGAGGGATGTGTAGCACCAATGTGCTGCTATGAGATAAGGCAGACATCCAGGCAGCACATAAAACACAATCCAAAGGACATGTTCAATGCAGAATCTTGCAGGTCCTATTATTTTTCTGCAGGCTTCCCGCCCCTGTGTGCCAAACACAATGCGCCGGGGAAAAGCTCTGCTAGGTCCTATGACAACAATACTTATCTCTTTGTCAATTCTGCATTGAACGCTTTGCAGGCGTGAAGCTAAAAACACTGCAGTTTTTCCCAGCAGGGTTTTTTTTTCAGTGAGTTTGCAGGGATGCAGACCTTTGCTGTGGATTACCATTACTTCAAAACCTAACCTTATTAATATCCACAAGTTATACCTGTCCAGACTGCGCTTCCTTCACATGGACATTTGGACTTGATGGATCTGCGGCAAAAAAAGTCAAAAAGTTTGCATTAGGTTATTATGTATGAAGTAAAATCCGGATGATGATGATGCAAGTCGCTTCTATTTGCATAGGCATGTGTGATGTAACCCTGCTGGTCCATACTGCAAATATCCTAGGGTGCAGTTTAGAGGTAGCGGGGGCTATGTCAGGTCAGATACGTGTTGTTATAGACAGTACTAGCATCTCAATGATTTGTGCATTAAAAGTATTATTATTATAAAATATTCAAATATCGGGAAAGCAGTAAATGCAGAACCGCTCCCTGCAGTCCATTACTGCTAACAGATCTGAGACGGAGCTGATAGAGGGAAATCCCTCCATTAAATAAACATGTTCCATGAGGATGTAGGAAAAAAGGTTGAAAGCAGGCAACTCCTTAAAAAAAGACCTTCTACTGTTACCTAGTAGCTATTCCTATGAAAGACATATGAGATATGTATGTGACATGTCATCCCTATTCAGAAAAGTGGCAACCAACATATTGGGGCAGATTTACTTACCTGGTCCAGTCGCGATCCCGCGGTGTGTTGTCCGACGCTGATTCTGGTCTGCCGGTATTCACTAAGGTCGTGCGCCTGATATCCAGCAGGTGTCGCTTCTGCGCCAAGGTCCGCCGGAGTTCACCTTCTTCTTCCTGGTGCATGTGAGTTCTTGATCTTGCGACACAAATAATTTTTTAAATTCCATGGTTTTTCCGAATGCGTCGGGTTGTCCGACGGCCACGCCCCCGATTTATGTTGCATGAAAGCCGGCACCAATGGGACACAATCCGATCGCGTGCACCAAAATCCTGGGGCAATTCGGCGCAAATCGGAAATATTGGGGAAACCAGATGAAAGTGCGGCGTTCGGACCCTTAGTAAATGAGCCCCATTGTAACTCATTTCTGAAATGCTGTGTATGTATATACTGAAACAGCCAGGTGAATGGGAATCACTTTTTCTGTATTTCACATATACTATGTGGAGAGTCACTGTGCTGTCACTATCACTTATCTTGTGGGTACAGAGGGTTCGGTCGCATCCTGGTCTAAGAGGCCCATATGATGCACCTTTCATATATGAGATGAATAGTACTATAAATAATACAATATGCCAGCAGTCCCCCATTATGTACAGCAGTGATCCCCAACCTTTTTTTTGTCCTGGGACCAGCTGTGAGCATAATTTTTTCCCATGGGCCAGTGGGCAGGGTGTATGGGGTCTGGTGTCATTGTCTCATAGCCAAAAATGTATGTTTGCATGCGATGTCCCCATTCCTACAGCATACTCCCCTTCTCCATTCCCCCGCAGCAGTCTTCTCTTCCTTCATATCTCTTCTGCATCTGGGCATTCACATTTAATTAAATTCATTTGCAATTTGACAACATTTCTTCAATAGGATGTTATCCAACATGTAAAGGTAAGTTAGGTGCCACGGTTGGGTTTGACTTTGGCACTTAACAGGTTAACTGCCGCAATCAGTGCCAGCACTGACCGCGCCAGTAACAGGTGGGCGTCAGCTGTATTATACAGCCGTCACCCGCTGTGTGTGGAGAGAGCTCAGCCTTGAGCTTTCTCCATACACCCTTCGCAGCACGAGGATTATAAAGTTCGTCCTTGGTCGCAAAGGTGTTTATAACGGTTATAGCTGTTTATTGTAGCCTGGGACTAAAGTACAGCAAATGACTAACATCCAGAGGTTGGTTTGTAACTAGGAGTCAGGTGTTCTTATGTCGGGGACCGCCTGTAATTGGGAGCCTGGCAACTTCAAGTTACACCACTTCAAGTTAGTAGGCATCCTAATCCTCATTTTGCATAAATCAAATGAATATCTCATGTTTCTTGATGAACCCCATCCTGTAGTGATGACATTTTATCTAGCAAAGAATCATATTTAGCAATTAATCTCCTAGATAAGTATTATAACAAATTAGGGCATCACGGTCTGTGCCAAAAAAAGATTGTGAAGCTAATTGAATATGAAAGTCAAAGCAAGTATTAAAGAAAATCTGTCATTAAGAATCTACTTTCTAAAGTAGTTCTGGAGGTAGATTTTCTCTCCCTGGGAAATTTTATTTCCCATTCTGAAATAAAATTTTATTTTCTTCGTATGCAAATTAATTGCAGGGGCTACTGAGGGCGTGGAGTAGCTTCAGAGGTAAAGGCTACTCCACGCCCCATGAAGCCTCTGGAGGTCTGCCAGGCCTCTCAGCGTTCTCTCTTCTGACGCATCTCCGTGCAGTAGCTCCTGTTCCACTGCCATCGATAGCCGACAGACGAATAGGAAGTGCTGCGCTTGTGCAGAGCTCCCCTGCTGCAGACACATCACCAGCAGTGAAACAGCAGAAGCGCCAAGGGGAATATACAGTTTTATTTCTGAATGGGAGAATAAAAGTTTTAGATTAAAACGGTTATCTATGGCCCCTTTCTTCTAAAGTCAACTTTTACAATTATGCTAATGGACCTTAGGGGCTTCCTTAGCTAGGGGCAGATTAAGACTGATGTATATTAGTAGAAAACCAAATCTCTTCTGGTAATAGGGTCATAACTATATGGGCTATAAGTCTCTCATATATAAAATATAGAGGACACCATGTTTAAAATGACACATGGTAGGTGGGGGACCTTATACAGATACTGTATTGCATTGGTGCTAAGTTTTTTAAGTTAAGCCCCTAAACACTGAAAAGAAAAGTTGGACAACTTTGGCAGCAATAGGGTGATTCAAGGGATGTAAGTACAGAGCAAGTCAATTTTATTGTGCCAATTCTATGTTCCTCCATAATAATAGTCATAAATCTTTATTTATACAGCGCAATCAAACTCCTGTTTGCGTTACAAATCCCTCAGGAAATAAGCTGCTACTAGAAGTGTCTGGCAGGAGACTACTGCCCAATGACATATAAAGTACACCTGCTAGACCTAAGTCTGCAGAAATATGGTGAGAGAGGTTTTGGCTGAGCTAGCATTTGGCTGACTGCTATTTTACCTTTCTATAGTGAGCAATCAGTGATTGGGATATTTTTAGAACAATCATGGGATTAAAGTATGCAGGTCAAACACAAGGCCCCACCACATATTATACAGCCCACAAGGTCTGCAGCATGTAAAAACTTGATGCAAGTAATCACTTGGTGCCACAACCTTTTGGCTAGATCTTCCCTGGAGCTCCTGCTGCAGGCCACGCAATGGCCCGACCAGATAAAGCTGACCTGATGGTAAGATGTTGGTGAAAAGGAACATTTATGAATGGTTGCATGTAAAACATTACTGTGTTAGAGTAATACTCTTCAGGTAGATTAAATTATGTAACGACCGACAATAAACACTCAGACATCGTTTTCAACGTCTTAGGAAATATCTCCAAAGACCTCACCCAAAAAGTCTTTATTAATACACATCCCTATAACGGGAGTTTTTGAAGTTGATACAAGGAGGAGTTATTGGTGTTAATGGGTGGTACAACTTATAAAATGATATGTGGCTAAATACATAATTACATGTGATAGCATATTGGCAATATCTTGTTGTGGTAAGGGAATGGTATGTGCGTTAATTGGTCAAGAGGAGAATTTATACATTTATAGTACCATCGATCCTCGGAAAGAAACCATAAGGCTGATTTGGCCCTTGGTTAAATTGAGTTTTATGTTCATTAAAAGGTCCTCATCCTCAGCCCTTAACTCTTGTAGTATGCTATGATTCGGTACAGGGTGTATGGAGAGAGCTGTTAAGTTCCTTGGTCGCACCGGAAGATGAAGCCCGCCAAGATATACAGCCAGCATTAGGAACATAAAACCACCAAAAAAATGGAACCAGTCAAAACATCAAGTACATATGGATTATTTATCATTAGATAGACTCCTTAGGACAGATTGTAAAAATCCAGTCCGATTATTGCAGAATAATCGTAAAATGATTTAAAACACATATTCGAAAGGAGTGACTATGTAATTTATCTGGCTGTTCATATTGCACTAGCAGTGATTTTATATTTAAGCTACTATTTTTGAGTGCCGTGAATAGGCCATTGCGATTTTTTTTAAGAACTAAAAAACACCAATGCAATTATACTGCCACTTTTTGATGCCAAAAAGTCAAGAAAATCCAATACTAAATGTCCACCATACAGAAAATCCTAAGCTAAATGTCCCCCAAAACATGGCTGTAGAACTGTCAATGCTGAATTCAGGGGTTTTTTTTTTAGTTTTTTTTTCTTCCTGTACTGGCAACTACTATGTTTTATCAAGGTTGAGAGGGCATCAACATTACAAATATCTTTGACACAGTAAAGATCCTGTAGGTTTTATTTCTCATAAATATTGGATTTTTTACATTTTGCTCTAAAAAGTATCATATTTTGTTAAATGCAGAATGAAGAATCTATTAATCATTGTACAATGCAAGGTTATTTTTCTAAAAAAAAAAAATAAGATCGTAAATTTGAGTAATGTCAAGGTCACAAAGAATGAAGTTCTTGTTGATTTTCACTTAGTGTTGAATCATGCTAGCATGATTCCATCCAATTTTGCTAGCGTTCAATACCTTTGGAATTTGGCTTAGACTTTCCCATTTCATAGTCATGAGTAACTATAATGCATCCCATCTACATGCATCTATGCATTTGACCAGTGACATACAGTGGGCACGGAAACTATTTAGACACTTACTAAATTGTTCACTCTTTGTTTCATTGCAGCCAATTGGTAAGATCAAAAGAGTACACTTTGAACCCCATCATGATAGAAAAAACCAGAAATGGAGATATTTTTGCTAATTTATGAAACAAAAACTTGGTCATAAGTATTCAGACCCTTTTCTAAGTATTGAGTAGAAGTTAGTGGAAGCCATTTTCATGTCTCTCCAGAGATGCTCAGTTGGGCTTAGGTCTGGGCTCTGGCTGGGCCGGTCAGGAATGGTCACAGAGTTGTTCTGAAGCCTCTGCTTTGTTATTTTAGCTGTGTGCTTAGGGTCATTGTCTTGTTGGAATATGAACTTTCAGCCCAGTCTGAGGTCCAGAGCTCTGGATGAGGTTTTCATCCAGGATCTCTCTGTACATGATGGTATTCATCTTTCCTTCAATTGCAACCAGCTGTCCTTCACTGTTGGGATTGTATTTGGCAGGTGATGAGCAGTGCGCTGCTTTTCTTCACACATACCGCTAAAAATTATCACCAAAAACTCATCAGAATTTTAATGGTGCAGAAATTAATTTGTAACCTTGGCCAGATCTGTGCCTTGCCAAATTTCTGTCTCTGAATACTTTCCATACCCACTGTAAGATGAGTGGTTTCTAGGTCCTTCTGTTAAAGGACGTCCAATAAATGCCATGAAATGCCACTGAAGTCTGCCCACTGACGTTGTGTATGACCCCATCTAGAACAATTCTTAAAGGGAGGTTCCCCTAAAACAACACATTTTTTCCATTTACAAATTAGAGAATTTCCATATTCCCATTTCAGTGAAGCATGCAAGAGGGAACATAGAACCCTTTATCTACTGATTAAAGAGGGTCCCAGCAGTCGGACGTGTAGTAACCATGCATTTATCGGCGTGTATTTGTTGTAATGGGAAACCCCTTCAAGGCATATGTGGATAATCCATTCCTAAACAACCTTCTACAAAACAATTTCCCTATGTCAGTGGCTGAGTAAGCAGTAGAATGGTCAATTGCAAAAATGATTCAACCATAAAGACATTTCAAAATCAATAAAATTTTATTTGTTTAACACTGCCTGGTATTACTTGAAGCAGAATCCACCACTAGATCTTAATATCAGATGAGAATCAATAACGGGATACACTGAGGAGCTTTATCTTTTTACACTATAAACTCTGTTCTCTTATGGCATGCAGGGTTCTCCGTCTAGTATTCTCAAGGCTACTATCTACTAAGTACTCCGCTCGGCAAAGTATGAGCTTGTGGATGAAGAGGTCAATGAACTTTGTATGGCCGTTTCCATTCAATCAGGCTGACCTATTGATCACAGGCCGAGCACTCATCTGCCACTGATAACCCTACCCAGAATAATTAGCAAAACAGTTTTTATCAAGTCGCATTACTTAGAATTGCTTGGTACAGCATATATAGTACTATATGGTACTACAGCAGCTGACTGTGTACACATATTACTGTGCAAGAGGGTCCAAATAAACATATATTGAGATTCCTTTATATATTTCAATAATCTCTCTGAATAGCATGCAAATGTTTACTGTCCATGTATGTATGGCAGTGACTATAGTGCTATGGAATTTGATGGTGTTTTTATAAATAAAGATTATTATTAAATGAAAACTACAGCTGTTGTGGAAAAGCTTCTGAAATTAAAGGGGTTGTCCCATCTAAGCAAGTTATTCCCTATTCATAGGATAGAGCCTTACTTGCTGATCGTGGGGGTCTCTGTGATGGGACCTCCACAGATCACAAGAACGGCCTCAGCTTCTTACAGATGAATGGGGCACCCATGAGCATGTGCAACCGGCTGCTCCGGTCATCTCTGAGTGCGACGGGAGATCTGTGGGGGTCCCATCATTGAGACCCCACTGAGATATCCATCATCGTGGATAGGGCATGTCATTTAATAGATAAAAAGATGTTGGGAACGAGATCTACACCGGATGCTGTATTTGGAATCAAGGAGTAATTTTTGTCCCACTATGGACCAATGGACATCAAAATTGTGGTTCTTATATCTGTATTTATCTACTTTAATACTATGGATCGGGGAAGCTCTGTCTGGGTTTGCATGTCCCTCTTAGAGCTACTGCATGCCATCCATTCAAATCAATGATCAACCATGTTATCCACGAAGAAAGAATGCCAAAGGGGGTTTCTCTCTATTCTTCATGTGAAATCTCTTTACACATTTTAGCCGTGTAAGATATATTTTTAACTCTATTTATAGAACTTTTTTCAAAATGACCCAATTGATGTATACAATATGGCTGGCCGATACAAATGTTGTCACGGGTGCTCCCGCGATCCATGTCGCGGATCGCAGGTTCACCTGTGCCTCACTGTGTACCTGTCCCCGTCCCCCTGCCCAAACTTACCTCTCCTGGCTCCTGGCTCTGCTCCGGGTCCCGCCGTGCAGGCCGCACGCCTGCTAGGGCATGCGCGCTGAGTTCTCTGGGCCAGCTTCCTTCCCATTGGCGCAGGTCACTTCCGGGTTTCCTATATAACCCGGTGGCTCCCTTCACTCCCCACTGGATCTTCAAGTCTTCTGTGGTCCGTGTCCGGTGGTCCATATCCTGTGGTCCGCGTCCGGTGGTCCATATCCTGTGGTTCGTGTGCGGTGGTCCATATCCTGTGGTCCAAATCCTGTGGTCAGTGTCCGGTGGTCCGTATCCTGTTGTCCGTGTTTGGAGGTCCGTATCCTGTGGTCCGTATCCTGTGGTCCGTTCCCGTACGACTCTGCTCCTGCTGTGCTTCCCAGGGTTCCAGCCCAGTGGTGACCTCCTGCCATCCTGTTCTTCTGCTGTGCCTTCCTGGGTTACAGCTCAGCGATGTCTTCACTCTGTACTAGTGTTGCCAGTGTCCCACTGCGTTCCTGCTGTCATCTCAGGCTGTGACTGTTTCCTGCATTTGATACCTTGGCTGCCACCGCGGGTCTCACACCAAACAGGTCCACAGATTCTTCCCATAGAGACTTTCCCTACACTTGTCCCCACAAGTGTGACAAATGTGCATAGTAACTACTCATCCATTTTACTATTTAGGGAAATTAGAGCATCCTTAAAGATCTTATCTCGCTCTTCGGTATGTGTCATTATGATGAACATAGACATTATTTTGTGCTTATTATTATGACACATAATAACGGCATAAAGTGGTGTGAAATCCAAGAAATTGTTCTCATGACTGATGTAATTGCTGTAAGAATTATATGATATCTTAATGTTCAGTATGCTGGGTTTTAGTAATTTCTCATGCAGATTAGTGGGGAAATAGGTCAGTGTGTAAATAATGGATTTTCCAGCTATGGTATGATAAGCTATAGCTATTGCATATTTAACTGTATTTTCCTGAAAAATAAATAATATAAAATTTGCTGATAAGAAACAGTCACAAGTATGAGACGGGGATGGTCTAGTTATTTTGGACTGTCTACAATTGTCAATCAATGTATAAAAATAATCAAGTCACTTTATAAATATTATTTGTGAAAAATTCTGTGTATTCTTAATTAAGAAGATTATTTAGTGTCACTATAGAAACAGACTACAAACGTTGTGTAGTCTGATGCCACAATTATTCCTTCTTACTAGAACACATTTGGTAGGTAAACAAAAAGTAGGGGACAGATGGAATGGGGAAACACAGTGTTGGCATCAAACTTCAGAGAATTTCTTTGTAGTCTGTAAATATGGTGATAAACAGACCCACATAAGAGCTGTAGGCAACAATAGATTGTTAATCAGGCAATTTGTTTTAATTGCAATAATGAATCTACATTTTTTTAATAACATACATGTGAAGAATTTTCTGATGAATTAAATTAAAGGAAATCTACTACAAGGATAAAGGATTGTAAACCAAACGCATGTACATCCTGGTGTGTGCCCCCTCTGGCAAGATTACCTTCTCTTTTAGCTTCTTATTTCCTGGTTTTTACAAAAAAATGGCTTTTAAAATTATACAAATGAGCCTGAGGGGCTCCAGGCTCAGGTTTATTTGCATTTATTTTAATTTTATGCTCAAGTTCCTATGTAAGACAATTAGGACTTTAAAATAAAGTTCCATTAGTTGACAAAAAATAAAGCAAAAACATAGCAAAATGCAACATTAATTTAAAAAAGTAACCCCTTCCTTACCAACAGGTTTGATATCAATACTGGCCACAGTATTTTTCTATTTGTTTTTGGGGGATTTGATGAAATAATATTAAAATGAAACAATAGGATACAAATGCTCAATGGTACATAATAAAATTCTTTGCATGTTGCAATCTTTCAGTATCTATAAGTGTTACAGTGATAAACTACACAGCAAGCTTGAGCTAGCAAAATTGTGAGGGGTAAGGAAAGGGAAGAAGGGAATAACATAAATAAAAACAGTCTGAAATCATTAGCATACGACATTGTTTTATAATATATAGCAAGTCACAATAGAAGGATCTTTCTGGTCAAAGAGAGAGTTTTTTTTTTTAAAAAGAGGTGTAAGGAGAAGACTATTATTGGATGACCTATCAATCAGAATTTTCAGTAATACCAGAATTGATGGAGTTTGATTACCATATATCCTAATTGTTGTAGAAAGAGGGACCTTTATTTAGTAAAAAGACAATAAATGTTTTGTACCAGCAATTGTAGTGAATCCTTTTGATTATTTTGTGTAGTGAAGGAATTTATGGTGAGGTATCAACATTTGTAGACAGTAGATCTAAGGGAGCATCTAGTATAATAGGGAAGCCACAAAGGTGGGATAGGAATCTGCCTATTTTCTTCCATAAATTATTTGTATCTGTACATACCCACCAAATATGTAGCAGAGAGCAATTTTGCCCATATATCCGGCAATCTAGAGGGAGACATGTAGGCGAGAAAGCTTTACTGGTGTCAAATATCATCTATATTGAAGTTTTCTAACACTTTGATACGGAAAAGATAGCCAGGTAGGCTGCATGCCACTGAGAACTGAAAGGGTGTGACATAGTATTTAGACCCCATAGTAAAATCATACTTTTTAAGAACCCTGTAAACTCCAAAATGGTATCAATTAAAAATAAAACAGGTCCCAAAGAAAACAAGCCCCTGAACAACAGATATATATTTTTAAGTCTTGAAATTTGGTAACAAAAAACTTTTTTTGTAAAGAGTTTTATCATGAAAAAGTAAAAAAAAAAACATGATTGAAATTTTGAATTTAATCTTTTGTAATTAATTTTTTTTAATGTATACTCCTTTTAGGAGGAAATGGGCAACACATATATCTCAGGACTTGCACCACTAATGTAACATCTGTGCCAATGTCTATGTTTGTCTCTTGTGTGTGAACAGTGGCTTAGGTTTCTGTGTTTGGATTGATTGAGCCACACCCTGCTCTTTGCATTTCAGCCCTTTGCAGCTGATGGACAGCTCCTCCGTTGTGCTGCTGGAGGCGTGTCCAACAACTGCCCTTCTTAAGAACACACGATTTACAGACGACCCCTAGTTACAAACGGACCTATAGATGTTGGTAATTTACTGTACTTTAGCCTTAGGCTACAATAAACAGTTATAGCAGTTATCTAAGGTGTCTGCAATGAAGCTTTATTGTTAATCCTGGTATTTTTGAGAATCCAACATTTTTAAAATCCAATAGTCACAGAGTCCAAAAAAAAAAATTTGGCAGGGGTTACAATTATAAAATATACAGTTTTGACTTACATACAAATTCAACTCAAGAACAAACCTAGAGAGCCTATCCTGTACGTAACCTGGGGACTGATTGTACCTGCCTACTCCCATCAGACCTTGCTGATTATTCTCATGTGTTCTTTAATGCTCTTGCTATTGTGTTGCTTGCTATTCTGTTTATTTGACTTCTGCTTTGCCTACCGACCATTCTATTTGCTATTCGATTCTATACCTTTACCACCATCTTGGTTTTTACCTGCTGTGTCTGACTCCGCTTGTCTGTCCGTATGTGTTGTTTGTAATGTTTCGTGTCGTGCATCTCCCAGTGTGACCCCACTTTCCCGGTCTCAGACTTGTGTTAGTTTTCTGTGCACCAGTGTGAACACTGGTCTATCTCAGTATTTCTGTTAACTGTCCGCTCCACCATCCACCAACTGCCAGACGAAGTAAGTCTTCCTGTCATCTTGTAGGGTCACTCCGGGAGCCCTAGTTAGGTTCCTGATAGCGGGTTCGCCTTGTCAGGGCAGTGTACTTAGGCCTCTTCCACACAGGGCAGTTCACATCAGGGTGCAATGCGTGAAAAACTGACGTTTTTTGCTGCTTTTTTTGGTCCTTTTTTCCTTGGAGTCATTAGCGTTTTTGTGTTTTTCACGCGTGCATTGTTCGCGTTTTTCTTCCCTGGCTGCTTGTGCTGCATCAATAGGTTACATGAACGGTTATAATTTATAGGACACAAGGAGAAATTGAAAAGGGTTCCCAATGTGAACTTTTTCACCAGGGTTCTGGAGGCTTTAGTTTTGCCCTTTTGCTGGTAAAATCATAATAATTGGGGGAGATTTATGACAAGTGTCTGAGAGCATGATGGCAACCAATCAGAGCACAGCTTTCATTTCATTCACAGCTGTGGGAAAATGAAAGCTGCGCTCTGATTGGTTTCCATTGCCAACCAAAACAGTTTTACGTCAGAAACTTCTAATAAATCTCCCGTATTAAAATTGTGTTTTTATGCAAAAGTAGGCTTGACACTGGTTTTGGACAAATGTAATATTTTTTTCTTATCATGCAAACCCAGGTATTTTGTAAGTGGTATAGTGAATTCCAGATTTGCCCATGGAGAGTGAAAAGTCAGCAATAGTCTGTGTATACCAGCTGCTCATCACCAGCGAGCATGGTCCACTTTCTACATCCTGTCAGCAATAGCTCTAGCCCTGTCAGCATTCGCTATGTGACAGAATTAATGCTGTCCGCTAGCTGTTAGACGCCATCATGTCACTTTAGTTTATAAACAGATCTAAAGAAATCAGATAGCAAAAATATTTGCACATAAAAGACTTGTCCGATATTTGCACATAAAAGTACATGCATCCCATGGCGCCACAGTACATGCATCCCATGGCGCCACATTACATGCATCCCATGGCGCCACAGTACATGCATCCCATGGCGCCACAGTACATGCATCCCACGGCGCCACAGTACATGCATCCCACGGCGCCACAGTACATGCGTCCCATGGCGCCACAATACATGCGCCCCATGGCGCCACAGTACATGCATCCCATGGGGCCACAGGACATGCATCCCATGGGGCTACAGTACCTGCATCCCACGGCGCCACAGTACATGCGTCCCATGGCGCCACAATACATGCGCCCCATGGCGCCACAGTACATGCGCCCCATGGCGCCACAGTACATGCGCCCCATGGCGCCACAGTACATGCATCCCATGGCGCCACAGTACATGCATCCCATGGCGCCACAGTACATGCATCCCATGGCACCACAGTACATGCATCCCATGGCGCCACAGTACATGCACCTCATGGGATCGGTTTGTGTTCGTATAGACTGCTTGCTACACAGCATCCCAGAAAGCCCTAGCATGCAAAAAAACAAATTGGGGGTTATTTATCATTAGGCCGGCTCCTGGGGACAGTTCTATGTCCTTTTTTGGAGCTCTGCTGCCTATCAGATTTATTAAAGTAGCCCAAATAGTCCTTTGAGAATTTTTAGCAGTGAAAAGTCCCAAAAAACCTCAATGCGATTTTTTTTGGGACTTTTTTACTCCACAAAAGCTGAGGAAAACCGATGATAAATAACCCCCATTGTTTCTGTTAAATTTAAAATGAGAAAGGAAAAGTATGTATTATGCAAAACATACAAACAATACCCCTGAAACAATTAAATGACAATATTAAATATACTTTAGATATTGTTATAATATAATTGTTATAGGTCCGGCTGTTCCTCTTTTTCTACCTAATAGGGTTTATTTGATGTATCTGGTGGGGTTCTGCGCAGGATTTATCTCTACGCAAGGCTGCGTTTACAGGTTGCCGTTCAAACTGCATCGTAAATGTATTGTAAAGTTCTAAAGTAAACTTTTAAAAGAATCCATGCTGTAGCTTCACAGGCTGTTACAATGAGCATAGCAGGTCTCCCCTCCCCTGCTGCTGCTGCTAGATTACAAAGGCAGAGGGAGGAGGGAGAGAGCACACCAAAGACCTTTAGGCTCATTAGAATAATTTTAAAAGTTGATTTTAGAAGGAAGGAGGCAGTGGATAAAAATATTAGAAGATTGTCCCTGGCTTGACATGCTGGATTTTTCATTTAACTGGGGAAAAGCATTCATTGAATAGGTTTCACCTGTAACTGCAGGAAAAGCAGCATTAGCAAGTAATGACACCCGTTATGATGCAGTTGTAATTGCAACATGTGAATGAGCCCTCAGTTGTTGTTTGGCTTATGCATTTGTTACACCTGCTTATTTTTGTTTATTGTTATAGAAATAGACATACAACATTCTATTTCCTGAAGAGTTTTATATTTTTGTAGAAAATTCATTTTAAACGTGATTGTGTTGTAGCCTAAAGACATATTTACACAAGTTCCTTTGTCCTCCATAACTCTATTTTTTCATTGATGAGTGGATGTGACATAAGTCATCATCGATCCCTTCTCTGTGTGATTCTGAAATGTGTTGAGGACTAGCTTCACAAGTTCTACAGCTCCTGCTGTGCCTGGTAGCAGGACACATAAATGTTTCACAAGTGTATTCACAGATTTCAGCCTCAAAGGAGCCCGTTTATATCAGCAGTTCCTAAACCTTTTTTCATAGCCCTTTCCAGATGGTCTATTAGGTCATAAGGATGCAATAGCGTGCTTTCCTATGCCATAACTTTAGAACAATAAGATAATTCAGGGATAATGGGGCACATTTACTAAGACTAGTGCAAACTGGGCAGTGCAACACATTTATGTTGGACTTTGCATGATAAATCTGGCACACAGACCGACTGAGCACCGAAGCGCCCCCTTCAGTGCAGAAATTTGTGTTGCATGATGTCCAGTGCAGATGCTCCACAAAACAGTCGCGTGCAACACAAATGTGGTGCAGATACTTCTTAAATACCTGTGCATGCAGTTTGCACTAGAAAGAACGTGCAAAGTGCGACAGAAAATTGGCGCACGGCCCTCAGTAAAAGTGCTCCAATAATTTTTAGAATTATTTAAAAATGGTAATAAACTGGTATTGGTTCTGAATACTGTAAGTCTTAGGACA
The DNA here is from genome assembly GCA_019512145.1 of Engystomops pustulosus. NCBI lineage: Eukaryota > Metazoa > Chordata > Amphibia > Anura > Leptodactylidae > Engystomops > Engystomops pustulosus. The sequence continues at coordinate 32,256,992 of CM033647.1, read as the reverse complement.
AGTTAAAATCAGCACAACACTTGTATCCATGCACCGGTGTTGCTTGATCCGCTTGGGTCAGTTGCCACTAAACATAGACTACCTTTATTGGAAATAACTTGGTGGCCAAATGTAGTTAAATCTAAACCATAGTACAGGTGATCCCCAGCTTATTTTTATCTAATTTGAAATTGTGTGTAAGTTGTGGACTGCCTGTTTAAGGTTTGACAGGTGAAAATAAGAAGACCACATTGACAAAGCACTCAGTATAAGCCTTTAGCTAAATGTATTCAGTGGTACAGTGGATATGCTTCCTTGCAATATATGTTGGGGTAGATGTACTAATGTGGCCGTCATCAGACCAGTGCAGAATGGAACCAGACAGTTCTCGTCTGCGCCAGATCATTGTGTCTAATGCTGGATGATTAATCTGGTGCAGGGGAGTAACTAGGAGAGGCGGGGCCCCATAGCAGACTACTAAATGGGGCCCCCTTTCTGCTTAAAAATATACATATTTCACTCATATATACACACATTTATATACTTATGTACATAAACATACAGTTCTTCACTCATGCACACACATTTATACATCACATGTACACACACAGTGCAATATACAGACATATATACACACATCCAGTATATACACACACACCATACACATACAGCATATACACATCACAGATACAAACACATATACAGCTTATACACATCACTTATATGTTATACACATATTATGCTGTGCAATGTGCACCTAATCTATTCATTGATCGGCCCCCTAACACTGTGGGCCCCATGGCGGCTGCTGTGGCTGCTACCACTGTAGTTACGCCTTTTGATCTGGTGCAGTATAAGACTGGTGAGTCCTACTCACACCTCCTTTTGGCTGGTTTATTTTGCTAAACCACAATATTACATGTTCTGGTGCACTGGCTATTTCCTACAAGGCTGCAAGCCCTTTTACCCATGGTCACGCCTCTTATTCAACCAAGTCAGGAAAACTGCCTAAAAATCGTCTAAAAACCCCAATAAATGTGGCGCACAGCATTTCAGGCATCAAGACAGATTGATACTCCCATTGCTTCTATGTTGTTCTTTCATTTATACCATTTACTGTCATAGTAAATGGTTTCCTAATTGCAGCAAAATGTCTGTTCTATAGTATTTAATTGTAATTGGTTTAGGGGTTGACATTGCGGTTGGATGGCATTTAGAAAACGGCAGCTAGAAACAGTGTCCATTTATCTAAGAACTATACATTTGATGTTACAAGTATCTATTCTTACATGTCCTATATTTTTTGTGTCTTGCAGCAACGTCCTGAGCAGCAGTCATTGAGTGCCTGTATGTGCCGCGAGTCTCACTGGAAATGTCTTCTTCTCTCCATCCTTATGCTTGTTTGCCTTTGTGCTGTCACTTGGTGCCAGGTTACGAGTGTTACCAAGCTCAGCTTTGATAGCTCACTGAAGGGAAGGTCTATGATCTACCACGGTAGTCCTTGCTCGGATGGCTATGTCTATATACCCTTGGCCTTCCTAGCAATGCTGTATGTGGTTTACCTGGTAGAATGCTGGCACTGTCATGCCAAAAATGAGCTACAGCATAAAGCTGATATTAGTAGTGTGTATGATCAAATACAACGTATGCGGCAAGCTACACCTTGCATCTGGTGGAAGGCCATTAGTTACCACTTTGTTAGACGCACTAGACAAGTCACTCGATACCGTCATGGCGATGCCTATACAACTACTCAGGTCTACCATGAACGGGTTAACACTCATGTGGCCGAAGCAGAATTTGAATACTCACACTGTGGGATCAAAGACATTTCCAAAGACTTGTTGGATCTGGATCGCCATCCGGCAACAAAACTTAAGTTCACCAAGTGCTTCAGCTTTGCTAACCTGGAGTCAGAAAACTCATATCTCACGCAGCGTGCCAGGTTCTTCACAGAGATTGAAGGACTAGATGACTATATGGAAGCAAGAGAAGGGATGCAGTTAAAAAATGTGGATTTCAAAGAGTTAGTAATTGCCTATGTCAATCTAGAACAACTACCATGGTATGTTTCACACTATGCTTTCTGGGCAGCAGCTGTACTTATGTTGTCATGGCCACTACGGGTTTTTATTGAATATAGGACTGCCCATGTTCATTATCATATTGAGAAACTTTTAGGGATGGACTATACACCGCAAGCAGTTGTAGAGGAGCCTATATACCGATTCAGAATGCCACGTGTCAGCACCTTGGACAGTACAGAATTGGAATGGCATATTTGTACCAACCGCCAGCTGATCCCTAGCTATTCCGAGGCAGTTCTAATGGACCTGACGGATGCATCACTATGCAATGGGTACTCTGCTTGTGGCTACAATGGCGTCTTGCGTGGATGTGACGGCTGCAACAGAGCATCCAGCAGTTCATCAATCTTCTCTCGCCATGCTATGCACAGCTGTAGTGGAGGGCGATCTCACCTCTCTCTCAGCACCAGCCGCTTCTCCCTATGCCAGCTACACGGATCTCATAGGACAGGTCTTTGGAGGAGTCGCAGCAGTAGTTTAGCAGAGCGTGTTTGTCAGGATGACCGATGCTGCTCCTATTCTAGCCAACTGGCAATTAACGAAAATCCACCCACTTACCACGATGCCCGTTTTTTCCCTGTGCTCATAGTACATCGTCAGGAAGGATGCAGAACCAGAAACTTCTGTATACATCGTTCTTCCTGCATGGAAACATCCTTGTGAAGGCATCATTAGTGAGGAAAGTCCAGCTCACAAAAGGCACCTTTATGTGTATGGTAAAAGATGTTCACAATAACATACAGTTTTTAAAGATAAAAGAAAAACCGAAATAGGTTATGTACTTCACCAAAGTTCTGGAATGTTAGCAAATGAATGTCTTGGACATCTATAGGAAGAACATTTTGTGCTGTATAACTTTATTTTTCATACGTTTTCAGCCTCTGAAATAATAAAATGCAATAATTTATGAGTAGTTCTTAGCAAAAACAGTACTGGGATGTTATTTAGTAGTTAACCATAAAAGTTTCAAAGAAATTCAGGTAGTATAAACCAGAATGTCTCTTAAACATCAGTTTTCCTGATCTCACAGATGAGACTTACCAACACTTACTTCCTTCCATCCTCTCCCAGACACATTCAAGCTTGGCTGATCTCTTCTCTTCTGACCATTAGGAAGAGTCAAGAGGACTCCCCATACTTATTAACCAATCAAATTGTTCTGCATATTAATATTTTGTCTTATTTTTTGCTGTTTTTGCTGCAAGTCAACAAATTTTTTGCTATGTGCAACTTTTATGAACTACTAAACCAGAGCTAAACAAAAGTGTACAGAGGGTTTCATGGTGATGACCACCAGATATAACAGAGATACCACATGTACAAAGCCTCTCACATAATGTGTCTTAAAGAAATAGCCTCAAAGCAAGTTGTCCCAGATATAGTGAAAACCTTGAAGGGACAGTATCATACCTCTGTTATTACACAACACATCAGAAATCCATAGGAATAGGTGCTAAGTTGTAACATTTATTAGTTTATGCAAACGTCATATCAACTTTATTTCACAACTTTGACCTCATTTTATATATAATTTACCATATAGTGTAGTAAAAGTGTTGGTGGTCTTTCTATTTACTAAATGCAGAGACTTCTGCAGCCAATGTGGTCCATGGAGATAACCAAATAGAATAGAACAAATATATCACCATCGTATGTACTATATGTGTTATCTACAGCACATGGTGGATTGGTGATATCTATCTATCTATTGACCTTTATTTGGCAGAAGGTGGCCACTATGATTGTTTTGTGTACTTTGCCTAGTTACATATGATACATTAATGTATATACAATAAAATACAAGTTCTTTGATATAAAATAGTAGCGCAAACAATCAGCATAACTAAATATTCTATAAAATAACAACAGTGCAATGCCAAGGTGTAAATATGTTGCGGTATAGAGAAAGTTTAGAATATGATGATGGAATATTTGGAATAGGTAACTTTCAAAAATAAGTGGTTCTATGGGAACTGAACCAAATACAGTTTTATTACATTATGTCAAAATAACCATTAGGAACAAGGTTTACTGATATTTCTAATTCAATGTTTTCGTAATTTAACAGTAATATCCTTGCTATCTATAGGCCTTATTTTCTCTCTCTGGTGTTATAGACTTGAAGTCTTAAAGGGAACATGTCAAATAAACTAACCCACACTAACTAAACATATATTTGAAAACTGATGTTATGCAGAAATACAACTATCCCTATATTCTTCTTCCCCATACCTGTTCAGTTCCACAGTCTGTGTGTAAACTTAACTCACCATCAATGCATTTTTATATTCTTCTAGCTCAGCCTCCAATTTCTTGATTTACATGGGGGTCTGTTTTCTCTTCAGTCGAATAAACTCAGCTCATTTACATCATTCACCCCTCCATCAGTAAAGAGAAAGCTGTTGTCTGTGTATTACATTATCTCCCTCATTCACCCCTCCATCAGGAATTCTCTTCAGAGAACACTCTCGCAACCCTATAATTCATCCCTACTCCAGGAATTCTCTTCAGTGAGTCACACAGCCAGGGTTGGAGGCGCAGCTGAGCAGGAAGCACATGAATATACTTGATTCAGCCCAGGGGAAATAGGTTGATTGGATTCACATGGGGTCATTTGTATTGATGGTGAGTCAACTTTACAAATTGACTGTGGAACTTACAGGCATGGGAAGGAACCATATAGGGATAGTTGTACTGCTATATAATAGTAGTTTTCAAAGAAATGTTTAGTGCGGGTTAATCCAACTAACAGGTTAAAAAAACAATGACCAGGACACAGTAAAAAATATTACCAAACATAGCCCTGATTTTGAAAAATGCTACCATAACCCCATTATGGATTTCTGTTTCCATATCACAATATGGCTACCATGGTTTCACGATATGTACTGTGTGGTAGTCCAAGACATTCCCCTTTGGTGGATACTAGATCATAGTGGACTAAAGGATGTTTCATGATGACGTGACCATAGGAGCAGCTATCAGTTTGATTGTCATCTCAACATGAAGCTTTCTAAAGTTTCTTTCTATGGGGAAGTATTTTGGACTTTCAAAGTACATACAGCTGCCATTTTGGGCTCCTTTATCGATAGGCATAGGCAGCAGCTTTTCAATAGGAGGGCACTTATTATGTTTGGTTTTACTGTGCAGTGGACTCTTAAGATATTTTTCCATGAGTTAAGTGTCCAATGCACCCCAAAGGATATTGGCTTATGCCAATGCTGTTCCCCCCACTAGGAATAAAATCTATCAAGCTATAAAAAAAAACATGCCCCATGACAGCTCCTGGATGCAGGGGTGTGCTAGTTTACATACTTCGCCACCTCTCTACTAAAGGAGATAGTCATTCAGAAGTGAATAGAATGGTAGCCGATTCTTTTCATGTGGAGCTCCTGAAACCCCACATTTTTATGATTTGACAGTGTACAAATGTCAACAGCAGGAAAACCCCTTTAAGGTTAAGATCTGAGTTGCAGGTTCCATAAGAAGCCTTTGTTACGGTTATTGTCAGCCAGACAAGACAAGAGTAATCTGCTAAAATGATGAAATGTGATGGAAACCCATCAGAATTGGTATAGATGAAAATATCAATGCAAATGAATGGCAACAATAAAATAATGCCTGATGGACAAGTAGATGGTTTGTAGATTTTGGTTGGAAGAAAGTATGGACTGCTAACTAAGAGCAACTCTATGTAAACTTTATATGCACAAATAAATGACCAGTGATGGCGGACATCTCCAGAGACATGTCGGCATGAGAAAATCCACATTTCAATAATATTTCAATTAACTGTACTCAATAAATGCCTATATTACAAATGAATATATACATTGTAAACTTGTTTCCACTAAACTATCATAAGACAATGATATCCTCTGACTAAAGTATGAAGGACTGCAAAGAAATAGACTATAATGTGATTCTCAAGATGTGTATATAGTATACTGTACTATGCAGAGGACTGCACTGACTTGTATGTCAGAAATATTACGTCATCTGGTCCAGTTGTAGCTCCTTGTAACTGTATCAAGATAGATTGTGAACAACAATACTTTATTTTTCTATAGCAATGTTAGATTTTATGGTGCTGTTACATGATTCTTCTTAAATGACGCTACAGAATTGCATGTTTTTACCTTAAGGCTTCTAATGCCCTAATATATTTGATATTTCCAAACATAAATTAATACAAAAGCTAATATTTGTTAATGGGGTTGTCCAGGCTTTTAAAAACTTGTATATAAGGAATGGGCAAGTCAAGGGTGGCCCTGCAGGGGAAGAACGGGTAGAATAGAAGAATTAGATTTTTATTATTTTTCTAGACCCCACCTAAGCCTTTTTTTTTTTTTTTTACAAACCCAGACAACCCCCTTAATATGGGGTCCTATAGAAGTGAAAGTATGAAGGGCAAACAGAACTGGATTTACTTAGGCATTCATATATGAAATACAAATAAAAGTAATTTGAGCCCCACCAAATCATTGCCTATTGGTAAATCTGGTCCTATAAATAATCCCATGTTGAGTTAGCATGTCAGTGATTGAATGTAAAATATTCTATGTTACAGACTAGTTTCTTACGGCTTGACTGTTGCACCATAAAGTAATTTTTTAAATAACTTGTGTTGCGTGCTTTTTCTTGAAAAATATTAAACTTCTCCCCTGCTTCTAGCCTAAGGAAAAAATTCTCCAGATTCATGAATTGGGCGCCCATTCTTCATGAATCTGGCGTCCCCTGCACTGCTCCGACAGAGTGCACCAACCTTTTTTTGTGCACCTTTAACATGGGTTTGTGCGACACATTTCTGTCGAATTCTGCATGATAAGTGTGATAAATGGTCCGACTGTGCTCCGGAACGGTGATTTCAGTGACAAAATTTGTGTTGCGTAAAGAATAGTGCAGCCGAAACACAAAAGGGACACGTGCTACACATATGTTGCGCGGACAATTCTTAAAGAAAATCTACCATTTGCTTTTATACATTATGAACCAAACAAACCTTGCTGTAGCTACACTGATGCAAAAGCATATCTTGTTTAATCCCTAAACTGAGTGTTTTTTCTGAAAAAAACTATTATAAAATTATGATAATGAGGCTCTGTCGCTCCTGTGCCTGCTCAGGCACTTCTCCTCACCCTAATAATGCACTGCTTCAGAGAATGATGTAATCACTGTGTTGTCCCTGAAAGGCATAAGTAATCAATCACTGCACCATCCCCCAGCTGCTGTGTATGAGTGATCCAGCTCAGGTTGATTAGTCCTGACTGGACAGTTCAGGAAGCTCCGTGTAATGTGCTTATGCATGACAGGTAGCATGCAACCCAGCTTTTTTGTACTATTCACACTAAGGCCACATGCAAAAGAACAGATTCACTTTGTGGACCACAAACAGTTGAATCTGATCCCTTATTTGTGGCGTTTCTATCATAGACATCATGTGAGCACCACTTATATCACTGATATCAGACATTTCTGACCATAAAATGGCCGCAGATGGAGGGTCATGTGATCTCTAACTGTCCATGAACAATCGCCCTGTCAGGACCTTATGATAGTATTCGTAATGCTCATAAGGCGATTGTTCATGGACAGGTAGAAATTACATGACCCTTCATCTGCAGCCAGGAATGTCTGGCTGATGAGGTAAAACACTTTACATATCAAGAAAGCAGAACATTTAATAGATGTATATTGGTAAATTATCTAATATTCTGCCCCTCCCCCCCAGACTTACACACATTGCAAAAACATGAGGTAAAGTGGCCAACCCCTTTAATGCTGGATAGACTATACTGGATTGCATCTTATACCTCAGGTGGTAATAGGACCATACCAATATATTACAAAAGCACTTTGCTTGTTCAAAAAACTTGAGAATTGATGGTTCGGTCATGATGGGGAGGAGATGCAGACGTCCGCAGACACAACAAAAACACATTGGGGGGGATTTACTAATTGTGCCGCAAGGACGACTGTCGGCACTGGAGATCAGTCTCCGTAAAGCACAGCCCGATGTATTAAAGTGGTGCACGGCTGTTAGTGACTACTGGGTAGACGGAACTAATCAGTCGTGCGCCAGAAAAATGCCGACAGTAATGAAGTCTGCGCCCAAATGTTACATGCACTGTGCCTTAATTTTTCTCTCAGACCAATTTTTGCCTGGTCTATTGTGCGCCTAAATTTGCGCCTAAAAATGCCGGCAAGAAAATGTGGAGGATAATGTGGAAACGTTAGGCCACGCCCACTTGCGGCAAAAAAACTTGACGGTGTTGGGATAGTCGGAAACATCTGTTCTTTCTGTCCCCCATTAAGGCACATTTTTTCAGATGTGTCTGAAAGCACAACTATCCTAGTTGCACATGGCAACCAATCAGAGCTCAGCTTTCATTTTCCCAGAACTGTTTCTTAATAAAGCTAAACCCTGATAGGATGCCATGAGCAACTAGAGCAAGTGTGCTTTGAGACACTTCTGATAAATCTTTCCCATTTTGGCTATAGTTTATAACAAAGTTAAAGGGGTTGTCCAACTATTATACGTAAAAGTAAAAAAAAAATTAAACCTGTACACTCCTCCTCCTCTGTCGCTCCCAATGTTCCGCTCCATGGTACATCTGAGCCATACGAGGCAATGGGGCACATTTACTAAGGGTCCGTCGGACGCATTTCCGTCGGGTTTCTTGAATTTTTCCATTTTGTGCTGAATTGCCCTGGGTTTTTTGGCGCACGCGATCGGATTGTGGCGCATCGGCGCCCGCTTTCATGCGACACAAATCGGGGGCGTGGCCGTCGGACAACCTGACTGATTTGGACAAACTGCAGAATTTAAAAATCAAATTGTGTCGCATGATCAGCACTTACATGCACCAGGTAGAACCAGGTGAACTCCGCAGACCTGAGCGGGGACTCGACACATGCAGGAAATTGGACGCACGATCTTAGTGAATCGCGGCAGCTCCGAATCCTCGTCAGACATTCCAGATAGGCGGCATCAATGGGACGGGTAAGTAAATGTGCCCCAATGTGTTTTGGTTTCCAATTTTCTATTGTAACTGGGGCATCCATATAATCCAGTCACAGGCAAAACAGCCCATACGCCGTTAGGAGTTACTGGAGGAGCTTACCTATTGGGAGGCGCTCAACGATCGCAGGCCGGAGTCTGATCCCCCTATAGCACTGATTAAATGCTATGTAGTCTTATGAAGACTGGATGGAAAAAACAGCCTCTCCTACTGTACAGTCAGGTACCCAACCTAAGCGCCTAATAGACAAGCTTTAATCCAGCTGCGTACATTTACAGTGATGCCAGATTTTAAAGGCCAGCACCTGAGCCAAACATATACGATGTATGGTCATAGTGAGGTAACAGCCATAACAGGCACTTTTCTCACAATATGATCTGAGGACAGGACTCCTGGGAAATGGGAAATTTCAACTTCAACTGCACATTCAATAAATGGCTGGTTTCTATCTATCGATGACAACAAAACTGGAACAAAACTGATTGGGGGGAGAAATAAAATTTTCTATTTTTAACCCTCATAAATCAGGGCCAGCACCAGCTCTAGGCATACCTGGGCAAGTGCCGGGGCCCAGGGCTGCTGGAAGGCCCACATATAGCTGTACATAAGAAATCCATGGGGTGAAGGGGGCTGTATCTAATGAATCCATAGGGGTGAAGGGGGCTTTAAATAAAATAACCATGAGGGGGTGAGGGGTGCTTAAATAAAATAACCAGGGGCTGGTTAGGGGGCTGTTTGGGATGATAAACTAGGGAACAGTTTCAGGATTTTTAATGCCGCCACCTGAGTTTACTATAAAGGGGCCCACTGAGTTTATGTCGCCCAGGGGCCTACTGAAACCTGAAGCCAGTCCTACTCATAATATTAGGTCTCTATTGCTTTAACCCCTCCATGTAACAAACAACCATTTGAACAGGCAGAACATACATATAACCTACAAGCAAAAGCCAGGACCTATAAAAGCTGTTCTGTATAACTGTTAAAAATTAAGCTTAATTATATATCACAGTACAGGGACAATAAGAGACAATGGGGCACATTTACTTACCCGGTCCTGTCGCGATCCCCGATCCGGACTGTCCGACGAAGATGAAGTCCGGCGCAATTCACCAAGATCATGCGCCCGAGATCCGGCATGTGTCACTTCCCCACTGAGGTCCGCCGGAGTTCATCTTCTTCTTCCCGGTGTATGTGAGTGCATGTCTTGTGACACAATTTGACATGTTAAAAACTGTGCGTTGTCTAAATCCATCGGATTGTCCGCCTTCCCGCCCTCGATTTGCGTGCGACACAATCCTCGGCGCGATCCGGAAAACGTCAGAAAACGGAAATGCATAATTACCTTAATAAATAAGCCCCATTGTGTATACGTTAGAAAGACAAACTAGACATTGAGTAGACACTGGCACAGTCAACTTTGCTGAAATATCGATATCACAACCCATGAATCAATATTAGTATCGAGTGCCTACACAACAGTCACTGCCGAGTGCAAATGTATGCCGTAAGTGTGCAGTAAGCACCCATTTAACAAATATACCACAAGGTGTATTAAAGCAGTATTGATATGCTTAATGTTTACCCATGTTGGGAGAACCAGCGTCTACCAGGATGACAGACACCCCAACACGCCTTCACCTAGGAGTAGTTATCTATCTATCCTACACACTGGGGGTCTCCCAGCCCACCTGGTGAAGCGGCTAATGCCTCAAAGTGGAGAATGAATGGATAGGGGTTTAAATGCCTGGTTTGGGAATATCCCTTTAAGTGTTCATGAATACAAATCATCTAAATTGACTTTCTATCCTCAAGCTGCAAGTCAAGGTATTGCTTCTATAGACAGATTTTAATTTCGCTTTGAGCAATGGTTTCACAAGTATCACGATGGTGCTAACTGCAGTGATTAGCTCTATACCAAGTGATCAATAATAAGACATTTCACAACACATATGGCTTGCTCCATAAACAAATCGATTTATGAATTATTTGAACATACATACACCAGATCATAAGTAATATACATAAATACATTGGGTTTTAAAAATATTGATCCCATTTCTAAACGTTAAAGCCGCAAACTTAAATAACAATTATATGATAGATCAACTCAAAATATCGAGCATTTGTGATGTAAAGAGGTAAAGACAATGGGAGGGAATACATTAATAGTGTTGCAGGGTCCATTGTTTTGGCGCACAAATGTTAGTTTTCGGCACAAGGGCTTAAAGGGGTTTGCCCTCGTAATTTTACTCCCCTAGTGATGTTTACACAATAAAAATCATTTTTAACCCCTTACTTTAAAATTTTACTCAGTTTTTTGCTGGTTTAGCTACTAGCATTCAGTGACTCCCAAAGCAAACACTTCATGATCCCTTTCTGCTATATTGCTGCCGGCAAAGCTGCCGGTGGCTTCAAAAAGATGGCGGTGCATGGGCGTCGGCAACTTGGTCAAGATTGTCTCTCCCCGTGACGTTATCGGGAGTGCCAATCGGTTGCCATGACAGTCTCAGGTCTTCCGAAGACCCGAGGCTGTCTCGTTTTAACCCATTCATTACAATGTGTGATTTGCTCTATACATACATTAAAGCGTACATTCACCTTAGCATGGGCGAGCACACGTTGGCACGCTGGAGAGGAGGCGGGATGAGCGCTCACCACTCCCCTCTCGCAAACATGGGGAAAAATAGAGCATTTCCCCCTGTACAGTATGGTACAATGCCACATGTGTGTGGCACCATACCGCCGATTGGTCGCCATAGCTGTCTATGTATAGATATAGGCCCCCACAACGGCCTAAGTGTTAAGTGTAACTAGAACCAGAAAACAACGGAATTCAGAAATCTAATTTTATCACCAGACCGGTAACTCACATCACTTTCTGCTTATTAGATTTGTTTCTTATTATGAGAACCCGGACCACAAAACTTTGAAGACACATTGCAACAAATTATCACCCAGATCCTAGCTAGCAGGTATGTATACGGATTGTTCACACTACTGACTCCTGTTTCTAGTTTATCATACTGGTAAACAATAGAAGGGATTGGATCCAGCACAATGCACACAGTACCGAGGATCAAAAATATTTTATTTCCATTTGTCCATCATAAAAAATATCCAACACTGTCAGTGTAGCAAGTGTGAACAGCATTGACACACTTTTCTAGTGTTAACAAACACTCTTAACGCCATGACACAAGTCAGCTTTCTTTATCCTGTTCACACTTGCTGCCCTGAGAGTGTTGGATATTTTTTATGATTAAAATAAAGTTTTTTTAACCTTGGGAACATGTCTATCGTGCTGGATCCAATCCCCTCTATTGCTTGTTGGAACCACGCTATTCCTTGTGGGATCCGTGACGTGACCAATCTCCGCAACCTACACATCTGTGAGATAACAAACTATTTTTCCCCTTGTATCACACTGGCAACCTGCTGCCATCTGCTGGAAAACATCCAAAATACCAAGTTCACATATATTTATATATTCTTTACCATTTTTACATACATAAAAGGGCAGATGCAATTGCCACGAGTGTATATGAATCATGTGGGTATATTGTGTATGTGCTTATACATATATAAATGTATATATGTGTTTCTATATATGTATGCACAATTTAATCCCTCGAAGCTCCATGTATGTCACAAAGATGAGGGTTCATGGGCTGAGTTATTGAACTGGCATCACCGATTGCATGTACCATCAACTCTCTCTTTACTAACCCATCTTGTGTCCTCCTCCCAGCGTCTATCCTCATAGACTGTAAGCTCTTGTGTCACCCCCCCCCCCCCATCCTCAATTTGATCCTGAGCCTAGCACCCCCTACCAATCAGAATTCTACTAACGTTAACTTAACCCCTTAACGCCACAGCCCTTTTACGTTTTTGCGTTTTCATTTTTCACTCCCTACCTTCAAAAATCTATAACTTTTTTATTTTTCCATGTACAGAGCTGTGTGATGGCTTATTTTCTGCGTAACAAATTACACTTCAAAATAGTGGTATTTAATATTCCATGCCATGTACTGGGAAGCGGGAAAAAAATTCCAAATGCAGTGAAATTGGCATTTGTGCTGTATTCTTGTGGGCTTGGATTTTACGGATTTCACTGTACGCCCCAAATGACATGTCTATTTTATTCTTTGGGTCGGTACGATTATGGAGATAACAAATTTGTATAGGTTTTATAATGTTTCATTTAAATAAAATGAAAACCTCCTGTACAAAAAAATTTGGGGGGATTTTGCCATCTTCTGGCGCTAATAATTTTTTTATACTTTAGTGTACGGAGCTGTGGGTGGTGTCATTTTTTTAGGATTTTGATGACGTTTACAATGTTAACATTTTTAGGACTGTGCGACCTTTTGATCACTTTTTATAGAATTTTTTTTTAAATGGCAAAAAAGTGCCATTTTCGACTTTGGGTGCAATTTTCCGTTACGGGGTTAAACGCAGTGAAAAAGCTGTTATCATATTTTGATAGATCGGGCATTTTAGGATGCGGTGATACCTAATGTGTTTATGATTTTTACTGTTTATTTATATTTATATCAGTGCTAGGGAAAGGGGGGTGATTTGAGTTTTTAGGGTTTTTTATTATAATTTTTTGACGGCCCATGCGCCGTCATCTTTTTGAAGCCGCCGGCAAAGCTAGCACCGATCGTGTGTGTTACCGATAAGCCTTTGCTGCAATATATAGCAAAGACTTACCAGCTATGGAGAGGTCTCAGCCCGTAAGCCCTCTCCATGCACCCGCACTCAACATGTGAGTAATACTACGTCACATGTCGGTAAGGGGTTTAAGGAAAACAACCATTTAGATTGGCTTGGTAGCAGATGGATCCCTGTGATACTGGACTGGCTGGCAGCCTAGTGCCTGTCAGCGGTCACGATGCTGGGTATTAGGGGACAGAGGCCTCATCCACAGCCTTGGAGGTCTCTTGCAGGTGGAAGCACAAGAAAGGAGGGAGAGGCTGAAGGAATCGGATGTAGAGGTATTTAATATTCCATGCCATGTACTGGGAAGCAGGAAAAAAATTCCAAATGCAGTGAAATTGGCATTTGTGCTGTATTCTTGTGGGCTTGGATTTTACGGATTTCACTGTACGCCCCAAATGACATGTCTATTTTATTCTTTGGGTCGGTACGATTATGGAGATAACAAATTTGTATAGGTTTTATAATGTTTTCATATATTTAAAAAAAATTAAAACCTGTACAAAATTTTTTTGGGGGATTTTGCCATCTTCTGGCGCTAATAACTTTTTTATACTTTGATGTATGGAGCTGTGGGTGATGTTGTTTTTTGAGGATTTTGATGACGTTTACAATCTTATCATTTTTAGGACTGTGCGACCTTTTGATCACTTTTTATAGAATTTTTCATTTTTTTTTTAATGGCAAAAAAGTGCCATTTTTGACTCTGGGTGCGATTCTCCGTTACGGGGTTAAACGCAGTGAAAAACAGTTATCATATTTTGATAGATCGGGCATTTTTGGACGCGGCGATACCTAATGTGTTTATGATTTTTACTGTTTATTTATATTTATATCAGTTCTAGGGAAAGGGGGGTGATTTGAGTTTTTAGGGTTTTTTATTATAATTTTTTGACGGCCCATGCGCCGTCATCTTTTTGAAGCCGCCGGCAAAGCTAGCACCGATCGCATGTGTTACCGGTAAGCCTTTGCTGCAATATGTAGCAAAGACTTACCAGCTATGGAGAGGGCTCAGCCCGTGAGCCCTCTCCATGCACCCGCACTCAACATGTGACGTAATACCACATGTCGGTAAGGGGTTAAAGGAAAACAACCATTTAGATTGGCTTGGTAGCAGATGGATCCCTGTGATACTGGACTGGCTGGCAGCCTAGTGCCTGTCGGCGGTCACGATGCTGGGTATTAGGGGACAGAGGCCTCATCCATAGCCTTGGAGGTCTCTTGCAGGTGGAAGCACAAGAAAGGAGGGAGAGGCTGAAGGAATCGGATGTAGATAAAGGGATCCCTGGTGTTGGTGAATGGGGCACCCTTGGTGGTATCAACCTTACACAGGGATCACTTGAAGAAAGAGGATGTCAATCATTCAACTTACAGTTCATTTATTCAGGAACCTAGCAACAGACAGAACAGCATCAACTGGATCGAGATGGCTGGTTGGATGGTGTTACACAGGAATCGCTCATAGCCTGGTAAAGGTAGCCTCAGGCTGAAGATGGATAGATGGCTACTTCAGCAGCAGGATGATGCAGACTCCTGAAGGTGGATGTCTGCTTGGGCCTGGTTTCAGTACAGCGTGCCAAAGACACGTGTGCTTCTATTAAGCTTCTCAGTACTCTCTCTGGAGAGAAGAACTCTCAGGACTGACTGACCTAGAACTTTCCAGTCACAAGGGGTTTTATAAACTCACCTTGTGAGGTGGCAAGGTCCTCATCCAACCAGCACTCTCTTTACAATGCAATAACAACAAGGCATCTCAATGGTTGAAAGAATAAATTCCTTCTCAGACAGATAGTTAATAGCTGCATTACCTTTTTCTGACACTTGAGGTCCCCCTAGGTTGATCAGGCCCCCTATTGAATGGGAGGAGGTTCTTATTTCGCAACACTGCATTGGCAGGGGTGTTGCACCGGTTTTCAAGCAGAGACTATAGTTAATGCGATGGGACAAGTGTTCACAACCCTGCCTGCCCTCCGTCGGTCAGGGAAAACGGTGGGAAGGGGAGATTCATGTGGATTCTTCCCCATAAAACTAGTGGTGAAGCTATAATGAATCACACCTATTGTTTTTTAGCTTTCTCCTTTTCTGATGGAATAGAAACGCTGAAAGCAAAACACAGATGTAAACTTGTCCCAATGTACTTCTCCACAGTATATGTAATTTATAATTGATTGTGGGGGTGCAACACGCATCACCAATAATCAGTGATTGTCAGAGCCAAAAGCAGACAGCACTGTCCATAGTTCAGTGGTCATTTAACTGTAGACATTCCTTATCAATGTATCCTGTGGTATGATCCCTGCTAGTTTAGACTCCCACCTAAGGAGTATCCCCATAACATAATTTGCTTTGGGGCCCTGCCAATTCTAGTTATGCCCCTGGCGAGAGGCATGCATTCGTGTGGTGTAGCCTCCCTCTCTAAGCATGTCTGGTTCTCAGGACTGGTAATTATGCATGACTTACACAGGTGATATCACTCAAGAGGCGTGAATTTACGCCTCTCCCGTGACATCACCTTCCACTCTTAGCATGGGAGAGCAAGGTGCAGGGGTGTGGATAATTAGCAGCCCGGAGTGCAAGACATTTTGTCCCCGTGCTCCTGGCTGCTAATTATAAGTATTTTTTCTATGTGATCCAGGCTGTCAACATTAAAGGAGACCAGCTCCAGGATTGGGATGAAAAGAAGCGCAGGTGAGTATCAATAGTTTGTTTTTTGTTAATCTAAATGGTTGTTTTCCTTTAATGAATTTGCCTCAAATATAGAATGTAAATGTTTTGGGGGTGAATGCATTTTATTCTAAATTCATCCTTCTGTAGGAATGGAATTTCGTTAAACTTTTTCTATAGGTTTCTTTTCAAGACATACGAAAAAAAACATAAAAAATGTAACAATATAAAAATAAACACTTAAATAAAAGACATGAAATTATCTGGAGTTCTTATTCAAGCATTCATAAAGATTGAAAATATAGCACAGAAGTGGGAGGCCTAATAGTTCTTCCCCACAGTTCAGTGCGAGTACAACACAGACCATATCATTTTATCACTAATAAAAGTGGATATTTATAGATAATTATATGTACTAAAAACAGATATAGCGCAAATTTCCCTGGAGTGCTGGAATCATTTATCAGATCAGCCATTGATTGTGCAGGTGCAATAATTAGCAGTAAGTAATGAGGAGCAGGAAGACTGTACAGTATGTGCCGTCTGGATCCACAACACCATATTTTCAGTTACTGGTATCGATGACTGTGTGGGTTTTATTCCACTGAAAACTTCACAGCAGAAACAAAAAAAAAATAAAAAAGTCCACACTCAACTCACAGATTCTATTCCTGCTGCTGCCTCGTCCCCTGCTGATCTTTACTCTCTGGTTCAGTTTTTTAGAGGACTAGGAATTGCGAGTCTTTTGCAGGTTGGCAGGGAAAGGTTGTGGAGTAGCAGGGAACCTCCAGCCCGCCACATGTGCTACAGCTTGCACCAGGATTGTGCAGTAGATCATTTAGTAGATCTGATGGCAGATTCCTCCTTTCTGCCTCTGCCCTAATCTGTAATTTAATAATCCTGGAACATAACCCAATCTGTTAAACTTTATTTCAGTAATAGGTAAATTAGCTGCAGAGGCTACTGGGGCGTGGAGTAGCCCGAGGTCCCAGTGCTCAGCCCTGATAGTACACACCCCAGTAGCCTCTGCAGCTAATTTACATATTACTGAAATAAAGTTTTTAACAAATTGGGTTATGTTCCAGGATGATTAAATTACAGATTAGGGCAGAGGCAGGAAAGAGGAATCTGCCATCAGATCTACTGTCTGATGCTTGATGATAAATCTGTACACGTCCCAGTAGCCTCTGCAGTTACTTACATATTACTAAAAATAAAGTTTTTAACAAGTTAGGTTAGGTTCCAGGACAGCATAGTGGCTTAGTGATTAGCGTTACAGCCTTGCAGCGCTGGGGTCCTGGGTTCAAGTCCCAGGGTCAACCTCTGTAAAGAGTATGTATGTTCTCTCTGTGTTTGCGTGGGTTTCCACCGGTTTCTTCCCACACTCCAAAACATACTGGTAGGATGATTAGATTGTGAGCCCCATTGGGGACAGGGACCGATTTGGAAAGCTCTTTGTAGCGCTATACAGATAAAGGGATTATTATTAAATTACAGATAAGGGCAGAGGCAGGCAGGTAGAATCTACCATCAGATCTACTTCTCATAGCAGATTCCTCATGGTAGGTTTCCTTTAAGGCAGATTTAGCAAAAGTGTCTAAAAGTTAAGACAAGTTAGAATTATGAAAAACTGTCCTGGTGCATTCTGTCTGACCTATTGTTTTGCTTAGTTTATGTCAGTAAAATGCGCCAAAAATTTTAATGCCTATGCAGAACTTTTGGCTCACTACTTGGAAGCCACCATTTTGTTATATTAGTTGTAAAACTGTCTAAAACCCTTCATAAATGTGGAACAAGACTTGATAAATCTTGGTAATTTTTTATTTTAGTCCATCTATGGTTATAGAGGGACTACCAGGACCTTATGGGCTGCATCTATGACCCTAGATGATGCAAGGGAGAAGTGATGCAGATTATAGTCAGTGTCCATGGCTGATGCCAATGGGAGCCCCGGCTGTCAGTCTTTCTCCCGCTTTGAGCTTCTCAGCCTATGATTTCACTATGACATAACCGTACATCCAGGTTATGTACAGTCACACTGAGGTGCACCAGGAGATTTACACTGAAGGTGTTCGGATTAGAGGGAAATAAAAAAAAAATTGTGCAGTACAATATTTGCAAATGATCCCAACCTCTTTAACCAGTTCACGACCACCCACCGTGTATTCACGGCGGCGGTCGGGTCCCGCTGCATGGAGAGGGCTCACTGGCTGAGCTGCAGAGCTTATTTTTGTAGTGGTTTAAAAAGCCGGTATCGCGGTTTTAAAACACTTTTGAAACTGTATGACGGGGTGCAGGGAGGTATGCGCTCGGAGCTTACTATTGCGCGGGCTCTCTTCACTTCCTATGTAGCGGCGCGCACGGGTCGCGCGCATGGTAAGGCGCCGAGCGCGTACCTCCCTGCGCGATATTAAAGTTTAAAAAGTGTTTTAAAACGCCATACGCGGGTTTAAAACGACTAACAAAAATAAGCTGCACCAGCTCTCCTGAGCGTGGTCCCGGTTATTTCCATCAGAAAACCTGCCACTCAAGTGGTAGGATACCTTTAAGCAACAAAAAATGACATAGTAATGGCTTTAACGCATCAACGAAATGCAAATCTCAGGTCCTGCATGGAGCATTATGTACATGTATCAGGCCACCAACCTGTAGGTATACGAAGTGACTTGGGCTTCTGACCTAGTGCGGCATAGATTGGAGGGCACTGTAATTGTGTTGAATGGTATTTTAAAGAATATTATGGTTTAGAAATATGCCGAACCTGGTTGTTTGTGCACCTCAGTCTAAAATTAATGCTTTAACCTCTTTTCTGAGGCTCTTATCGATGTCATCCTGCACTTTCTGTTACATACAATAGCTGGGGGTTAACATCAGAATATACTGAAATACTTTTGTATTTTCCTTTATTGTATCAGACCCGCTAAAGGGCCTGAATAAGTAGTGAAAATGAGATGTTTATAAACATCTATAAATAAATAAAAATATCGTAAACATGTTAGGCATCTCCACATCCCAAACAACAGTATGTACAATCGTCTCAGTTCTTCCTGCTCTATGACATTTTGCCTGCAGATTGCATATAGGGGCACATTTACTTACCCGGTCCTGCGCGATCCTCGCTGTGCGTTGTCCAATGAGAATGAAACTTTGCACCGATCACAAAGATCGTTGCCTGATTTCCTGACATGTGTGTGTCGTCCCGCTAGGGCTCGCGCCGGAGTTCAACTTCTTGTTCCCGGTGTATGTAAGTGCATGATCTTTTGACACAATTTTAAGGTTAAATTCCACACTCAGTCCGAAACCATCAGATTGTCCAACGGCTCGCTCCCCTTCTAAATTGCTGTCACAGCGGCGCAAATCCCGAAAATTTCTAAAAGCCGACGAGACTGTGATCTGCGGGACCCTTATTAAATAAGCCCCATAGTGTCCAATCTGCTCAGCCCCTCCTGCTCTATAACATGCTGTCCATAGTGTCCAATCTGCTCAGCCCCTCCTGCTCTATAACATGCTGTATGCAGTTAGAACACTGTATACAATCTGTTCAGCTCCTTCTGTTTTATAATATACTTACCGCAGAAGTCATTTGAGGGATACTTCTGAATAATTCTGATCGTCTAACAAAATATATTGGAGCAGATTGACCATGAGTAGTAAATCCAGGCCAATCCCTTCAATGATTTAGACCTTGATAGTTTAACTATCTGATAGGAGTCCTTCCTGTCACCCTACAACTGGCCAGCAGGGGGCGCACTGTGCTGCATTATCCACAGAGGAGCCAGTGAGTAGATATCATATCTGGTGGCTGAAGAGACTAAATAATAATTAATTGGGCAATAATTTTAGACTAAAAAGGGCACAATAAATCCGGTTTAAGCACTTTACATTACAAGGCACTATTATTAAATGGGATCATCTGTATGGTCTGAGTAGACTACACTACCTCTGCATGGTAATATTTGTGTCCATTCAGCATTAATATGGTAATATTATTCATTATGTGTGGCTTGCTTGTTGCGGCGATATTTTAGGGTGTTTTATAGTGGCATCATTGGTTATATATTGCTTTGCATGGTGGTATTAGATCAGTAATATTAATAATATGATGGTAATATTAATCACTGTATGGGGATATATATGGTCCTGTGATATCATTGGAGATATTGACCACTACTGACCAGCAATAGTGGCATATAGGGCTTTATTTCTGAGACAACAGTTACATACTTTAGAGCTGACATTCAGTATGTATGACTGTGATGCACCAGGGCGTGTTCACACAATGCGTTGCGTCAAGTTTTTTGCTGCATTTTTGCTGCATTCCAAAGGCTTCAGCATTGGATACTTGCAATGTAACCTTAGTATCTGATCACGATTCAAGCCTTTGGAATGCGTCAAAACCGCACCAAAAAAACATGACGCCAACGCATCGTGTGAACACAGCCTCAAAGTTGCGACAAGTTTGTTAAAATTGGTGCATTTCTGAGATGCACCCCCCCCTTAATGCTGGGAAATTGTGACAATTTTGCTGCTGCAGAATATTATAATACACCCTTCATACATATATATATATTATATACAATGTCACGTACTACTTATTTTTGTTTTCTCTAGGCAACCGTTTTTGGTTTCAAAATTGGACCTCAAAATGAAAACTTAAACACAGCTATATAACATAGAGAAATCTTTGACACCTCCCTGTATCCTTCCATTATCCAGAAACTAATTCAATAGCTTCCAGGAGCTTCACTTTCACCATTATTAGCGTATATTGTCCTTTTCACCTCCTCCCTGTGTTTCCACCTACAAATCCTGAAAAACATGTTTTATGTTAACTCCTTCACCACCAATGCTTCATTACACAGCAGATTAGGGCTTTTTGTTCTGTTAACCCTCTGAGTGCCAATCCTTTTTTTTTTTTTTTGGTGACATTCCATTGTAAAAGCAATTGTAAAGTAGGGGCAGTGAGAGAGTTAATACTTGCATCATGTGCCTGGGGATTTAGCCTTCGCTGACTTTTGGAAGGATTTTTTTCTTTTGCAGAGATCCTAGTAGAGATACAGACGGATATTTTCCCAAACGGGTAAGTAGAATGGCTACTATAGAACGTATAAAACCTTTGGTGCTACATACTAGCACTATAGATTTGTGTGACAGTTTCATTCTTCTGGATGAGACTTGCAGAATTCCATGCACATGCTGCAGTTGGAACAGATTTTGGTGTTCGGATGCGATTTTTATTTCCTGCAACAAATCTGCTGTGTGTGAATATACCCTAAAGTATTAAAGCAAATCACAGAGCAGAATTCAGTCATTTATCACCTCCTCCCAGTCTGCACTCCTCCAACACAGCAGAGCTGAGATTCCTACTCCTCCTAGTCATGTGACTGATCACATAACGTCACCATAGGTCCTTTAGCCCACTAGATTCTACCTCGTACAGACAGCACTTTGTATTGCTCAGGAAAAGGAGGAGACATTGGAGTTGTGTGTGGCAGGAGCTTATTCTCTATGTGCTGGCACTGTATGCTCGCCTGCGTCTGGACCTCTACATACAGAATAGATATTTGTTGGACATAGCAGGAAGGATTCTGGACTGTTGTAGTACTGGGTGTTGTTGGATTAAGGTGTAGTGTAGGAGGCAAAGTACAGGGTTGTCTTTGCTGTGAGATTCCCCTGCAATAGGTAAAAGATGGGGGGCTGGTTGCTGGCTTGATCGGTTGCCATGCATCTCTTCTAAACATCCTCATCTACTGAATTAGAAAAGATATCAGACCTCTAGAACAAATTGAGATCTAATCTGTCAATGCGGTTGCATGTCCACAGGTTGCATGCATGATGCCCTTACATGGTTGTCAGTAGGAGTCACTGATCAGCTGGAGAAGTTAATGGCCAGGAGCTGAACTGAAGATCAAGGCTTAGGAGATCCTTACATCCGTCGTCGCAAGTGATCACTTGGATTAGTCCCTTAAACAGACTTTGCCGGACACGGTGAAGCCCCAAGTAGGATGGATGGATGGTGAAGAAGCATGATCTACCCCGGCCTGGCTAGCCTCATCAAGGGGCTCCTTCTAGCCATTGTCACACTAGGATCTGCAGGTAAGATGAGGACAAGTACTGGGTCAGTTTCGGGGAGGGGAAGCCTTCTTCTTAGATTGTTACTTGATGACTTATTATAATAATTCTGTAAACACTTAAGAACAGATCTGTGGATGCTACCAAGTCACACTAGGTCATATGTGTCATCAGTCACTAATGTGTACTTTAAGCAACTTTTCTACGCAATGTAGATATTTCCATGTATCCATTTATTATGTTTATAAGGAATATCACAGGGGCATTTCCTAGTATGAGGTCCTGTTAGTCGCTGGTGATATTGGACTAAGCTGGGTATGTTATATGCCTTGGGGACAGTTTTTATATTGAGCCAAAACCAAGTGTGGTCGAATACATAGAACAGGTGAAGTCTTTCCATTATTCCTTAGTTTCCAAATAATAATTAACTGAGGTGTGGACTGCAGGTGATAAGGCTATATTACTACTTTTATATCATAATAGTGGAGTGGTTATCCATCTATATCATAGTCCTTGGCATGGTCTCCACCTTAGTAGACTTACTAAAGTGGTAGACAGTCCTACCTAGGTATTTCTCAGGAGGATACATTTGGAAGGGTTTGATAATATTGCAGTTTTAGCTGCAGAATAGAATCCATGGATGAGGTTGAAGTCTTCTATTATGACCTGGAGAAAATTTACTTATTACCTATGTTTCTGTAAACTAAGCAAACCTATATAAACATCCCCTACAATATCACTATTTAAGAAGGCCTTTTACAACCCACTGTAATATTATACAGACCATGTTATGGTTCTTATGACCCAAACTAAAAGCATCATAGATCCGTATGGTCATAGGTCCTGTGGTCGGACAAGGATTGGTGACTGTAATATGTTGTGCATGTAGCAGACACCTTAATGGTCATCTTGATAAACTTGAATTGTAAACTGATGCTTTAAAGAGAAACATTTGTTAACATTGTAGTAATTTGACAATTGACTTAAAAGATCAGGCGAGGGGCGCTGACCTGCAATATGCATATAGAAATGTTGGTATATGGAGCACAGTTCTTGTAGGTACATACAGGACAGTTTTACAAGTGCACAATGGCAAAGACTAATTCATAGTGCCACATTTAATCATAAAAATTACACCAAATTGAGTACATATTTAAGCAGCGTTGATACATTAAACAGTCATGTTTATACCTTAAACCTTTAATACACATTCTAATCATTTGCGCCAAAAAACTGTAGCCTGGAGTGTTCAGTACATGTGGCACATGTTATGTCTCATCTTGGCCCCATCCCTTTTCTTCAAATTTCTCAAAACTTAAATCACATTAAAATTTGAGAGCTAGCAAATCCTACATTATCTCATTAGGAATTTGCATCAGAATTGGCAATTTCCCCCCCTTTTTGTGTCCTAAAATGGCACACTGAATAGCAGGCTGGAATTGCTATGCAACGAGGCTCGAAGTCTTGCAAGAAGCAATGGCTGAGCCAAAACACAGGATTCTTACTCCTGTATTTGCTATGAGCACATGGACCTACAATTCAGTCAATATTGATGGTAGAGGTGTATGGAGAAGGTTAGATTTCCTATCCGTAAGAAAAGAGCAATTGATCTGCTTCTGTGCGGCGTTAATTGGGAGCGTAGTGTATTTCCCCTCCTTAATATACACTTGCGGGCATTTGTAGGTGCACGGTGGATTTAAGCAGGAGGTGTTGGTATGTTGCCCAGCAAGGTCTCAAAGTCCCATTGTGACAGCAAATGGTTACGTAGCTGCTGTCTAATGATAGCGATATGATAAATTATTAAATATCTTTCTCCTTGGTTAATGCTATGAGTCATACTCCTGCTGCGCCTCTCTTGTCAATATCATATATATATATATAAAAGTACTCGGCTTCCTAGGTAAAGGATTTGGGTAGTTGAGATCGGAATAAAACCACTTCCTGACCTTGTCACCTTGTGTCCAATCAATCAAGTCCGGCACTGCCCTACCTGGCATAGGATGTCTACAGGTCTGACAAGAAAATGATTAAAATCTATGGCATTTGCTAGCAGGCCTGGTAGCAAGCAAGATTGCTAGCAGCAGATCTGTGATTATGAGCCAAGCTATCGATTTGTGCTGGATTTCCTAGTGCACTGTGATATTATTCTCAGTATTCTCATTGGAATCCCAAAACTAGTGTATCAATAGCTACTCTATACTGTGCTAATATCCGGCCATAGTAAACGACAGCTTGTGGGTGATTCAGTAGACTATGGATTGTCTTAATACATGTAGATGCTTGTGAAGAAGATGCCTCCAGCCTTTGCCTTTTCTTGTGTATACTGCAGTCAATATTGATCTAGATATACAAGGGGGTAAAGATCAGAGATCAGGCGCTTATGTACACATAATAACTGGCAATCAATAAGCCATGAGATTCTTACAACTGGTCAGTGTCCTTTTAAGCAAACCATGAGCAAAATTTTTCCTACCTAGATGATCTCATTTTTGACGGATAGAAGTCGTTTGATATAATGATGCCACATAAAGTATGGATGGACAAACTTTTACCTGGTTTGTATGAGAAGCTTCAAGGTAGAAGTGTGACTACTGCCCCGATCAGGTGGGTAAAATAGATGTTATATTAGTGACAGAATAGTAGAACTGATTTAAGGAAACCTGTCAGCAGAAATAGACTTAATGAACCACTAAAAGTATGTTATCAAGCAAATTAACACCTTCCTTGTATTTCTTTTATGACCCAGTGAACTGGCATCATAACGAAAAAAGAGGAACCATACGTGAAGTGGAGATTGGTGATTAAAGTCATGGGGGGAGAGCTCCGCACTAAATCAGTTCTCCTTGGTCTAAGATGTCTCCAATTTCACAGAAGTTGATGGTGTCTGTGTCCAGGGGGACAACAGTAACTGGAACCTCCAATGAGAGTCTGGAGGCATGCATATCCGTCACAGCGAAGAAGGTTCCTGAGCCGGGGAGAGCTTGGACTTCAGTACTAACTCAATATACCTTCAAGTGACTATTAATAACTAGATTACATCCTCACTACAAATTTCCATTTTCCGGACTGAAGGTCAACATCTTGTTACGGTCCAAGTTATACTGTTCTGGTGACGTACGTCTGCTTAGATATTATTGCGACAGGTTAGTGTACATTATCACATGGTGGGAATACCACCGATGGAAGAATTTACAATAGCATACGTTGACCCAGAATTTCATGAGTCATGCTCTGGAGTTCTTCTGTAATGCCCAATCCAAGCCAGTGGGATATTAGATCCTCCAGGATAAGAGATGACATGTTTGAAGCATGAATGGGCAACCAGACCGAAGAGTCTTGTTAGAGCCCTCCATCACTTCAACAATTGAAGTATAGGGTATATATAAGTTGACCCCTCGTGAAACGAGGGTATTCTTTAATGTTTTTTTGTGGCAGGAAAAAAGAAAACTCTGTCTGATAAAGTGTACACTGTGATCCTTAACTCCCCTCATTGCCAATTGAAAATGGTGAGTGTGTTGGGCTGACAGGGGACAGGCCGCCTCGGGCCAACCAATGGTACAAAAGGGCACAATTTCCAGTGTTAAATGTGGTCGTGTAGGTTGTAAAGCTGATGGAGGTGGTCCTCCAAAAATGCTCTTAGTATAACAGGTGGGGGGGTTCTTAAAAGTAAGGCTGGTGTCAGATGCTTCCCCCTAGGTTACGAGCATAAGTAGGAGCACTCTTGCGTTTAGGGGTTGCGTTCACACGTGAGCAGTTGAAGAACAGCATCACAATCAGAGTTTATGTGGTTTTAGTGCAGTTTTGGTCAATTTTGGAACAGGTGAAAGTACATGACATTGAACAGCGTGGAATTACATTTGGTGGAGCAGGTTTCAGGTCCTTCAAAATCTTTCGACACCTGTTCAATTGCCAAAATGCCGCACCTTAAAACCACCTCAAAGGTGAATTACGGTGACGTTTAACTGCATGTGTTAACGCACCCTTAGTCTTGTCACAATGGCTTGGAGCTCAGTTTCCTTTACCACTCCGTTGTGTTTTGGCCTCCTTGTTCTCCGTTTTTCTCCTGTTTGGTCTCTGTTGTCCTTGCAAAAAAAAAATTGTAAGTTTACTCATGCTTTGAAATCACAGTACCCGTGGTTTTTAGCAATTCAAATCACACTAGGCTGAAAAAATGGTTCTCCATTTGAACATTCTGTCTTTCTTTTTTTGGACAATAGACGTTCTATAAAGCAATTAGCTAGCGAGTCAACTCATGAATCAAAGCGATAGCGCCGGTGACCGAGACGCCATCAAAAACTTATGATGGGACATATTCCATAGTGTTTTTCCAGACAATGGATCCAAGTGAACAAATCAAGCCAGATGTGAAAACAACCCATAGACAATCAATGGCTTTGTGAGGCAATCCGTGGCGACAGTGAACCACGGTGACGGAAGAAAGACCCTAAGCCTTAGTGCCTAAGGGTGGTGGCACGACCACTGTGTGTGTCGCTGTTTGTCTATAGTAATGCCTGCAATCGGTGAACGAGCCAACCGGTTTGAGTTAATTTAATGACGAAATGCGATCGGGCAAACCGGGTTCTGGGATCTGGAAGGCGGTTTTATTGCGGAAGCAGACAAATGGTGCGGGGGTGGTGGGACGACCCCTAGGGAGGGTCAGCGAGGGGGGCTGTAGTCATTAGGGGAGACAAAATTGAGGCAAAGGATAGAATAGAGAGGATCTCTAACAACGTCGATCAGAAGGGAAATATTAGCTGGAATACAGGTCTGGCCATTCTTTTTTCACAAGAAACTGAACGTTGAACTGAGAATCACGTTGCCCCTAAGCACATCAGTAGCTAAATCAAATACATAAATATGATAAGTCAACAGGAATTGTATGTAAGACAGAATACTAAGTTGGTGAACTAACATTTTAGATGCATGCTGGTCAGGTTTATCTATATACAAGTCCTTGTACAGATGGGGCGAAGATAACGTGTGTACATCATTCTATGTCATAGTGGTGTAAGATGATGGTCAGGTTATCTATATAGATGGTCATTGTCTCAGGGCAGGTGGAGTAAAGGAGAGATAAGCTTGATGTGACATCATTATTGTCGTAGTAGGGATTAATGATGGGTTCAGTGTTATCTATATAGTGGTAATTGTTGTACAGGAGGAGGAGAAGAAAGCGGTTGACATCATCTATTGTGTGTTGAGAGTATGTAGATGATGTGATCAGTGTTATCTCTATAGGAGGTCATTGTACATGGACCACAGGGCACAAGGTATGGGAGGAGATAAGTGTGACACATCATCTATCAGAGTGATGTAATGATGGGTCAGTTGTTACTATATAGAGTCATATGTACAGGGAGGAGAGTAAGATAAGCTGTGACATCATCGAGTGTCAGAGTGAGTTGTAATGAATAGTTTCAGTGTTATCTTATGAGGTCATGTGGTACAGGGAGGGGAGAAGATAGAAGACTGACAGTCTTGACATCATTATGTGCATGTAGTATGTCAGGATGGTCGTCTGTTGTTATCTATATAGCGAGATCAGTGTACAGGGAGGGGGAGGGGATAGCATGTGACAATCATCTATTGGCAGTAGTGTATGTAACTATGTGGGTCAGTGTATACTATATAGAGGACATGGTACAGGGAGGGGGAGGAGATGAGTTTGACATCAGTGTATTGTCAGTAGTGATTGTGTGAATGATGGATCGTGGTTACTATAATAGAGGTCATGGTTATGGGAGAGGAGATGGAGGGAAAAGCTTGATATCCATCTATCTGATTAGTGATATGATGGATTTACTGAGGTGGGTTATCGTATATAGAGGACATGTACATGGAGGGGGATGAGATAGGCGATGACCATCATTATTGTCAGTATTGATGAATGATGGGGTCGTGTTATCTATATAGAGGTCATTGTACAGGAGGGGGAGGGGGAGGGGATACAGCTTGGTGAACTACTCTTTGTACAAGATATGTAAGAAGGTCAGGTGTTAGTACATATAGAGGTCGATTGTACAGGGAGGGGGAGGAGATAGCTTGACATCATCTATGTCAGTAGGGATAAGGAGGGTCAGTTTAGCTATCATGTACTATGGAGGTCATTGTACAGGGGGAGCTAGCTGCCAGAAAGAGCAGAATCATCTATCTATTGTCAGAGTGATGTATGACAGGTCAGGTTTACTAATAGAATCATTGTACAGGGCGGGGGGGAGATAACGCTGTTGACATCATTAACTTGTCATAGTGATGGTAATTATGCCTCAGTGTTATTATATAAGAGGTCATAGTACAAGGGAGAGGAGTTATAAGGCGAAAGCGTGCCCATATGCTGTGACATCAAAAAATCATTGTGTGTCAGTAGTGATGTAGGGATGGTCATGTATAGATAGGGAGGAGCAGATTTTTTTTTTTTTTATTGTCTAAAGGATTGTAAAATTTAAACATTACCAATTCCTTTTTTGGACTACACTGGCATAATTCCTTGAGGTCAAAAGAAAAAATGGGTTGGTCTGTGATGGATACTTCTTATACCCTATGCTTCTCGTTTCACTTTAAAAGAGTACTGCAAAGCTATAATAACTCAATGTGTTGTTTCTTTATCTAAAAGTATGTTATCAAGCAAATTAACACCTTCCTTGTATTTCTTTTATGACCCAGTGAACTGGCATCATACGAAAAAACATACTTTGAAGTGAGATTGGTTATATAAAGTCATGGGGGAGGAGAGCTCCGCACTAAAATCAAGTTCTCCTCGTCTAAGAATGTCCCAATTTCACAAGAATTGATGGTTCTGTGTCCAGGGACAACAGTAACTGGAACTCCATAAGTCTGGTGCATGATATCCGTCACAGCAGAGAAGGTTTCCTGAGCCGGGGAGAGCTTGACTTCAGTACTAAACTCTATACCTTCATGACTATATACAACTAGATTACATCTCACTACAAATTTCCTTTTCTGGATGAGGTCAACATACTGGTATCGGTCAATTTCTACTTTTCTGCTGACGTACTCTCTTTAAGATATATTATTGGACAGTTCTTATATACACATGGTGACTACCACCGATGGAAGATATTACAATAGCATACGTTGACCAGAATTTCACTGGAGTCATTGCTCTGGAGTCTTCTGTAAATGCCCCCCAGGTGGGATATTAGATCTCCAGGATAAGAGTGACATGTTTGAGCATGAAGTGTGCAACAGACCGAAGAGTCTTGTAGGATCCCTCCATCACTTCAACAATTGAATGTATCAGGGTATATATAGTTGACCCCCTCTGTGAAAATGAGGGGTATTTTTTAATGTTTTTTTGGGCAGAAAACTGTCTGTAAAGTGTACACTGTTATCTTAACTCCCTCATTGCAAATTTGTCGAACACACACTAGGCTTCTGTAAAATGCCCCCCAGGTGGGATATTAGATCTCCAGGATAAGATGACATGTTTAGTCATGAATTGCAACAGACCGAAGAGTCTGTGTAGGATCCCTCCATCACTTCAACAATTGAAGTATCAGGGTATATATAGTTACCCCCTCGTGAAATGAGGGTATTTTTTAATGTTTTTTTTGGGCACAATTGAAAATGGGAGTGTGTTGGGCTGTACGGGGGACAGGACGCCTCGGGCCACCAATGTACAAAAAGGTGCAACAATTTCCAGATGTAATGTGGCTCGTGTAGGTTGTAAAGCTGATGGAGGGGACCTCCAGAAAATGCTCTTAGATAACAGGTGGGGGGTTCTTATAAAGTTAAGGCTGGTGTCAGATGTTCCCCCTAGTTACGAGCATAAGTAGAGACCTTGCGTTTAGGGGTGCGTTCACACGTAGCAGTTAAACAGCATCACAATCAAGTTTTGAGGTGGTTTAGGTGCAGTTTTGTCAATTGAACAGGTGAAAGACATGAATTGAACGAGGGGAATGACATTTGTGGAGCAGGTTTCCCCTTCAAAATCCTTTGACACCTGTTCAATTGCATAAATGCCACCTAAAACCACCTCAAAGCTGATTACGGTGGCGTTTAACTGCAATGTGTGAACGCACCCTAGGGATCTTTCACAATGGCGTGGAGCTCAGTTTCCTTTACGCATCCGTTGTGTTTTCCCTGCCTTGTGTCTCCGTTTTTCTCCTGTTTTGTCTCTGTGTCCTTGAAAAAAAAAATATAAGTTTAACCATTGCTTTGAAACACATACACCCTGGTTTTTCAGCACCTCATAGTGAAAAAAATGGTTTCATTCTGTTTCTTTTTGGACCACATAGACTTCTATGCCTTCTGCGATCACACATGAAAAAAGCGGATACGCCGCTGACAAGAGCTCAAAAACAATGTGACATTTCATAATTTTTCCAGACAATGGATCAGTGAAACAAGCCATGTGTGAAAACACCCATAGAAATCAATGGCTTTGTGAGGCATCCGTGGCAATCAGGAACCACGGACGAGAAAAACCCTAAGCCTAGCCTAAGGTGGTGGCACACCACTGTTTGTCGCGTTTGTCTATAGTAATGCCTGCAATCGTGAACGAGCCACCGTGTTGCGTTAATTTAATGCGAAATGCGATCGGGCCCGGCTTTGGGTCTGTGGCTTTTTTTTGCAAAGCCAGACAAAATGTGCCGTGTGCCACACCCCAAGGCAGCAGAAAGGCTGTGCAGATTCAGAGCAAAATAATTGAGGCAAAAAATAGATGAGGATTCTGAACAGATCAACAGAGAAATATTAGCAGGAATAAGTTTTCTCACGAAAACTGAAGTTTGGATTTGCAGATACATCATCTATTGTAGTGTGTAGTGACGTAGTGATTTAATGATTGGGTCAGTGTTATCTATATAAAGTCATTGTACAGGAGGGGCGAGATAAGCTGTGACATCATCTCTTGTCAGTAGTGAGGTGTAATGATGGGTCAGGTTATCTATATAGAGGTCATTGTACAGGGAGGAGGGGGGGGAGGAGATAAGCTGTGACATCATATTGTCAGTAGTAGGATATAATGATGGGTCAGTGTTTATCTATATAGTGGTAATTGTACAGGAGGAGGAGAAGATAAGCTGTGACTCATCTATTGTCTGTTAGTGATGTATGATGTGTCAGTGTTATCTATATAGAGGTCATTGTACAGGAGGGCGGGGGAGGAGATAAGCTGTGACATCATCTATTGTCAGTATGATGTAATGATGGTCAGTGTTATCTATATAGAGGTCATATGTACAGGGAGGAGAGAAGATAAGCTGTGACATCATCGATGTGTCCAGTAGTGAGTTGTAATGATAGGTCAGTGTTATCTTATTGAGGTCATTGTGTACAGGGAGGGGAGAAGTAGAAGATAAGCTTGACATCATCTATTGTCAGTAGTGATGTAAGGAGTGGATCGTGTGTTATCTATATAGGGACCTGTACAGGGAGGGGGAGGGGATAGCGTGACATCATCTATTGTCAGTAGTGATGTAATATTGGGTCAGTGTTATTATAGAGGACATTGTACAGGGAGGGGGAGGAGATGAGCTGTGACATCATGTATTGTCAGTAGTGATTGTGTAATATGGATCGGGTTACCTATAATAGAGGTCATGGTTACTGGGGAGAGGAGAGGAGATAAAGCTTGTGATATCATCTAATTGTGATAGTGATGTAATGAGGATGGGTTATCATATAGAGGACATTGTACAGGGAGGAGGGAGGAGAGATAAGCTATGACATCATCTATTGTCAGTTTGATGTAATGATGGGTCCGTGTTATCTATATAAGGTCATTGTACAGGGGAGGGGGAGGGGATAGCGTGGTGAAATATCTATTGTAGAAAGAGATGATGTAAGGAAGGTCAGGTCGTTAGTACTATATAGAGGTCGATTGTACAGGGAGGGGGAGGAGATAAGCTGACATCAGTCTATTGTCAGTAGGTGATGTAAGGATGGGTCGATGTATCGATATGGAGGTCATTGTACAGGGGGGATGAGAAAGATAGAGTAATCATCTATTGTCAGAGGATGTAATGACAGGTCATGTTTATAATAGAAGTCATTGTACAGGGGGGGGGGAGATAACGTCTGTGACATCATCTATGTCAGTAGTGATGTAATTGATGCTCAGTGTTATCTATTAAGAGGTCTATACAGGGAGAGGAGAGGAGAAAGCGTTTTGTGACATCATCTATTGTCAGTAGTGATGTAGTGATGGGTCATTGTATAGGGAGGAGGAGATTTTTTTTTTTTATTGTCTAAAGGATTTGTAACATTACCAAGATCCTTCCCTTTTTTTGGTTACACTGGCATAATTCCTTGAGGTCAAAAGAAAAAATGGGTTGGTCTGTGATGGATACTTCTTATACCCTATGCTTCTCGTTTCACTTTAAAAGAGTACTGCAAAGCTATAATAACTCAATGTGTTGTTTCTTTATGAAAACTGTCTGTAAAGTGTACACTGTTATCTTAACTCCCTCATTGCCACTTGAAAATGTGAGTGTGTTTGGCTTACGGGGGACAGGGACGCCTCGGGCCAACAAATGTACAAAAAGGTGCACAATTTCCAGATGTAATGTGGCTCGTGTAGGTGTAAAGCTGGATGGACGGGGCCTCCAGAAATGCTCTTAGATAAACAGGTGGGGGGTTCTTAATAAGATTAAGGCTGGTGTCAGATTCCCCCTAGTTAAGAGCATAAGTAGGATCCTTGCAGTTTAGGGGTGCGTTCACACGTAGCAGTTAAAACAGCATCACAATCAGCTTTGAGGTGGTTTTAGGTGCAGTTTTGTCAATTGAACAGGTGAAAGACATGAATTGAACGAGTGAATGACATTTGTGGAGCAGGTTTCCCCTTCAAAATCTCTTTCACCTGTTCAATTGACAAAACTGCACCTAAAACCACCTCAAAAAATTTGTCGAACACACACTAGGCTTCTGTAAAATGCCCCCCAGGTGGGATATTAGATCTCCAGGATAAGATGACATGTTTAGTCATGAATTGCAACAGACCGAAGAGTCTGTGTAGGATCCCTCCATCATTCAACAATTGAAGTATCAGGGTATATATAGTTACCCCCTCGTGAAATGAGGGTATTTTTTAATGTTTTTTTGGGCAGAAAACTGTCTGTAAAGTGTACACTGTATCTTAAACTCCCTCATTGCCACTTGAAAATGTAGTGTGTTTGGCTACGGGGGACAGGACCCTCGGGCCACCAATGTACAAAAAGGATCAACAATTTCCAATGTAATGTGGCTCGTGTAGGTTGTAACTTGATGGAGGGGCCTCCAGAAATGCTCTTATAGATAAACAGGTGGGGGGTTCTTTAAAGATTAAGGCTGGTGTCGATGTCCCCCTAGTTACGAGCATAAGTGGATCCTTGCGTTTAGGGGTGCGTTCACACGTAGCAGTTAAACAGCATCCAAATCAAGCTTTGAGGTTGGTTTAGGTCAGTTTTGTCAATTGAACAGGTGAAAGACATGATTGAACGAGGTGAATGACATTTGTGGAGCAGGTTTCCCCTTCAAAATCCTTTCACACCTGTTCAATTGACAAACTGCACCTAAAACCACCTCAAAGCTGATTACGGTGGCAGTTTAACTGCAATGTGTGAACGCACCCTAGGGATCTTTCACAGGGCGTGGAGCTCAGTTTCCTTTACGCATCCGTTGTGTTTGCCGGGTGAAGTACGGTGCGTTGTAACTGCAATGTGTGAACGCACCCTAGGGATCTTTCACAATGGCGTGGAGCTCAGTTTCCTTTACGCATCCGTTGTGTTTTCCCTGCCTTGTGTCTCCGTTTTTCTCCTGTTTTGTCTCTGTGTCCTTGAAAAAAAAAATATAAGTTTAACCATTGCTTTGAAACACATACACCCTGGTTTTTCAGCACCTCATAGTGAAAAAAATGGTTTCATTCTGTTTCTTTTTGGACCACATAGACTTCTATGCCTTCTGCGATCACACATGAAAAAAGCGGATACGCCGCTGACAAGAGCTAAAAACAATGTGACATTTCATAATTTTTCCAGACAATGGATCAGTGAAACAAGCCATGTGTGAAAACACCCATAGAAATCAATGGCTTTGTGAGGCATCCGTGGCAATCAGGAACCACGGACGAGAAAAACCCTAAGCCTAGCCTAAGGTGGTGGCACACCACTGTTTGTCGCGTTTGTCTATAGTAATGCCTGCAATCGTGAACGAGCCACCGTGTTGCGTTAATTTAATGCGAAATGCGATCGGGCCCGGCTTTGGGTCTGTGGCTTTTTTTTGCAAAGCCAGACAAAATGTGCCGTGTGCCACACCCCAAGGCAGCAGAAAGGCTGTGCAGATTCAGAGCAAAATAATTGAGGCAAAAAATAGATGAGATTTAACAGTTCAACCAGAGAAATATTAGCAGGAATAAGTTTTCTCACGAAAACTGAAGTTTGGATTTGCAGATACATCATCTATTGTAGTGTGTAGTGACGTAGTGATTTAATGATTGGGTCAGTGTTATCTATATATAAGTCATTGTACAGGAGGGGCGAGATAAGCTGTGACATCATCTCTTGTCAGTAGTGAGGTGTAATGATGGGTCAGGTTATCTATATAGAGGTCATTGTACAGGGAGGAGGGGGGGGAGGAGATAAGCTGTGACATCATATTGTCAGTAGTAGGATATAATGATGGGTCAGTGTTTATCTATATAGTGGTAATTGTACAGGAGGAGGAGAAGATAAGCTGTGACTCATCTATTGTCTGTTAGTGATGTATGATGTGTCAGTGTTATCTTATAGAGGTCATTGTACAGGAGGGCGGGGGAGGAGATAAGCTGTGACATCATCTATTGTCAGTATGATGTAATGATGGTCAGTGTTATCTATATAGAGGTCATATGTACAGGGAGGAGAGAAGATAAGCTGTGACATCATCGATGTGTCCAGTAGTGAGTTGTAATGATAGGTCAGTGTTATCTTATTGAGGTCATTGTGTACAGGGAGGGGAGAAGTAGAAGATAAGCTTGACATCATCTATTGTCAGTAGTGATGTAAGGAGTGGATCGTGTGTTATCTATATAGGGACCTGTACAGGGAGGGGGAGGGGATAGCGTGACATCATCTATTGTCAGTAGTGATGTAATATTGGGTCAGTGTTATATATAGAGGACATTGTACAGGGAGGGGGAGGAGATGAGCTGTGACATCATGTATTGTCAGTAGTGATTGTGTAATATGGATCGGGTTACCTATAATAGAGGTCATGGTTACTGGGGAGAGGAGAGGAGATAAAGCTTGTGATATCATCTAATTGTGATAGTGATGTAATGAGGATGGGTTATCATATAGAGGACATTGTACAGGGAGGAGGGAGGAGAGATAAGCTATGACATCATCTATTGTCAGTTTGATGTAATGATGGGTCCGTGTTATCTATATATAGGTCATTGTACAGGGGAGGGGGAGGGGATAGCGTGGTGAGAATATCTATTGTAGAAAGAGATGATGTAAGGACAGGTCAGGTCGTTAGTACTATATAGAGGTCGATTGTACAGGGAGGGGGAGGAGATAAGCTGACATCAGTCTATTGTCAGTAGGTGATGTAAGGATGGGTCGATGTTATCGATATGGAGGTCATTGTACAGGGGGGATGAGAAAGATAGAGTAATCATCTATTGTCAGAGGATGTAATGACAGGTCATGTTTATAATAGAAGTCATTGTACAGGGGGGGGGGAGATAACGTCTGTGACATCATCTATGTCAGTAGTGATGTAATTGATGCTCAGTGTTATCTATTAAGAGGTCTATACAGGGAGAGGAGAGGAGAAAGCGTTTTGTGACATCATCTATTTGTCAGTAGTGATGTAGTGATGGGTCATTGTATAGGGGAGGAGAGATTTTTTTTTTATGTCTAAAGGATTTTGTAAATATTACCAGACCATTCCCTTTTTTTGGCTACACTGGCATAATTCCTTGAGGTCAAAAGAAAAAATGGGTTGGTCTGTGATGGATACTTCTTATACCCTATGCTTCTCGTTTCACTTTAAAAGAGTACTGCAAAGCTATAATAACTCAATGTGTTGTTTCTTTATTTGTGTTTTGCCTGCCTTGTGTCTCCGTTTTTCTCCTGTTTTGTCTCTGTGTCCTGCAAAAAAAAAATTAAGGTTTAACATTGCTTTGAAAACATCACACCTGGTTTTTCAGCCTCATCAGTGAAAAAAAATGGTTTCATCTGTTTCTTTTTTGGACCCATAGACTTCTATTGCCTTCTGCGATCCACATCCACGAAAAAATGGGACATATTTCATAATTTTTTCCACTGACAATGGATCAGTGAAAATACAAGCCAATGTGAAAACACCCATAGAAATCAATGGCTTTGTGAGGCATCCGTGGCAATCAGTGAACCACGGACGAGAAAACCCTAAGCCTTAGCCTAAGGGTGGTGGCACACCACTGTTTTGTCTGCGTTTGTCTATAGTAATGCCTGCAATCGGGAACGAGCCACCGGTGTTTTGCGTTAATTTAATGCGAAATGCGATCGGGCCCCGGCTTTGGGTCTGTGGCTTTGTTTGCAAACGCAGACAAAATGGCACGTGTGCCACCACCCCAAGGCAGCAGAAATTCAGAGCAAAATAATCTGAGGCAATAAAATAATGATGATTTACAGTCAACAGAGAAATATTTAGCCATGGAATAAGTTCTCACAAGAAAATACTGAAGTTTGGATTGCAGATAATCATCTATTGTCTGTAGTGATGTAATGATGGGTCAGTGTTATCTATATAGAAGTCATTGTACAGGGAGGGGCGGAGATAAGCTGTGACATCATCTATTGTCAGTAGTGATGTAATGATGGGTCAGTGTTATCTATATAGAGGTCATTGGTACAGGAGGGGGAGGAGGATAAGCTTTGTGACATCATATTGTCAGATAGGAAATAATGATGGGTCTTGTTATCTATATAGTGGAATTGTACAGGAGGATGAGAGATAAGCTTTGACTCATCTATGTCGTAAGTGTGTAATGATGTGTCAGTGTTATCTAATAGAGGTCATTGTACAAGGGAGGGGGAAGATAAGCTGTGACATCATCTATTGTCAGTAGTGATGTAATGATGGTCAGTGTTATCTATATAGAGGTCATTGTACAGGGAGGGGAGAAGATAAGCTGTGACATCATCTATGTCAGTAGTGATGTAATGATAGGTCAGTGTTTCTATATCGAGGTCATTGTGACAGGGAGGGAGAGAAGTAGCTTGACATCATCTATGTGTCAGTAGTGATTATATGATGGTCGTGTGGTATCTATATAGAGGACATTGTACAGGGAGGGGGAGGGGATAAGCGTGACATCATCTATTGTCAGTAGTGATGTAATGAGTGGGTCAGTGTTATCTATATGAGGACATTGTACAGGGAGGGGGAGAGATGAGCTGTGACATCATGTATTGTCAGTATGATGTAAGATGGATCGGTTTTACCTATATAGAGGTCATGGTAACTGGGGAGGGAGAGGAAGATAGCTGTGAATCATCTATTTTTTCAGTAGTGAGGTAATGATGATCGGGTGTTATCAATAGAGGTACATTGTACAGGGAGGGGAGGAGATAAGCTATACGATCACTATTGTCAGTAGTGATGTAAGATGGTCAGTGTTATCTATATAGAGGTCATTGTACACGGGAGGGGGAGGGGAAAAGCGTAATAATCTATTTTCAGAAGTGAATGTATGACACAGGTCAGTTGTATCTATATAGAGTCATTGTACAGGGAGGGGAGGAGATAAGCGGACATCATCTATTGTCAGTAGTGATTAAGATGTGTCAGTTTTATCATATGGAGGTCATTGTACAGGGAGGTGAGTAGATAGAGTCTGTCAATCATCTATTGTCAGTAGGATGTAATGACAGGTCAGTGTTATTTATAGAAGTCATTATACAGGGAGGGAGGAGAGATACAGGTGTGACATCATCTATGTCAGTAGTGATGTAATTATGAGCTCATGTTTTATCTATATAGGTCATAGTACAGGGAGGAGGAGGAGATAAGCTTGACATCACTATTGTCAGTAGTGATGTATATGGGTCATTGTATAGGGACGGAGAGATTTTTTTTTTTTATTGTCTCAGCAAGGAGGGGGAAACGGCGTGGCACGCCGGCGGTGAGGCAGGTGTAAGGAAGTGGCTGAGGGAGTAAGTGAGGTGGGCGTTGGGGAGGGAGGGTAGGGAAGGAGTTGGAAGTAAGAGCTGGTTGGGATTAGGACGGTGATGTTGTGGAGAATGTCATGGGTACGTGGAGAAGAGGGAAGGGAGGGAGATCGTAAAGTACATGATTTGTAACATTACCAATATCCTTCCCTTTTTTTTGTTACAACACTGCTGGCATACATTGCTGGCATTGATCTGTGCTATGGATACTTCTTTCATACCCTCTGCACTTCTATTCTTACTCTACTTTTCTACTTTATATCATGTTATGAATGTTAGTCCTGTTTTATATTTACTCAATTGTGTTGTTTTCTAGTTATACTAAATTGTGTTTGTTTTCTATTTTTTTTTTGTCCTGATATTGATTGTAGTACATTGAATACATACTGGTAACCATATTTAGAAAATGCTTATAGTGCAGTGTGTTATCAGTATTATTTTCTCTGGAATTTCATTGTTCGGCTTCCAACAGGAAATGGATTACAAATCCTGTCTCATATCTCCAGAGATACAATGTAGCTTCTTCAATAGCGAAATGTCTCTGGGCTGTGACATCACTAATGGTGTTTTTTTTCTTTATCAGTTTTCTGTTTCTGTCCTTGTTCTTTCTTTTCTTTTCTTTTTGTTTGTTTTTTTTTTTTCATTCCATGAGTCAGAGCAGGTTTTTCTACTAAATCTTCAGGCTTCTGTATACCACAAAGCAAAAGCAAGGACTGACTGCAGAGATTTACTGAAAGAAAAGCAGAAAAAGGAAATATTTAAAGGTCTCAAGAAAAAATATAAACTGAAAGTCTCATTAAGATTCCTCTTTTATCTTCTCTTTAATGAAAGTAATAGACCACTACAGTTAGTTTATTTTTGTTTTACTATGCAAAGGGATTGTAAACCCTTTCCTAAAACGCATAGGGGAGTCACTTCTGTACCCTAATCAGAGTGCACTGTGATTGATTGTTTGGCTCCTGCGATTTACCAGCTGAAACTAAATAACTCTAGCAAATTTATCAATCTCTTTATGTCAGAATCAAGTCGTAATTGGCATCAACAAACTATCTGGGGCAGCACAGTGGCTCAGTAGGGCAGCACGGTGGTTTAGTGGTTAGCATTACAGTCTTGCAGCGCTGGTGACCTGGGTTCGAGTTCCATAGTCAACATCTGCAAAGAGTTTGTATGTTCTCTGCCTGTTTGCATGGGTTTCCTCTGGATCCTTGGGTTTCCTCCCACACTCCAAAACATACTGGTAGGTTGATTAGATTGTGAGCCCATGGGGACAGGCACCGATTTGGCAAACTCTGTGCCAAATTCTAAAACCAACTTTAAATTATGCTAATTAGGGTATTTCTCAGTGATGAGCGCATCACGGAGGGACTCTGGAAAAAAACCCCACCCCCCGAAGCACTCATGTTCATTATCATAATTTTAAAAGTTAATTTTAAAGGAAGGAGGCCATGGATAACACATGTAAGACAATTACCACAGTCCCGATGCCTGGATCTATGAGTAAGTGCCCCTGGTTTATCACGATGGATTTCCTTTAGCTTACAACACATTTGTTAATGGCTAAGATAGGGAAACATGTCCCCCCTGGTGGATGGGCAGTACATTCTTTGCTGATTTAACTCCATTGGAAGTGAATACACATCACAGA
The DNA here is from genome assembly GCA_019512145.1 of Engystomops pustulosus. Lineage (NCBI taxonomy): Eukaryota > Metazoa > Chordata > Amphibia > Anura > Leptodactylidae > Engystomops > Engystomops pustulosus. The sequence goes on along the minus strand of CM033647.1, from coordinate 32,216,665 downwards.
AAAGGTGTGATACAGAAAACTCTAATCCTCATTCACTTTTCTACCAATTTCACCTGGTTGACCATCTAATTTGTCTGGCACCTTCTTCTCTATCTTTTGACAGCAGACGTTGGGAAAGGAAAGTATTAGGTGGCTGGATTTCAGGGGTTGGAGATAAACAGTTGGAATCTATATTTTGGGTGTGTCTGCAGGGTCATGTGTAAAACACCTTTTTTTAATGTCCGTATGGCATCTAACAATCCATTAAGGTGGCAAACCAGCTGATCTACTTAAAGGACACCTGTCAGGGTGATTTTGGACACTAAACCACCAACAGGTTCTTATGGATCAATGGTTTAGTGTCCCAAATCGCCATTTAGCTAATAATTATTCCTTTATTTATATAGCACACAGATTACGCAGAGCTGCACAGAGCTTGCTAAATCAGTCCCTGTCCCCATGGGGCTCACAATCTAATCAAGCTATCAGTATGTTTTGGAGTGTGGGAGGAAACTGGAGGACCCGAAGGAAACCCACACAAGTACAAAGAGAACAATTTGAAAATGTTGACCTGCATGGGACTTGAACCTAGGACCTGAGCACTGCAAGGCTGTAGTGCTAACCACTGAGCCACCGTACTGCCCTACACCCTCTGTGCCTTGGTCCAAAGCTCACCACACTTGCACATTAGCACAGTGAAGGCGGCGTTATACACCAGGCCTTTACTGCGCATGTGCGGGGAGCAACAGAGCTGATTCTGACGCGCCTCATCGGACCCATCTCTAGTTAAATATAAAGGTTTATTTTTTTCAATTAATAGTGGACACAGAGGGACTAACTCAAGGGTGATTGGGACACTAAATCACCAGTCCATAAGGACTTATGGGTGGTTAGGTGTCCAAAATCACACTGACAGGACATCCTGTGATCTGCTTGATGCCTGCAATGTAGATCAGTAAATATCACGCCAGCTCCAGCTATATTAAGGTTCATTTTAAAATTCCACAATAGGAGGAATGTCATATTTCAAAGTATAAATTCAGCAGAGCAGTGTATTATGGTCAGACCGTTCTTCCAGTCTTTCATGTATTGCATACCCCTGTATGTCTTGACGGACTGGAGCATGTACAGGCATGGAGTAGAGTTATACTCCCCTTTTTCTCACCTACAATAATGAGTCTTTCAATAATAATCCTAAAATATGTGATTTATGAGAAGCAAATGAGGAACGTAAATTGCCAAAATTGGAAGTTCCTGTTTTGTACAGATGGCGGTATATAGCATAAGGGTGAGCGCTGTCATGGAGTGTAGCACATTCTGTTCTTACTGTATACCCGTTGATTTCAGTGATGGGAGGTGACTTGATTTCTGTACAATAATAATAAAACATTTGGGGACCTATCGATCCTTTTACATGGTCAGATTAATTTTGAGTAACAAATTACAAAGGTTTATCTGAAGGATTAGCCCTTTTTGCAGAACCTTTAACAATTTTTGGGGCAAAATTGTGTAGCCATTCTTCCCGTTATTGCTAGCACATCTCCTTTTTACAGTTTTTTTTGAGCAGACACTTAAGTCCAACATTCATGGTTTGAGTCAGGGTCGGCTCCAGGTTTCAGTAGGCCCCTGGGCGACAGAGCCTCAGTGGGCCCCTTTGCGGTAAACTCACATGGCGGCAATAATTCAGAAACTGAAACCGTCTCCTGTTCCCTAAAATATTCCCTAGTATATCATCCCAAACAGCCCCCTCATGGATATTTTATACACAGCCCCTTAATGGTTATTTTATGTAAAACCCCCAATGGATTTATTAGATATAGCCCTCCTTACTTCCATGGATTCATTCTGTACAGCCCTATGTGGGCCCCTCAGTAGCTCTGGGCCTCGGCACTTGACCAGGTATATCCAGTGCAGACGCAGGCCCTGGTTTGAGTCTTTCCCCCTTCCCCATTTTTTCTCTCCAATCCATATCTCCATGACAAGGTCAGAACCCTCCTAAACATTGCATCTCACATGATTTATGTGCAATAAAAAAGATTTTTACTCATTTTGAGACTCCTCTAAATTTGTACCGTGCTCATTTTCTCATCAAAAAATATTGCACAAATGGAGTTTAATAAACACATTTGTAGAAAGTAGACCACACGGGGACAGACAAAAGGCAAATATTCTCAGTGTTAGAAAGATCCCTATGGAGTAGAATTTGACTCCTAGGGGCAAGTAAATGTGTTGGTTGATTAGTGTTGGTTAGGCCTTAAACCAGTAATGAATCTATTGCAGAATTCAACTTTGTGTGGATTTTCATCAAATTATTTTCTTATTAGGTCTTAACACATACCTCAAGTTTCCACACACAGAGGGGGACATTTATTATTCCTCCTCGCTAGATTTCAGGCGTAGAAGCACATGTTGACATGTGTGGGAATTGAAACCAGGACCCCAGCGCTGCAAGGCAGAAGCGCTACTCAGTCAGCCACTATGCCTCCATTTGCGCATGGAGGGGGAGTGAAGGGGCACGACCGCTGCTAACATTAATCCTTGAATGTTTGCAGATTTTTTTCTCAAAACTTCTCCAGGACGAATCCACATAATGTTAATGTCTGCTTATACGATCAACCAACAGAAAAGATTACCATGGCTCGTTAATATGGGAAATCAACTTCCAAGTACACTGTTCTAACTTCAAATTACTTCACATTAGGTTAGTCTTTTAAGCTACATAATCAGAGATAGTTAGACACAGTTGGGAATGGAAACTGCAGATAAATATCTGATTTCTGACTATGTCTTTAACTGCCTTTATCTCCGGTTTTATAGTTCACAGAACCACAAAATGCTGAGATTCTTATCTTTACACTGACTTCAGAACCATGTTTGTGGCTGCCACTTTATAGAGCCAAAGATACGGTTCAGACCACCCCCTTTCAATATCTAAAAGTGACTCCTCACAGGCAAAAAATGACTCTTCTCAGCTTGTTTGCATAAAACAGAAGCTATTTGTTTTATAATTAAACAGCTGATTTTTAAAATAAGCAACAATGCTAAAAATTTAATTTTATACCCTACATAAGGGTGCTGATCAGTGTCAGACTGGGATGCGGGAGGCCCACCAGTACAATCTAGTTTTGGGGCCTACCAGTGCAGAGCTGCACGGAAATGTTGCCTGACACTCATTGGCTTCCTAACCCTTGCCTGGGACTTTTTATGTTCTGGGGCACCTGTTAGTAACTGATCCTGCCTTTTACTTATTATATGAATACATGGGATGGTTTAGATGATGAATGCTGAATATCTGTGTGAAGTGCAGTGAGAGCCCATCCAGTTTGGGGGCCCACCGTTGGATTCACCTGTTCACCAGTGGGCCAGTCCATGAAGTGGGGTAAAAGTTCTAACGTGACATATCAAGCAATGCTAAATCATTCAAAGTTAGATTTTTGTTGTTTTCTTTTCTTAAATGCTATAAAAAGAAAATAATTATAAATCATGTAACACACTTACACCCAGGCAAAGTTTCATTCAGTATAACTGTAACCATGTGCTGTCCCTATTCTGCATAGTGCTTTACTGATGTCTGAGTACGAGGTAAAGGTATCACACAAGGACACGTGCCCTGATTGGCTAAGCATAAATCACAATAACATTAATACTACTACTCACTTGGTTTGACCAAGGTCTCCTGTCTACTTGTATAAAAATACTACGCATTACCGTCATGAATTATCCATCACTGGTTGATCAAAGACTTTATCTTGAGGGGGAAATAACCCAAAGTTGTCAATTAAAACCTTTTATCTTCTAGCATTTAGTCTGTAAGAGAATAATTGTAATAAATCTTGGCATAGAATATGATTTGCTTCCCAGTAATTAGAACTTTCATCAACTCCTGTCAGTCTCATTAGCAGAAATAGTAGATGTAGAGTATTTAGCAGACATCTTCATAAGAATCAGCCTAATAATCTCATGGGAGGGAATTTGCTAAGTCTTGTCCACCCGTTTCTGGAGGACAAGGCTTGTGCACTGATTCTCACACAGGGCAGGGAGCAGGGTGGATACGGACTTAAATGCCCCTCCTGCCAAAATTTACTAAATTCCCCCATTGTATGTGTTGGTCAAGTATGTGATATCACTAGTCCAGCAACTCTTCTTTATTGCTCATTCACATCTCCAGGACTTCTCCAGAGCTGCACCAATTTTCTGGAATGCCCTACCCCAGATTAATACCCACCCTCCAAAGCTTCAAATCCTGTTAAACCCATCTCTTTAGACAGGCCTTTCACATTTCCTAACTGCATGTACCATCAACTCTCTCATTACTAACCCATCCTATGTCCTCTTCCCATTTGTAATCCAGCAAAGACGAGACAGATACCAAGCTCCAGGCTTCTCTGCAGTCACATTAGCCATGGACTCTGTATGTAAGATGGCGGCTGATGACTGGTTCAAGCAGCATTTTTATTTATTAATTTTTTTTTAAATTCTATTTCCTTGTATGGCTGGATCATTATACAAGCTCTTATACCTCTTGTGTCACCCCCTTCAGCCACATAGACTGTAAGCTCTTGTGTCACCCCCTTCATCCTCATAGACTGTAAGCTCTTGTGAACAGGGCCCTCACTCCTATTGTTTCATATGACAATGTTATTACACTGTAATTATTAGTTATTTTATTTGTATCTTCCCCATAATCTGTAAAGCGCTATGGAATCTGATGGCGCTATATAAAGATTATGATTATTATTATTATCATCATAGAGGAGGACATAACTAGAAGGCATAGACTTCTATTTATGGAAACCAATTTGCTTTTGTCCAAAAAGTTACCGTCCCAAATCTCTTTACTATTAGGTTTTTCAAAGCAAATTACATGCTGCTAAAACTTGCATGTTTACCAACGGATAACTACTGGTCAATGTATGTGTATAACACCCCTATAGCGCCCCCCTTTGAGTAAATAAGGCATTGCTAATAGAAACCTCCCTTTATAGTACTGTTATGCTTTGACTAATAAGTTAGAGTCCTTCATTATACTCTCTCTTTACTAAGAATCTCTTAAATTCTGTTTCTAAACCAGGTATCCTCTTAAGAGGGAATCTGTTGGGTGTTTCTTACCCCTTAAATTGGCGCCAAGCATGTAAAGCATCAAGTAATTCGTTTTCTATTATGTCCCTCACTAAGCTTAAAGTAGCTGAGAAATCCTGGACTGGTACATGAAAATATACCTTAACTAGCCAGTATTTTAAAGCTTTACATTTTAGTTTGCTAACTAATGACTAATGAAACCTGACTAGTTAAGGTCAATTTTCATATGCCAGTCTAAGTCCTCATGCACACAAACTTGCATCTTGCTTGTGTCCTATCCATTGTTTCCACACCTAGCACATGTCCCCATCTATTTCAATGGGCTCAGACACAGCTAGGAGACAGCTAGGGGACCACTGATTAGGGGAGCAGAATATCATTGGTGGGGATCTGACTGGTGGGACCCCCATAAATCATGATTTTTAGGGTAGAAAACTCATGTGATTGGTTCCCTTGGAAATTCTCCACTAGAGTCCTGATGGTCGGGTTCAGTATTTGGGTTCTGCCACCTGACCTGGATATATTACCAGATTGGGGGTCAAGTAGCCAATCCAGAAAATTGATGCACCTAACAACTAGCCATGGCTATGATTGGTTAGGGGATATCACTATGAATGGCCATCGCGTCCGCTCATCTCTAGTCTCCACCATGTACATAAGATTTAATAGAATGCAACCCTTCCGGATTACACCGGATATTTTCCAAACATAAAACCACTAGTAATCCTGACCATTCACCATAAAACTTGGAAAAATGCATGTAAAAGACTTTTTTTTTTTTTTTCCTTACCAGATTTACCATTTTTTCCTTGCGTAGTGGTTTTTTTTTAAAATTCCTCTTTCATATGCAGAAGGAAT
>CM033647.1:32187673-32209851 GCA_019512145.1 Engystomops pustulosus | reverse complement strand
AGGGGGTATAACCAGCAGAGGCTGGGGCCCATAACAGACCTTTGAATGGGGCCCCCTTCCCCATTTATATACACATTACATATTTACACACAAATATTTACACAATCATCATACACACACGTATGCAGTATATATACACACATCCAGTATATGCAACATACACATATGCAGCATATATACAGACACACATGCAGTATATGTACAACATGCACACAGCACAAGATAGGTTCTGTAGGTTTGTTTTTAAGTTGAATTTGTATGCAAGTCGGAACTGCTGCATATTTTATCATTGTAACATGACAAATTCATTTTTGGTCTCTGTGACAAATGGATTTAAAAAATGTTGGGTTGTCATTAGAACCAGGATTAACAATAAAGCTCCATTACAGACACCAGTGATAACTGTTATAGCTGATTATTGTAGCCCAAAGATAAAGTACAGTAAATTACCAATCACCAGAGGTCCGTTTGTAACTAGGGGTCGCTTGTAAGTCAGGTGTTCTTAAGTAGGGGACTGCCTGTATACAATATATACAGCATATATACACACAAACACATTTACGATGTCACCTGGAAAGTGGGGTCAGGATGTGGTGGCGGGAGACGCCACAGGAGCACAAGAGAGGGCGGCTGGTGAGGTGGCTGGGCGGACCAGACTGGGCCGCAGGTGAAGTGGGTGGGAGCATTGGGCTGCAGGTAAGGTGGGTGGGCGCATTGGGCCGCAGGTGAGGTGGGCGGACCAGGCCAGACCAGGTGGGTGGGCAGGATGCATGTTAGCGTATGTAAAGTGGGTGGCTGTTCCGGTCAGCAGCAGTCAGGAGACAGACAAACGAATTATAATTTGTTAATGATATGTTCTGGCTTCAGGATTCTGGCTTCCTGCCAGATGCCCTTCCGTCACGGGCCCTCCTGCTCCGGTGCCCGTAGCAGCCGCTACTGTTGGTTCGCCACTGGTTTTACAGATGGCCATATCTCAGGAGAGGTATCGTCGGAATTGTTAGCACAGCTGGAAAGAGCCTTTGACAAAACAAATTTTTGTCGAGTAACTTTACAGTTATACTTTAAAGTCCTTTTCATTGTTTTTCATTCTTATTTTATGAGCCGAGTTTTAAAAAAGCTATAAAAGTAATGTCAGTTCAACAATACTACTTGACAAGAAATCCTAAATGTCTGACATCCACTGTCTATGTTACCATTAATGGTAGAATTTATTTAGAAGACCGCAACCCCAATGCTTTTAGGGATTCATTTTCATTCATTCAGGGGGCCCTGGGTAGATGCCCACTTTGTCGGCCCTGCACTCTATAAGATCTTTTCTCAATTCTGACCTGCGAAGATGGACAGAGCTTACTGTGATGTCATATGTGCATACATGCTGCGATTTTTCTCTTCTTTTTATTTCCCAGTTTCCTTTTCAAGATTCAACATTCCGTTAAGATCCAAGGTTCTGCCTTATTATCCTTTCTTTGAAAATATTGCAGATGTTGGTGACAGTGAGTGAATAATAAGCCCCCTATTGCTTCAGTTAGGTTGCCATTCTTAGAAGTAATCTCTATATATATTCTCTGAAGAACACATTAAGGTTCAGTCATCATCACCTCTTGTCAATGCATGGCAAGAAGCAACAGAGAGATGCTGGTGGCACCCAGCTGTAGGCTGAAGTTAGTTGCTTTTATTCCATCAGTCCACCCACAACATAAATGCATAGACCTCCTGTCACATAAATGGAGGTGGATTGGATTCTGGGCCTCGGCTTCTGTTATATCTTAATGAGCTACTTCCAGCTTGAACCGATGGCAGAAACCCAACAAACTGAAACAGCAGTACTCAGCATGGTGTTTCACATTGTGCTCCTACATATACTCTGTTCAAGAGAAAGTGCTCAGTGTATCATTAAAGGAAGAAAAACATGTAATGAAATCCTCAATTATTAAAGGGCTACACTAAAACCACTTGGAGCCAAACACCCAAATTAGCACAAAGATTGGTCTTAATCTCATTCCTTTTCTTGTCCAACTCCCAGAATTGTGAGGACAAAATTGACACAGTTGCCAAATAAACTTGGCAGATTGCAGTCTCCATTGTCCGGCAGTCTCTCTTACAATAGTCAAAAAGTTTGTTCACAAGGTGATCTTTGGCTGGATAATGCGCTGGTATGTTTATAGGGGGGAAATTAAGGAGTACATTGAGTTGAAGGTCTGACAAATAAAAAAACAAAGCTCTTTGTGGAATGGTTGTTCTTCTGGGGAGTTTTCACTATATTCCCCTGCTCAAGTTTATAAGCACAAATAAAGGATTACATTTTTGTTGCTGCGTTTTTAGAAGTTTTGCTTTTGCATACTAAAATGAAAAGGGCATCACCACAATAGTGGCCAACTATTTGAAAGTAATAACTCTGGGTAGGCAAGACTGAATGTATAGTAAAGTCCATGAAACATTAGTAGAGATGGTAGACAAAGAAGGCAAATCTTTAACCCCTTAAGGACGCAGGGTATTTTCGCTAATTTCTTACTCTCCATCTTCAAAAATCCATAACTTTTTAATTTTTCCGTGTACAGACCTGTGTGAGGGCTTATTTAGTGCGTAACAAATTTTACTTTCCCATGATGTTATTTTTTATTCCATGCCATGTAGTGGGAAGCCGCAAAAAAATTCCAAATGTGGAAAAATTGAAAAAAACTGCATGTGCGTCATGTTCTTGTGGGCTCAGTTTTACAACTTCACTCTGCGCTCCAAATAACACCTCTACTTTATTCTTTGGTTCGTCGATCGCGTGATAGCCAAATTTATATCGGTTTTATTGCGTTTTAAATACATTTTCAAAAATTAACGAATGTGTACAAAAAAAAAAATAAATTTTTGCCATCTTCTGACGCGAATACTTTTCATACTTTGGCGCATGAGCTGTGTGAGGTGTCTTTTTTGCGAAATGAGCCGACGTTCTACATTGCTACCTTTTGAGGACTGTGCGACATTTTGATCATTTTTTTATTCATTTTTATTTCATCAAAAAGGTGTAAAGTCGCGTTTTGGACATTTGGGCGCCATTTGCCGTTCCGAAGGTCCCGCCGTCAATAACCGTTTTTATATTTTGATATAGATTGGGCATTTTGGGGCGCGGCGATACCTATGTGTCCTGTGATTTTTACTATTTATTATGTTTTTATATCAGTTTTAGGGAAGAGGGGTGATTTGAACTTTAATATTTTAATATTTTTTTTACATTTTTTAAACTTTTTTTTTTCTTTTTTTTCCCACTATTTCTTAGACCCTCTAGGGTACAATAACGAAAACGAGGGGTCCGATGGGGTTCCACGTGCCTCCATCGGACCCCTTCTCGCTTCGTTAGATTAATGGAGCAAACGACCGCGTGTGACCGCTCTGCTCCATTATTATCTGTGGAGCTGACGGAAATTGACGAGCGCTGTCATGCACGGCCGTCTACTCCATTAATCTGACGGAGCGACAAGGAGTCCGAGGGACCCCTCATTTTCGTGATCTGTGGGGGTCTCTTAGTTGGGTATCATAGTTTTAAAGTAAATCTATCATCAGAATAAACCAGGGGCACTTACTCATAGATCCAGGCACTTTGACCGTTGTAATCTTCTTCTTTTATTTGTTAACCATGCCCTCCTTCGTTCTTAAATCAACTTTTTAAAATTATGCTAATGAACCAGAAGGGCTCTAGGGTTGTTGCAAAAGCCCCTTCATGCTGTAGCATCATGGACTTTTACACTGTGCTGGAGCCCCCCAACCCCCCTCCCCCCCTTACTGTGTGGTGAAACTTTATTTGCTGCTGTGAGATTACACCAGACAGGTGTGAGGGTGGGATGTCCTCCAGAACAGTGTAACAGCCTGTGAACACTGGCTTGCAATGTTTTCTTTAGTCCAATGCAGAATGAACAATCTTAATGGTGACGATTTACTAGTCCTGTTTAGCGTTAACAGTGACTGATGCTGGATGATAAATCTAGTACATCTTTAGAGAGTGTTGGCTTACTTCTTGCACATTTTCCATTTTGGCACACTTGGCTTTCTTAATCGCCCCAGTTTATATATTGGATTTGGTTTTAGGTAGTGCGCTTACTGTATAAAGTTGTGGATTCAATAATATGGGATCCAACTGTTTCACTATTCGTAGGCCAGAGGGCCTAAATGCTGTCCTTACTATACTTTATTGTCACGTCACTTGAAGGAATGGTGTAACTTCTAGGTCACAGGGCACAATTTGTCAACTCATGTTTCTATAAATACATTATAATGGTCACATATTTTCCTAGAAATCATGATTCATCAAGGTCTGCTGAGGCAGGTTCTATAGATAATGCAGCATTCTCATGATAGATCCTGAAATCACCCTTAGTGAAAGGCTTCTATGTGCCAGTGTGTAATAAGCCCTGTCAGCGCTAGAAGATCTGAGGGTAATATCATTCAGGAAAAGGACTGGCTGTTTGTCAGTAAATGTATCAGCTTAGATGTGGATATCTGCAATGTTAATGGGTTTTTAATGTGATTGATTCATTAACAATAATATTGATCACTGGCATTATCTACTTGCCATGGAGACTGTAACATAAGCAAAAATGAGTAATTTCAGGTTAAAAATATGAAAACAAAACCTTTAACTTTTCTCTACAGCAGTGATCAAAGGTTATACTGCATTATCTGACCACTTAGGGCAGTGTTTTCAGTGGTTGGGTGAACCATAATTTTACCACCACTCCTGGTATTCCTATGCATGTGCATATCCCACTATATCCCATACTAGCAGTGCCCTTTCCCCATTGCACCTTTAGACAGCTGACAAATCCAATCACTCCTGTGCCCACCAATTAACAAAAACCTAAAGGCATCAACCAGTAGAAAGTACTGACACTTTCTGTCATTGAAATGGCCATTCTGGCATGGGTGCCAGAGGTAGCACTCAGAACCCCCTGTGGGCACCCAGGCCTTCACCCCATCCGGCTTGCAGTCCCCTTTATGCAGGGAGTTAGATCTGTGGTTAGATCTCTATCTAGCAGCACAGAGTTTCTTTGTAACCTGATCATATAGAGCATCTGCCCCTATTGCTAGAAAATCCTGAATTGAGCAAAGCTTTCAGAGTAAGATAGTAAGAAAGCAGGTTATGGAGCATATGAGTCAAGGTAAGTGGAGAAAGAAGCACTAACTTGAGTTGCAGATGTACTGTCTAAGCTATAGACAATGAATGATATACTCTTAGCCTAGATTAAGGAGGTGCAACAACTCTTTGGATAGAGGTAGGAATTAGTAGCACTGTGTCTATTTTTGCAGATGACACCAAGCTGTGTAGTGTAATACAGTCTATGGAGGATAGGAGTAGTAGTACAAGCTGTGTAGTGTAATACAGTCTATGGAGGATGGGAGTAGTAGTACAAGCTGTGTAGTGTAATACAGTCTATGGAGGATGGGAGTAGTAGTACAAGCTGTGTAGTGTAATACAGTCTATGGAGGATAGGAGTAGTAGTACAAGCTGTGTAGTGTAATACAGTCTATGGAGGATGGGAGTAGTAGTACACGCTGTGTAGTGTAATACAGTCTATGGAGGATGAGAGTAGTAGTACAAGCTGTGCAGTGTAATACAGTCTATGGAGGATGTGCATGGGTTGCAGGGGGACTTGGACTTGGAGTGTTTGGTCATCCAATTGGCAAAGGAGGTTCAATGTGGATAAATGTAAGGTTATGCACCTGGGGGCCAATAATCCACAACATATGTCCTTGGGGGGAGTAAATCTGGGAGAGTCCCTTGTTGAAAAAGACCTGAGGGTACTAGTAGATCATAAATTGAATAACAGCATGCAATGCCAATCTGCTGCCTCTAAAGCCGGCAAGATCTTGTCATGTATCAAAAGTGGTATGGACTCTAAGTATAGGGATGTAATATTACCACTCTACAAGGCATTGGTTCGGCCATACCTGGAATATGCTGTCCAGTTCTGGGCTCCAGTCCATAAAAAGGATGCCCTGGAGCTGGAGAGGGTTCAACGAATAGCCACAAAACTGATAAGGGGTATGGAGGGTCTTATTTATGAGGAAAGATTACAACAACTAGATTTATTTAGTCTGGAAAAAGAGACCTGTGTGATGCCATCATGTCAATATGGACCAAAATCTCTGAGGAATGCTTCCAGCACCTTGTTGAATCTATGCCACGAAGAATTGAGGTAGTTCTGAAGGCAAAAGGGGGTCTAACCCGTTACTAGCATGGTGTACCTAATAAAGAGGCCGGTGAGTGTATATCTACAGAAAAAAACCCTATGTGTTTCAAGCGCTGTCCCAGGCCCTTCTAGAAAGGACATTTCATACCCTACCTTAGGGGATGGTAATTTAATAGGGTAAATGACAGTTTCCCTTTAAATAGGGTTATCACATTATTAAGTGAACATATTTCTTGCCTTTTCTCTCTGGGTGTGATCTGTTTTGGAAAGTGTTCTCTTGCATGACCACAATATGAATCATTGCCGGCTTGGATAAGATGTGGTAATACGACTTCTGTTCTTCTGAAGTTCCATCTTCATCTTTGTATCCAGCTGTCCACAGCTGCCAGATAGATGGTGTCAGATAGCATGGCACACAATTACCAACTAATCGTCAGCTATTTAGCCAGATCCTCCAGAAGACATTTGGATACAATTACTAGAGATGTGTCATTTCTTTTACTGGAAATTATGGAGAATGTGGGAACCTTAAGAATTCTATGTTTTATGAGCAAAAGCAAATGTAACATGTAATTGCATTTTGAAACCACTGGAGTGAATCTGAAACTCTATTTTCTGCTAATACTTACAAATTTCATTGAAAATCATAGCAGACATGGGGCACTATGTCAGCTGGACAAACATGGAATAAAGAAGAACACTTTTTCACTTAATATTGGACGTCTTGGAGTGCTGCCTATTTTCGTGCTGTGACATGGGCATTAGAGACAGCAGAGTATCCAAAATAAACCTGTTTTCTCTAAAAGTTTATTATTTGATACTATAATAGAGTCTTTGAAGAATTGCATGCCTTCATGCTGCTGGGGTTTAGCGTCCCACGCCTTTTTACCTTATGCAGCAGGGATTTGGTGAAGTGATGGTTAAGTTATTTGAAGTGAAGCAAGTGACCTCTGCGTGTCCCGGGGGTCCGAAGTGGTCTCAAGACCCCTCTGCCTTTCCCTTCCAGAAACTTGAGAAAGTAGTGATAGACAAGCTAAAAGTTCATGGTTTAGGTCTGAAAATAACGCTGTCTTGTTGACAGATTCTCCTTAAAGGGGTTGGTCACCTTTCAATAAATCTGTCTCTGCATATGTACACATAGCTTTGCTTCCTTTTCTGCTCTCACCGTGATCCCCTCTATATGTATTCACAACTTCCTCTGCTCCAGCCCAAACTTATGGCATCTCCCACTGTGTCTCGATCTCTTTTATTGTCCTTCCTCACTGACAGGCACAGGAAGAGGGGCGCCGCTGCAGAACCTCTTATTTGTCAGTGCTCACACATGTAAACAAAGAATCACAAAGAGTCTGTAGACAGCATAAAAGTAATTAGCAGGAATGGTGAATCACTTGATGAACATTCAGGGATTATTAAGGCAGTAAAGGCACATGGGCAACTTATGTAAAAGAGTGGCCAACCCCTTTAAATAGATACATAAATATGGAGGCCCATATAGACATGTGTGTTCTTAGATGTGTCTTTTTATAACAAATATATACAATTTGAGACAATTATCTTGGACTTTGCAAAAGCATTTGACACTGTCTATTGGTTTGGCAGGAATCGTTTGCAATTGGATTGAACTCGCTGAAGGATCGTATCCGGAGAGTTGTGGTCATGATTCCTACTCGGAATGGTCACCAGTTATGAGTGGTGTACCCCAGGGTTCTGTGCTTGGCCCACTACTATTTAATATATTTATTAATGATATAGAGGTAGGAATTAATAGCACTGTGGAGGATGGGAGTAGTAGTACACGCTGTGTAGTGTAATACAGTCTATGGAGGATGGGAGTAGTAGTACACGCTGTGTAGTGTAATACAGTCTATGGAGGATGGGAGTAGTAGTACACGCTGTGTGGTGTAATACAGTCTATGGAGGATGGAAGTAGTAGTACAAGCTGTGTAGTGTAATACAGTCTATGGAGGATGTTCATGGGTTGCAGGGGGACTTGGACTTGGAGTATTTGGTCATCCAATTGGCAAAAGAGGTTCAATGTGGATAAATGTAAGGTTATGCACCTGGGGGCCAATAATCCACAACATATGTCCTTGTGGGAGTAAATCTGGGAGAGTCCCTTGTTGAGAAAGACCTGAATAACAGCATGCAATGCCAATCTGCTGCCTCTAAAGCCGGCAAGATCTTGTCATGTATCAAAAGTGGTATGGACTCTAAGTATAGGGATGTAATATTACCACTCTACAAGGCATTGGTTCGGCCACACCTGGAATATGCTGTCCAGTTCTGGGCTCCAGTCCATAAAAAGGATGCCCCGGAGCTGGAGAGAATTCAACGAATAGCCACAAAAATGATAAGGGGTATGGAGGGGTATGGAGGAAAGATTACAACAACTAGATTTATTTAGTCTGGAAAAAGAGACAACTACAAGGGAACATGATTAATTTTTATAAATATATGAATGGTCCATACAAAAAATATGATGGAAAGTTGTTCCAGGTTAAATCAAATAAAAAGGCGAGGGGGCACTGTCTCCGTCTAGAGAAAACAAGGTTTAATCACCAGAGGCGAAAGGGCTTTTTTACTATGAGAACTGTCAATCTGTGGAATAGCCTGCCTCAGGCGCTGGTCACAGCAGGGCAGTAGAGAGCTTCAAGAAGGGTCTAGATGCCTTTTTACACCTAAAAAACATTGATGGTTATGTTATATAGAATTGTATCACCTAAATCCCCTCCTAATCCAATCCCTTCCTTGGTTGAACTTGAGGGACATGTGTCTTTTTTTTCAACTGTATAAACTATGATACTATGATCAGTGGACATACACGTATGGCTTGAACAGTGTACACGCAAATACATTGTAGTCTATTCAGCAGACAAAGTTTGATACTTTGAAAAATAACCTACAAATGTTAAATGCCTTAGGTCTATACAAATTTCGCCCCACTTAAAGATCCAAGAATATTAGCACCATGAAGTCACAGAAAGTCCTGAGTGTAGTAATATTTTACATTTTCGTGCCTTCTGTTGCTTTGAATGAAGAGGATGTTGTCCGTCAGACTCTATTCAAGAGCGTGCGATGGAGGTAGATAGACCTATTTTATCACAACAGGTGCCGGTCCCAAAGGTGGGACCCACACCGATCAGGCATTTATGACATATCCCATGGTACCTGAGATGGGACATTCCCCTTTAAAATCAAGCACGTGATTATAATGGTCATATCTACTTTTTTTAATTAACTGTCTACATGCAGAGAGCTGTAGGTGAGAATATAGAATGCCAAAGGGACTTATAGACTACTTTGCTTTAGGAGCCACTTTAGGACGGACCCCGGATGAGCATATTTTTTTTATTTTGCGCTTGTTCTGAAAGATTTACAGAGTGGCAGTGCCACAAAACCTCAGTTTCCGACACTCGCAACAATTTATTTTTTACTTTGTCGCTCAACTTGGACACAGCTTTTGAATCTTTACACTTTTCCTGCACTTCTAATTTCCAAACACTTTTTTGTGGCACAACTTTTGGTGTATAATCAGACCAACAAAAAGCAAGTTTCCCAACTTCTAAACCCTTTTCATGAATGTTGTTTGTCATTTCGGACGCTCATTTGTTCTTCCGTTGCGCCAAATACATTTAAGGCTGTTTGCCAAAATATAATATCATAGTGCACATAGTCCCTAAAATTTGACGCCAAAAATAATTATTGCCCCCAATTTTGTGTAATGGATGGAGGCTTGAGGATGATCAAGGATGTCATGTAATGTAACCTAAAGAGATTATGATATGGTATCATTCAGGTTAGGGTATACCACGTGGCAAAGGTGATGTTAAAATTTATACAACTGTCCCTCTCATTTAGATAAAACTCGCAGAAAGGAACATTTCTGCTACCCCTTAATTTGTTTCCTAATCAATTTGATATGTGTGAATAACATTAGCTTAGAATATAACCTGTTGATTTGGCTGAAAAGGCTGTCAATGTTCTCAGTACCATATTTTTCGGACTACAGGGTGCACCGGATTATAAGATGCACCATCAATAAATGCGTGCTAAAACCGCTAGGTTCACATATAAGGCGCACCAGATTATAAGGCGCACCTGATTATAAGGATGAATGACCAGCAGGTGGCAGACCTGTGCACAGTTCAAGGCAGCTGTTGTCTGTAAGTACGGTTCATATATAAGGTGCACTGGACTATAAGGCGCACCTTTCATTTCTGAGAAAATCAAAGGATTTTTTTGTGCACCTTCTTGTCCGAAAAATACGGTATATGGTAAATCTGTAACCTTCAGATCAGAAAAGAACATGAGTGATGTCCAGACATGAAATGTGTTGTGAACATAATGCAACGCAGAATTAATGGAATTTACAGTGAATAAAGAGAATTTTTAATAAAGATTTTCAAACTGTCACCTTGATACGGGTTAAATTTTCCCTTGTATTAAGAATTTATATTGACTTTACATATCTGAAGCACATGACACATTTCTCCAGTCCTCTGGGCATCTGTACAGTCAAGAATCCATTGTTGCTCAATTTTCCGCTTTATGTATGACCTGATGTATATTCTTTCTGATGGATTGTCTATAATGTATACGCTAGTGGTGACTTGAAGAAGAAATCCTAGTTCTAGATGCTGCCTACAAAACTCATAATAGGGTTCCTTCATCTTTTACAAGCTCCATTAGGATAAGGCCATAAGCGGTCAATATGTTGCAGGAAGTTTCTTTTGTAAAACGCCATGGCTAAAAGTAACGGAGATAGTGTGGATCATCTACAGGGATAGCTGGGAGCCTCCTGCCGCATTTAGCTCTTACATTGCAAACATTTAAAGTGTCTAAGGTACAAGCAATACTAGTCACAGCATGTGGCCGGGATTTGTATAAATCTCATGTATAGCGCTATTACTGTACACCACAGAGAGAAAGCCACTGGCAATTTCTCTATGGAACGAGCCTGTGCGCTATTTCCAGCTATCCCATAGAAATGAATGGATGCATGCAGATATAGCCACCGCTCCATACACGCAATCTCTGCTCTCTCACAAACTTTCCCAGTCAGTACATGGTGTAGAAATCAATGCTGGTTCTGTTGTATTGTGGATAGAAATGAGCAAAACATCCAGGATTCTTTATTCTTCTAAATGTTTATTTCCTTGTCCTATTCAATACGAGCTGATGTTGCTACCAATATCCTTGAAATTGGAATACAATGCCATATAGTTCTCTAAAACACAGATTTTAGCAAAGGTCCTCTCTTGTTTTGTTAATTTTCACCAGTACTTAAAGAAGGAATCTACCATGATAATCATGCATTGTAAACTAGAGACTCTTACTGATAGACCCAGGCACTGTGACTGTGGTAATCTTCTTTATATGTGTTATCCATGTGTTTATCCTTCCTTCTAAAATCAACTTTTAAAATTCTGCACCTCTGTACAGAAGCTTCACAGGCTGTTACACTCTCACCCTCCACAATGCTCCCTCAGCACTCCCCCCCCCCCACCACCTCCCTCTGCCTGATGTATTCTCACTGCAACAGAGGAAGTTTCAGCACACAGTTGGAAGGGAAAGTGCCCACTCTAAGGCCCCATTCACACGACCTTATGGGGGATGTATGTACAGCCACAAGCTTGCGGCCGTACATGCGCCCCCTATAGAAAGCGATGGCCAAACGGAGCGATACAGTGCCACACATGGGTGGCACCATACCACTATGTACATGGGAAAAAGATAGATCTTTCCCTGTGTGTATGGCCTGTGCACCGTGCATTTCTGTGGAGAGTGGAGGGGTTTACCCCTCCTTCTCTTCATCGTCCTGGATGTATGCCTGCCTGGCTACGGCCAGGTGGTAATATATGAGTGTAAATTCAGCCTAAGCATGTGAAGATGCAGTATGGAGGGGTTCTGGTAACTCCCTTCCCCCCACCCCAGAGCTTTTCTGGCTCATAAGTTTAATATTAAAAGCTGAGTTTAGAAGGAAGGAGGACATGGATAACAAATATTTCAGTGCCTGGATCGATCAGTAAGTATCCCTGGTTTATCAAGTCCCTGGCTTGATTTTGATGCTGGATTTCCTTTACGTTCCTGTATTAGCAAGTTACCATTTTAAAAGTTTCTAGTGAGGCAAAGCAGAAAATACGGATTCACTTTGGTGCCTGTGGCAGATTCGCACTGAACCTACAAATTAATATATAGATTCACTAATTTCTAATTGTGGAATATTTAAACATTTGATCTGATATCAATAATCTATCCTACAGCTTATTAGTCTAAGGCAGTGATGGCGAACCTTTTAGAGACTGAGTGCCCAAACTACAACCAAGACCCATTTATTTATCGCAAAGTGCCAACACAGAAATTTTATTTGTGATTTATACTCCCTGCTCAGTCACAACACCTTCCCACTCCTCGAGTAGTCCCATGTAGCGCTGTCACTTTTAAATAGCTCTGTGCACAGCAAGTCCTGGGCTGTCTGGGACTGTAGAAAGATATATAACCTATTGATCTTCCCCAAAATGGAAGAAAAAATCCAACAAAATAGCAGGACGCAAATGGTCAGATGGGTGTAAGTGTGGCGCAGAGCAGACTGAAAAATCTCGTTCACAAACGCATGAAAATCTGGTGGAACAAAGCATTTTTAGAAAAATATATTGAACGTGCAATGATACCAAGAGGGTTGCGGATACAGGTATTTCCATCCTTTCCCATTGAGGATGAATCCTTCATCAAAAACTGGGAGGAAATCTGCACAGATGGCTCACTAAAATTCATGGCATTACTCACAAAACTTAATAAACAAACGCTGGAACAGATAGAGCTAGAAATTGAAACCACACGTGAGTCCTTGGCGTCTATGACATCAATGGATGCTCTGAAAGCATTTGAAGTCACACTGGATGCTGATTTTCCCAAATGGGAAAAAGAAATATGTGATCTCAAGTCTAAGAAATTTCAAAGGGACTTGAACGACCTAACACAAAAAAACATATATCGATGGAGGCGCTCTCCCACTAACATGCGGAGAAGACGCACAACAAGTCAGGCATCATCTGTCTCATCTCTGGTCTCCCAAAGTGAGCGGGAGGACAACCCGAGAGCGGATTTGCGTACACAGGGAAGGAAAAGAAAATTTTTTCCCCCCCAAGCGGCCAACAAACGACGTCCAGACACAAGGAGTGGGAAAACGGACAACCAATTAAAGGTAATCAATTTATCCCAACGTTGTTTGACATTAGATGAGATTAATGTTCTAGAGAGAGGGCTGACATTTTCACCTTGTGCTTCTTTTGATACTTTCACAGCCATAAAGGACCTCCATATTTTTGGAAGATCATTACTGTTTAAAAAGTGGTTTCATACGATGGATCCCAGCGAAATCTTTGACAGCCCTGCAGAAATTGAAGCAGTACGCATTCTGGAAGAACTACAAAATGAAAATTTACCACAAGATGACATCCCACAGTGTATAAAGAAAAAATCACAAAAATTCCCCCCACTCAATTCTTGTCCAGCCGTCGAGTTATTTGTGAAGGTGGTCACTGGTGAATTCCTTCAAGTTCAACAACAGGTCAGTCACGACAATCTTTCGAACTCAGAAAGACAATGTATAAACAATCTTAAACGGGATAAAACCATAGTGATCAAACAGGCAGACAAGGGGGGAAACGTAGTTATCTGGCCCCAGGATATGTATGAGAAAGAAGCTTATCGTCAGCTCAATGACAGACAATGTTACCAACGTCTGACCTTCAATCCTTCCATTAAATTCATGAGAGAATTAAATCAAATACTGACCCAGGCGGTCAAGAACAACATTGTTAGTAAAGAACTATCTGCTTGTCTTCAGGTACCGGATCCGATAACTCCCACACTATATCTTTTACCGAAGATTCATAAACATGCTACACAACCCCCAGGAAGGCCAATCATCTCTGGACGAGGATCCCTCACAGAGAACACAAGTAAGTTTATCGACCATCATTTAAAAAAATTGGTCGAATGTCTTCCCTCCTACACTAAAGATACTACCGATCTATTGTGTAAAATTGACGGGTTACATGTAGAAGATAATATGTACCTTGTAACATGCGACGTGGAGTCGCTTTACACTTGCATCAAACATGATGACGGTGTACGGGCAGTACAGTTCTTTCTTTCCATGGAGAATCTCTCTCCAGATTTCTCCAATTTTTTGACACAGCTTCTCATGTTTATTCTCTCTCACAATTTCTTCATGTTCAATGGGTCCTTCTTCCTGCAGCTCCAGGGCACAGCTATGGGGGCAGCTTGTGCTCCCTCATACGCTAATTTGTTCCTGGGGCTGTGGGAGAGGGAACTATTTTCGGGCGATCGGATGCCGTTGATGGACCGGGTCATATTTTGGGCCCGGTACATCGACGATATCCTAATCGTCTGGAGGGGTAACCTGGACGAACTGAGGGAGTTTTTCACCCGGCTCAACCAGAACCCCTACAACATTAAACTCACTTACGAGGCAAACAAATCCTCGGTAACCTTCTTGGATGTCCAACTAACGAGAGATACCAATGGTTTTTTGCAGACGAACGTGTTTCGAAAAGAGACGGCAGTTAATGCACTTTTACACGCTTCTTCATCCCACCCCCCTCAGACGATCCGTGCTATACCAGTCGGACAATTCCTCCGTGCACGCAGGATTTGCTCTACAGATGTTGAATTTGAAGCTCAAGCGAACGATTTAAAGAAACGTTTCAAACAACGAGGCTACAGCAACAGAGCCATTAAAAAGGCGTATTCCAGAGCCAGATCTACTCCTCGTCAAACTTTACTACATCCCTCACCTAAAACAATAAGTCAAAACAAGGTAAGATACATCACAAATTACCACTCGCAATGGCAAACTATGAGAGAGATCTTAGCAAAATATTGGCCGATTTTACAATCGGACTCTACCTTATCGCAGTATATCAACTCCCAGCCTAGTGTGACGGCACGACGCTCCAAGAATCTTCGCAATCTGCTAGTCCGTAGCCATTATGACACAGCTAAATCTAGAACCATTTTTGATTCAAAATTGCCCGAATGGGGGTGCAAACCCTGCGGTAGATGCATTGCTTGCCCGAATATAGCACGGGCCAAAAACTTTTTTGATTCTACGAGGTCCAAGGAATTTAAAATTACCCACACAATTACCTGCAACACTAGGGCTGTTGTGTACCATGCCACGTGCCCGTGCAATAAGATCTACATCGGGCTTACAACACGTGAAATAAAAGTAAGGGTACGTGAGCACATGAGGGACATTATATCTGCCAAAAAAGACGACTATAATACAGAGGGCAGACCGATTGCACAGCATTTTAAAACATACCATAATGCGGACCCTCGTGGGCTTATGGTTTGTGGGATCGATAGGATTGTGACAAACTCTAGAGGTGGCCCGATTCAAAAACAGCTTGCACAACGTGAAGCCCGTTGGATCTGGACATTAAACACACTCCAACCCAACGGGCTGAACGAGACACTCAGCTTTGCTCCCTTTCTATAGGATTTCTTCAGTTCTGCTCTGTAGCCTGCACGTCATCCACACTGACCTGAGTCGCTCTTCAGGTTTTTAACGAGGTAACCATCCTATGGGTTTCCTTTTTATCGTATTCTGTGTCATTTATTTTTATGTCATTAACATTTTCTCTCTTCTTGTCGCAGTTTCCACATGTTATTTATTCCGAGCCACACGATCTACAGGTCTCATATGCATTTGTCGGAGAAGTGACTTACCTCCCTTGTTGCGCATTAGCAACATCTTACGGATAAACTATACAGCCATTATAGCAACAATATAGTCCCGCTTTTTACGCCAGACAGATGTACAGTTCATCATGCTGCCTGTTTTCCTAAAACATGGCAGCAATCATCTTTTCAACAATAATTGGCACTAGTGCACTTTACTCTAGGATATTAGACCTCTACTTGCCATGCTCTATTGTTGTGTTTTTGAATACACAAATTTATGGTCTTTCAGCCATGCATTACAGTATTTTAGGTACAAATTATGTACTTGCACAGCACTTTCCTTCACTTGTTCCTTCACTTGTGTGCACTTCATCATCACACCCCCTCCTTCTCCTCCCCCTCCCCCCCTTTTTTTCCTATTCACTATGGATATAATATTTGTTTTAAATGAATTAGGCGTTTTGACAACATGAGCACATAGTATTTTCACGCATTTACCATTAATACTTTGCAGATATTACTTATCTTATGTATTCATTATTTTTACTTAGATATTACTCATCTTATGTATTTATCATTTATTTTTAACTATGAAAAAGAACAGCACAAGTATTTTTATGTATATACATGTTCATTCTTGCACAGTGTATATGTTATGCCTTATGCACATTTATATTCACCTTGGTACACATCATCATGCAGGTTTGTAATTTGGGTATCATTATTGAAGTATTTTTGATTTGATCTCAGGCATAAATAGGGTATATACCACCGACAGCACTTACTTTTACTGTTGCGCATGCGCCGACTCGATGACTGTATTCCTCTTTTCTGTCGCCGCGTTCTCGTCGCTTTCGAGCGTTCTCTCGCGAGGCGATGACGTCACCTCCCATGTGACCGGCACACGTGATCACCCACGTGACCGGATCACATGTTTACATTCTAGTCCATTCATTGGTCAATATTTCAAATATAATGTGGCTCGTTGTCCTGATGACTCCACCCCCAGACGAAGGCTGCACGCCAGCCGAAACGCGCGTCGGGGCGCTGTCATTCCAGGCAACGATCATCCTATACATGGGTAAGATACACCATACCTGCTTACCATATATGCACATGCACTTTGCCGATTTATAGACTTTGTCATATTTAATGTCCATAGCTCCCATGTACATAGTTGTAAAGCCACAGTTGCTTCTACTCCACATGTACTTATTTTGATGATTTCGCTGCCTGGGTCACAGCTTCTTTTGTGTCCCACTTGGGGTTGTACCATTATTCACCAGTGTTTGTCATTTTATTATTCTATTGTTATTTTTTGATTTAAATAAAGTATAAAAAAACCCTTTTACCGTTACCCCTTGTTTTTGTGCTATTTTGTTGGATTTTTTCTTCCATTTTGTGGAAGATCAATAGGCTATAGATTTATTTTTCCAATCAGCCAATGGTATTATACGTATGAGGAGAAGGATAGTTTCCAAAACACCACCTTAGACTACCAGCAATTTGCTATTTACTTTTCTTTCTCCCCATTTTTTGGTTTTGTTTCACAGTCATTTGTGACTGTAAGAAAACAGATTATGGATCCTCTCTGGTGATGGCATGAGTGCCCACAGAAAGGGCTCTGAGTGCCACCTACGGCACAGTGCCATAGGTTCCGCCACACTGGTCTAAGGTATAGAGTTACCGTTGGGTAGGCCTATTAACTACAGAGGACCTAAAAATGTAATTTTAAAGCACTGATAAGAAAAAGAATACCAGCCTTGTATGTTACATACACCAGAGCAGAGTGTGCATGTGTATAATCCAGCTGGACACGCAAAGCTACCTAATGTACGCGATATCTTTTGGCCTTTAAGCACCTGAAATAGCACTAACAGGTGTCCAACTGGAGCATGAATGTTGCATGAGAGGGTTCATTGGAGATGAATTGCATGTGCTATGGGCGCGTGTTTTAGGTGGTTGTGTACAAACTGAATGGTAAATAAGGGACAAAAACAGACAAACACAATTAGTCATGACAAGCAATATAGCCACTTTAGCAAATGATCCTGTTCAAGAAGTGAGTGTTCGGTGTTAAAGTGTCAATGAGGATAATCTGAGAAGCCTGGCTCATTATTCCGATGAGTGTAATGAGCTAGAACATGCTGTGTGAACGCTTGTGTGTTGTGAATTGAAGTATTCATTAAATGGAGAGAAAGCTGGAAGGTGCAGGGTAAATGACTTGTCCTAATGATTTGGAGTGTGCAGGAATTCTAAGCTTACATTGTGCCTCATGGTAGATTACATAAACTATGTGAAGGGGTGTTACTAAGTAGGGGGAGGAAATTTTCATTAACGGCCCGTCCATAACGAGAACTGAATGCGGGATATGCCATTCATTTCCTACAATATTATGTTATCCCTGCTCACATAGACTATATATTGCTGAAAAATCAGTACACTTGTGGCTACCTTATTGGCGTTCTATTATCCAAATTACCTGACTCATTCAGATAAAGAAATCCATACTGCTATTTTGTTGGATTTTTTCTTCCATTTTGGGGAAGATCAATAGGCTATAGATTTATTTTTCCAATCAGCCACATGGTATTATACTGTATGAGGAGAAGGATAGTTTCCAAAACACCATCTTAGAATACCAGCACTTTGTAATTTACTTTTCCTGTCTCCCCATTTTTTGGTTTTGTTTCAAAGTCATTTGTGACTGTAGAAAGATACCTGGAGTCCTCTCTGGTGATGGCCTGAGTGCCCACAGAAAGGGCTCTGAGGCCAACCTCCGGCACCAGTGCCATAGGTTCGCCACCACTGGTCTAAGGTATAGAGTACCGTTGTGTAGGCCTATACACTACAGAGGACCTTAAAAATGTATATTTTAAAGCACTGATAATGAAAAGAATAACAGCCCTTGTATGTTACATGACACCAGAGCAGAGTGTGCATGTGTATAATCAGCTGGACAAGCTACCTAATGTACGGTATATCTTTTGGCCTTTAAGCACTGAAATAGCACTAACATGTTTCCAAACTGAGCATGCATGTGCATGAGAGGTTCATTTGGAGATGAATTGCATGTGTATGGGCGCTGTTTTAGGTGGTTGTCTACAAACTGAATGGTAAATAAGGGACAAAACAGACAACACATTAAGTCATTGACAAGGCAATATAGCACTTTAGCAAATGATCATGTTTAAGAAAGTGAGTGTTCTGTGTTAAATGTGTCAATGAGATAATCTGAGAAGCCCTGGCTCATTATTCAGATGAGTGTAATGAGCTAGTAAAATGCTGTGAACGTTGTGAATTGTAATGTATTCATTAAATGGGAGAAGCTGGAAGGTGCTATGTGTACTGACTTGTCCTCATGATTTGGGAGTGTGCAGAAATTCTAAGCTTACATTGTGCCTAATGTGTAGATACATAACTATGAAAGGGGTTAATAAGTAGGGGGAGAAATTTTCCTATTAACGGCCCCGTCCATAACGAGAACTGAATGCGGACTCTGCATTTACTACAATATTATGTTATCCCTGCGCACATAGACTATATATTGCTGAAAAATCAGTACACTTGTGTTCTACTTTATTGGGTTTCTATTATCGAATTACCTGATCATTCAGATAAAGAAATCCATTAGTCTGGGTGTAATCCAGGGTTGAACTGTTCACAATCGTATTATTATCATGAAATTCAGCAGGATGCTCAGAAACATTGGAATATGCTGTCATTTTGTATAAAACATTGCCTTGTATACGTGTACGTGTACTGCAGACAGAAGATCATATGCGCTATGTTTTAGCCTTACCTTCACGGCCTTAGGCTATTGGTAATATGGTATCTTTATGTGCAGTATTTTCTGTAAGGGCTTGATATTATAGTTTCATCACCTTTTAGATTTGGCACATTGTTCCAAGTTACAGGCTCGTACTTGCCAACGTAAGAAAACAATCTCCAAAGACTTCTAGCTGCTGCAGATGTCACATAAAGCAACATTAGGAACAGGGAGATGTAGTCTTAAGTTATGGTTGTAAATGGATAGGAATACTGGATACTGCATCCTCTTCTGAATTTCTACATACAGGGCTATATTTCTGATACCAAGCACAATCCATTTAAAGCAAACCTACCATCAGAAGTAGATCTGATGGGTGATTCCTCCTGCCTGCCTCTGCCCTAATATGTAATTTAATAATCCTGGAACCTAACTTGTTATTGCAGTGGCTACTGAGGCGTGGAGTAGCCTTAGTTCGCAGTGCCCGGCCAGGGTAGTACACGCCCCAGTAGCCTAAGCAGTTACCGTACTGACATATTACTAAAATAAAGTTTTTAACAAGTTAGGTTGGGTTCAGGATTGTTAAATTACAGATTAGGGCAGAGGCAGGCAGGAGGAATCTACCATCACATCTACTTCTGTTGGTAGATTCCTTATGGTAGGTTTCCTTTAAGGTTTTAGATGAAAAATAATTAGTGCAAAAGAAAAGTGGAAGAATAACCTCCTGCCTACTATTTGGCTTGGTTTATCATATAACTACAATATCACCACTGCACTACCGAAGCTGAGTTGGTGGATTAATAGGGAGACACATTTTGGTAAAGATTCTTGTCAAAATGGACAGTAACATTTCAACCAACTTTGCATAAATACACTGTTCACATGTGTACAAGAAACTTTGTAATATGTTATCAACTCTTATTATCCTCCCTACTCTTCTCTCTACTTTTCACACTAAAATCTTTGTTGTAATCCATCTTTAATGTGAACTAGTGATCTCAGAAGCAGACCCATATAAATAGCTTGATTACAGGGGCACAGAAGGCGGGCACACCAACCCGACACCATTGCCAGCGCTGTATCGGCTCCAAGAGCAGAGCTTCCATGCCCCTGTAAACAAACAGGGATACAGTATGGAGAGACAGCGCCGTGGGACACCTGGAGGGGCTGAGGAGGTAAGTACATGTTTTAATGCAGGCCCCGCCCCCTCCATTCCCTGGGCCACCTCACTCCCCTGGGCCACCTCACTATTTTTACTTGGTCTCAGACAACCCCTTCAACTGTTTAAATGCCGCTGGCACAGCACTGCAGCTGAACATGCATCTGCACTAACATGCCCTCACTGGGGAGTGACAATCCTCTCCAAAATGGCAACGTCCTGCACTGCCTGCATTCTGGTGCCAGTGTGCATGGTTTAGCCATTTAAATGCCTAACACCCACGATAAGTGCCATCACCGTTTTCCAGCATTAAGGGTAGGGGAAGAGTCAAAGCTTGGGTCCTCTAATCACTAGTTAGAAGGAAGGGGGAGCCGTGAGTCACAGCAGCTAGGTCTCACTCTCACCCAAACACACTAAGCATAATGCCCTGAAATAGTGTTAGGCCAATTGTGTGCAGTCTGTGGCCCCACAGACCATACACTGTGCAAAGGACGAGGTTTTTTCATTATATCAAAATATAATGCAAAGACTTCTCGTCTGCACTATATTAACTATTACAGTGCTGGCGCTGCACTCCGGCTTTCAGATGAGATTATATTTTGATATAATACAAGGACCTCCATTCTGATCTCTGTAAGGATTGTAGAAACATTAGCTGTATACAGAAATACCATACAGTACCAGTACTAACAAATGGCTTTCCACCTTGTACAAACCGGCAACTACCAGGGCTCATATTAATGGAAGAGCATAGGAAGAGTAACCCTGAGCAAAACCAGCAAATCCTATTGTTCAGCTCCCAGCCCACAGACTGGATGCGGCTCTCATTGTGACTGCAAGCAGTGAGTGTTGGATTGCGCAGGAGTGGAATATAGTATGAATGATCAACATGGAAGAGACTGGAGGAGGGAAACAGCGGGAGAATTGGCAGATGGATGCAGAGGGCAGTTCTGTAATGTAGTATATTGGATTCAGCACTTTATACTTTGCTTGTGGGTAGAACATTTCCTGACTGGTGACTATTAGGTGCGGCGTGATGATTGCAAAATAAATAACCAGAACAAACAAGAACATGGAAGCATTGTAAAGAGCTGAAAATTGATTGAAAATGAAGAGGTCATCTTTTCTGTCCATGTATATTGTAGAGGTTGTCTGATCCACCCTGTCAAAATACTGTACCCAGTTATTGGCCAGCTGAGGACCCCCTATTAGTCATGGCAGAGAGCTTCAAGGCAAAATTGTCTGCCTTCCCAGGAGCCTCGGTCTGTCTACATATAATATTTATATATAACTTGTATGACATATAACCATGGTCGGCTCCGGGCGACAGAGCCTCAGTGGGCTCCTTTGCAGTGAACTC
>CM033647.1:32139007-32186527 GCA_019512145.1 Engystomops pustulosus | reverse complement strand
GCCTCTTGTAAAGAGCTGTGACAGAAATAATAAGCCAAAAATATACAATGACTAACGGAATCCTCTGTATCCCACCACCTACTTTCCCCGGTAATGACAGTCTTGTCGAGAACAGAGAGGGGGAAGACTGTAATAAACAGATCAACACTGATCACTGAATGAGCCTGGATTCTCTCATTTATATGCAAAATGACAAAATACTTTATGAAATACGTGTAATGCTTTAGTGTGTCAAATTGTTAATGGTTCTGCTTATAATATTTCAGTTAATCTATCAGCATAATATGTGACCCCTTCAATTTTAAATGACCTGTCCTCAACTTTATATTATTTGAATTACAAATTCTACAAATGACCCCTTTCCTCTTCTCTTGAACACATACAGAATGAATGGACATTCTAAACAGACTGTTAGTATGCTATAGAGCAGGAAGGGCAGAAAAGATTGTACATATTGTCATGTCTGAAGGCAGCATGTATAGAGAAAAGGGAGCTGAAAAGATTGTACATTGGGGCACATTTACTTATCCGGTCCCTCTGCGACCCCGAGGTGTGTTGTCCAACGAGGATTCGGAGCTGCTGCAATTCAACAAGATCGTGCACCCGAGATCCTGCATGTGTCACTTCCCCGCTCAGGTCCGCCGGAGTTCACCTTCTTCTTCCCGGTGTATGTGAGTGCATTGTCTTGCAGCAGCCGCCCCTATGTAGTATACACCTGCCACCCCTGTAGTGATAATAGCCTAGCCAGCCCCCTGTAGTATATAGGGCCTGCCAGCCCCCCATGTAGTTACAGCTAGCCAGCCCCCATGTAAGTAACAGCCGAGCCCCCATGTGTATACGCCAGCCAGCCCCCATGTGTATACAACCGCCAGCCCCCATGTAGTATTCAGCCAGCCAGCCCTTGTAGTATATACGCCTTCCATCCCCCTTAGTATATCGCCTAACCACCCTTAGTATATATATACCTACCAGCCCCTGTATTATATAGCCAGCTAGCCCCCTTATATAGCCGCCACACCCCTGTCGTAACAGCTCTCAGCCCCCTTTAGTATACAGCCTGCCAGCCCCCGTAGTAATACAGCCTGCCAGCCCCTGTAGTTACAGGCCTAAGCCTGCCACCACTGTTAGTAACAGCCTGCCAGCCCCTGTAGTATACAGCCTGCCTATCCCCCTTTAAATATATAGTCCAACCAGCCCCTGAGTAAACCACCTGCCAGCGCTGTATAAACAAACAAAATACACTGTACTCACCTTTCCAACGTCCCCCGTAGGTCCTCTTCTGCTTCCGACGCTGCCATGGGTCCTTCGGTCCTCTTCGGGTTCTTCTGCTCCTCCTCGGGACATTCTGCTCCTCTTCGCACTCAATTGGCACACAAAACGACCTCAGTCGAGCGCAAATTTTGTGCTGAAAAACTCGTCTTATACTCGAGTATATACGGTATTTAGTATTAGTTTTTAAATTTGTACATGTTGTTTAATACATTTCACTCATTGCACTGTATCATGCAGGATTCCCTTTATCATATTACAAATGAGACTATACTATTATGACAGTTAATTTTCATTGTAGAAATACAATAGAGGGTGAGGTGGGGCCCATGGTGTTTGGACAAAGACTGTATAGGAACACGGAGGTATATAGCTTACGACTCCACTATTGTGCATCTATGGAAACCAGAGGCTACACACAGTATAATCGATCTCCGCTATTTTTCCATCTATTCTTAGAATGCTGATTACTTTGTACATGCCATTGGGGACGGCTGCATATTTATCCTGGTGTAGGGAAGCCCGTGCCTATATAAGGAGACATTGGTATCATCAGTCTATACAGCAGAACCCCGGCCCAAGTTACTGTACCTGAGGAAGCTGATCCAATGGTCTTCCATCACCGGGATATACATTTGGTCAGCGCTCTGTACTACAATGCCATCCTTCAGCCACTGGATCTCTGGCAGCTCCATGCCCAATAAACTGCAGTTCAGCTTGGCTTCATGTCCTTGAGAAACTGTTAAGTTGTACCCACGACCTATAAACTGCAGTCCAGAGACCTTTCCTGAAATGAGAAGAAAATAAGTGTAAATGACTGTAATAATTAATATTATACACTGTACAGGATTATTTCTATGTCAAAAATTGGAACAAAAACCCATCTTTTCCATCTGTCTTCATTCTATATTTAAAGGGGTATTCCAGGGAGCGCTGAATTTGTTCTGAGACAAAAACCTCCTAACGCTATAGAATAAATGAACACAACGAGACTCAATGTCATTATTCACAAAATGGAGTTTAAATAGGTTTGCTTTTTATTCACTAAATTTCATGGTCATTTTATAGTATCTGTCAGTTTATCTCCAAGATGGCCACTATCTCACCCTACAACTCCCATGATCCTGAGTTCTCAGTAACAGCTCCCCTCCCTCCTTAGGTTCTGGCTCTCAGTGATAGGTAACAGACTGTCCTGCTCTGTTACCATAGTAATGATGTGTACCTGGCCATCACTGCACATCAACCACCTCCCTGACAGAATGTCAGACCACAACACTGACCATACTGGTGCAATGCAACCACCAATCCTAACCTATGGTGACACATGACCTGCCCATGCAGGTTGCAGGGACATGTGATGTGGCCATGTGACCCCACCATCTTCTGTCCTGTGTCTCCTCCACAGGACACAAGTCCCAAGGATTGATTACAGGCCAGTATCATTTTTTCTTTCTCTCCATATTCTCCACAAAAGTGTATGATCACAACATTTTTCTGCTAAGTGGAGTAAAATGTAAAATTGAAAAATTGAAAATAAAATACTAGCTTATATTTTAATGACCCATTTGAATTGTGCCTTATCCCTGGAATACCGTGTAGTGGTATGAAGCTGTATTTTGAAGGAAGCCGGTAGAGGATGTCTGTACAGAATTTTGGTCTTGGCTTAAGGACATCTGACCACCATGATGAAGGACTGTATGCAAATGAGGCCTGAGGGCTCAGGCTCCATTAGACACTATGAGCTGCAGGCCCTCAGGTTATTTGCATACAGTCCTTCATCCTGGTGGTAGATGCCCTTTAAGCAATAACCACATTTCCCTAATTTGTAAAGGGGGCTCTGCTCTAGAGTTGTGGATCACTTTTATGATGTACATTGGCCTTCTTACAACAATCCCTTTAAAATACAACATACAATCAATTAAGATGCAAGCATACGTTATACAAACCCTTCAAAATTAAAGTACTTTAACCTTAGTCTAACAAATATCCCCAACCATTGTTACAGGTACAGGCATCAGTTGAGGCAAAGAAGTTTCTTATTTTTAATACACAAACCACATAATGTTTTATTTTTGCATTTTAAGCCTGAAACGCTTTTGGCTGTGGGATACATAATATGATGCCTAAAGTAAAAGCAAAATGTTAAGATAAAAGAAACAACTAAATGTTCAAATTCGCTCAGTAACTATGAGATATGAACTCTTATGCTTTTGTACCTCCTGAGTCAGAAGAGCATGTCTAAATGAATACTCAGCTCCTTCTGCTCTATAATATGCTGGATTCAGATTGAACACAATACATTTTCTCACTCCATCTTTCTATGACATTCTGTATACGGTAGGACACTGGGCCCATTTACTAAGGTCCGCGGACAAGGCATTCCGTTGGGTTTGGTCCGGACCATTTCCTTTTGCGCAATCGAACGACACAAATCGTGTGTATTTTGATTCGGACTGCTCGGATTTAAAATTCAAATTGGGGTCGCAAAGACAGGCACTTACTGCACCGGGAAGAAGACGGTGAACTTCGGCGGACCTGAGGAATGGATAGCCGACACATGCAGGATCTCGGTGGTCGGGCTGTCTGCGGCAGACTTCATCCTGATCGACAATGCGCCGCGGGGATCTCGCCGGGACCAGAGGTAAGTAAATTTGCCCCAAATGGTACAATCTTTTCAGCTCTCTCTCCCCCCTTGCTCTCTATAACATGCTGCCTTCAGATATTGACAATATATACAAGTTGTTTTTTCAGTGCCCTCTGCTCTAGTGTCGCGAATGCTGCCTCCAGACATGACAATATGTAACAATCTTTTTCAGCTCCATCTACTATATACGGTTGTGCCTAACAGATATCCAGACCTATGTATAATCCCTTTTGGCTCAACTCTCCCCTGTTGTATAACATGCTGCCTGCAATAGGATGGTAATGTGCAAATTTTTTGCACAAAGCTCTCCTGCTCTACATATATCCTGTAGATAGACTGTACAATCTTGTCTGCACTTCCTGCCTATAACATGCGGCCAATCTACGTCTGCCTAAGAATGTACCATTCATTCTGTATGTGTTCAAGAGAAGAGGAAAGGTGGTCATTTGTAGAATTTTGTAATTCAATATAACGTTGAGGACAGGCATTTAAAATTGAAGGGGGTCACATATTTATGCTATAGATCTTGCTGAAATATTATAGCAGAAAACCATTACATTTGACACACTAAAAAAAAAAAGCCCATAACACGTATTTTCATAAGTATTTTTGCATTTTTGCATATAAATAGGGATCCAGGCTCATTCAGGATAGTGGTTGATCTGTTTACATATGACGCGGGTGGGTCTTCCCCCTCTCTGTTCTCGCAGACTGTCCATTTACCAGGGAAGTGGTGGTGGGATACAGAGGATTCCGTTAGTCATTGTATATTTTTGGCTTATTATTTCTGTCACAGCTCTTTACAAGAGGCAATGATGTCATTCATACAAAAGTAACTGCAAAAGCCAGAAAAGACGTCACCAAGACAAACAGGGGAGACAGCAAAAAGAAATAGGGAAATAATTATGAGGGCCAAGATATCTGGCAATGCTCTCACAGACAGGGAAGAGAAACTTATGGATATAGAATATAAACAACAGACAAAATATATCATTGTATCCAATTGAAACCCTTTCCAGAGATATCAGTTTATGGGCGAGTCATTTACCAACCAACATGGCTGAACTTCCTGTTACCAACCAACATGGCTGAACTTCCTGTTTCTGTCAAAGGAGTCACTCTTCAGTTCTAAATGCTTAAAAAAAAAATCCTTATGCAGTAATTTAGCCAGGATTTCTAAACCACGACAACTTGAATGGTGGTTTAAAATCTATGTTGGAGAGGAAAAGCGAATTTATTGCCAAGTTTCATTCAGTCAGACATTTACCAGTGACGTATATGAGACACAACCCTTAAGGGAAGGACTGTTATGTAGGTGGCCCATAGGCTGCTTGGGGCCCACATACGGCTGTACAAAATGAATCCCATGTGGGTTGAGGAGGTGCTTGTACATACGGAATCCATGGGCGTGAGGGGGGCTGTCATATGGAAAAGCCATGGGGGTGAGGGGGGCTGTACCTAAGGAATCCATAGGGGTGAGGGGGATGTACAAAGGGATCCATAGGGGGTGAGGGGGGCTGTATAGGACTCCATGGGGGTGGGGGGGCTGTACATAAGGATCCATGGGGTGCGGGGGCTGTACATAAGAATTCCCGGGGGCGAGGGGCTGTACATAAGGAATCCATGGGGATGAGGGGGGCTGTATCTAATGAATCCATGGGGGTGAGAGGGGCTGTACATAGGGAATCCATGGGGATGAGGGGGGCTGTATCTAATGAATCCATAAGGTATAAGGAGGTCTTATCTCATAGCACCTCACATCCCCACAAAGGGTTGTTTGGGTATGATCACAAATACGGGAATATTTTATGAACTTTTTAGTTTCTGAATTTTTAATGCTGCCTTGCGAGTTCACTGCAAAGGAGCCCACTGAGGCTCTGTCGCCCGGAGCCGACCTGGGTAATTGTCATACACGTTATATATAAATATTATTGTAGACGACCAGGCTCCTGTAAGGCAGACAATTTTGGCCTTGAAGCTCTCTTCCATGACTAATGGGGGTCCTCAGCTGGCCAATACTGGGTACACAGTATTTTGGACAGGGTGGTCAGAACAACCTCTACAATATACATGGACAGAAAGTGACCAATTACCTCTTCATTTTCAATCAATTTTCAGCTCTTTACAAATGCTTCCATGTTCTTTTTTGTTCTGGTTATTTATTTTGCAATCATCCACGAACACGGGCCGCAACCTAATAGTCCCACCATCAGAAATGTTCTAACCCCCAAGCAAAGTTAAAGTCTGAATCCATTTCTACATTACAGGAACCTGGCCCTCTGGCACTCCATATGCCTATTCTCCCCCGTGTTTCCTCCTCCATCTCTTCCAGGTTGATCATTCCTACTATATTGCACTCCTGCGCAATCCACACTCACTGCTTGCAGTCACAATGTAGAGCCGCATCTCCAGTCATGTGGGCTGGAGCTAACAATAGGATTTGCTGGTTTTGCTCAGGGTCTCTTTCCTAGCTCTCAGTAATATGAGCCCTGGTAGTTTGCCGGTTTGTACAAGGTGGAAACATTTGTTAGTACTGGTAATGTGTCTGGCATTTCGTATACAGCTAATGTTTCTTTCTACATCCTTACAGAGATCAATGGGGTCCTTGATATAATCAAATATAATCCATTGAAAGCCGGAGTGGCAAGCCCAGCAC
Organism: Engystomops pustulosus; assembly: GCA_019512145.1. NCBI lineage: Eukaryota > Metazoa > Chordata > Amphibia > Anura > Leptodactylidae > Engystomops > Engystomops pustulosus. The sequence continues at coordinate 32,179,958 of CM033647.1, read as the reverse complement.
TGGGGTAATAGTTAAATGCAGTGCAGACGAGAAGTCTTTGCATTATATTTTGATATAATGAAAACCCTCGTCCTTTGCACGTGTATGGTCTGTGGGGCCCACAGACTGCACACATTGGCCTACACTATTTCAGGGCAATTATGCTTAGGTGTGTTTGGGTGAGAGGAGACCTAGCGGCGGTGACTCACGGCTTCCCCCTTCCTTCCAACTAGTGATTAGGGCCCAGCTTTGACTCTTCCCCTACCCTTAATGCTGGAAAACGGTGATGGCACTTATCCGTGGGTGTTAGGCATTTCAATGGCTAAAACCATGCACACTGCTGGCCCATATTGCCGGCAGTGCAGTACTTCTCCATTTTGGAGAGGATTGTCACTGGCCCCAATGAGGGCATGTTTAGTGCATGATGCATGTTCACTGCAGGTGTGCTTGTGCCATCGGCAGTTAAACAGTTGAAGGGGTGTGTCTGAGACCAAGTAAAAATAGTGAGGTGGCCCAGGGGAGTGAGGTGGCCCAGGGAATGGAGGGGGTCGGGGCTGCCTAAAAACATAACTTACGCTCCGCTCCTCAGCCACTCCAGGGTCCCAAGGCCTGTCTCTTCTACGGTAATCCCTGTTTGTTTACAGGGGCATGAAAGCCTGCTCTTGGAGCCGATAACACGCGCTGGCAATGGTTCGGGTTGGTGTGCCCCCCGTCCTTCTGTGCCCCTTTACTCAAGCTATTAGATGGGTCTGCTTCTGACAGATCACTAGTTCACAATTAAAGATGGATTACCACACAGATTTTAAGTGTTGAAAGTAAGAGCAGAGTAGGAGGATCAGAGTTGATAACGATCTTACAAAGTTTCTTGTACAATTTGAACAGGGTATTTATGCAAAGTTGGTGAATGTTACTGATCCATTTTGTTGGAACAAGAATCTTTAACCAAAATGTGTCTCCCTATTAATCCACCAACTCACTTCGTATTGCAGTGGTGATATTGTAGTTATATGATAAACCAAGCCAAATAGTAGGCAGGAGGTTATTCTTCAACTTTTCTTTTGCACTAATTAATTTTCATCTAACCTTAAAGGACACCTACCATAGGGAATCTACCAACAGAAGTGATGTTGATGGTAATCCTCCTGCCTGCCCTCTGCCCTAATCTATAATTTAACATCCGGAAACACCCACCTCCATTGTTAAAAACTTTATTTTAGTAATATGTCAGTACGGTACTGCTAGGCTACTGGGGCTTGTACTACCCTGGCCGGCACTGCGAATAAGGCTACTCCACGCCTCAGTAGCCACTGCAAGAACAAGTTTTAGGTTCCATGATATTAAATTACATATTAGGGCAGAGGCAGGGCAGGAGGAATCACCCATCAGTCTACTTCTGATGGTATTGTTTGCTTTAAATTGATTGTGCGCTGGTATCAGAAATATAGCCCTGTCAAATGTAGGAATTCAGAAGAGTAATGCAATATCCAGTATTCAGATCCATTTACAACCATATACTTACGACTAACATCTCCTGTTCCTAATGTTTGCCTTTATGTTGACTCTGCAGCACTAGAAGTCTTTGGAGATTTGTTTTCGTTAACGTTGGTCAGTACGAGCCTGTAACTTGGAAGCAATGTGCCCATCTAAAAGGGTGATGAAACTTAATATCCAAGCCTTACAGAAAATACTGCCCAATAAAGATAACATATTCCCAATAGCCTAAGGCCGTGAAGGTAAGGCTAAACATAGCGATATGATCTTCTGTCTGCCGTACTCGTACACGTCTACAAGGCAATGTTTTATACACAAACAGACAGCATATTCAATGTTTCTGAGCATCCGGCTGAATTTCATGACTAATAATAGCGATTGTGGAACAGTTCAAACCCTGCAAGCTGGATTACAACCCAGACAATGGATTCTTTATCTGAATGATCAGGTAATTTGAATAATTACAACCCAATAAGGTAGAACACAAGTGGACTCTGATTTTTCAGCAATATATATTCCTATGTGCTCAGGATAACATAATATGTAGTACAATGGCAGAGTCAGCATTCATTTCTCGTATGGCGGGGCCGTTTAAAATAGGAAAGATTTCTTTCTTCTCCCCCTTACTTTAGTAACCCCTTTCATAGTTATGTATCTACACATTAGGACACAATGTAAGCTTTAGAATTTCTGCACCGTTTCTGCACACTTGCTCCCAAATCTGTAAGTACAAGAGTTCAGTACACATGCACCTTCCAGCTTCTTCTCTTCTCCCATTTAATTAATCATATACAATTCACAGCTTCACAACAGCATTTTACTAACTAAAGCTCATACTCATCCTGAATAATGATCCAAGGCTTTCAGATTATCTCTTGACACCTTTAACACAGAACACTCATTTCTTAAACATGATCGTGTTGCTAATTGCTATATTGCCTTGTCCATGACTTAATGTGTTGTCTGTTTTGTCCCTTATTTACCATTCAGTTTGTACACACCACTAAAACACGCCCGTATACTTTATCATACACCTGCAATTTCATCTCCAAATGAACCTCTCATGCACATGGCATGCTCAGTTTGGAAACATGTTAGTGCTATTTCACAGTGCTTAAAAGGGCCAAAGATATACCGTACATTAGGTAGCTTGTCCAGCTGATTATACCATGCCACTCTGCTCCTGGTGTCCATGTAAACATCCAAGGGCTGTTTATTCTTTTCATTATCAGTGCTTTGCGAAATATACAATTTTTAAGGTCCTCTTGAAGGTATAGGCCTACCACACGGTAACTCTAACTTAGACCAGTGGTGGGAACCTATGGCACTGGTGCCGAGGCGGCACTCGATCCCTTTCTGTGGGCACGCACAAGGCCCTCACCAGAGAGGACTCCAGGTACTTTCTACGTCACAAATGACTTGAAACAACAAACCATAAAAAATGGTAGCAGGAAAAGTAAATTACAAAGTGCTGGTATTCTAAGGGGGTGTTTTGGAACTAATCTCTCCTCATACAGTAAATCCATGGTGGCCTGATTGTAAAATAAATCTATAGCTATTGAATCTTCCCCCCACATGGAAGAAAAAAAAAATCCACAAAATAGCACAAAAACAAGGGGTAACGGTAAAAGGGTTTTTTTTATATACTTTATTTAATCAAAAATAACAATAGAATATAAAATGACAACCTGGTGAAATGTGGACCACCCCCAAGTGGGACACAAAATAACTGTTGACCCAGGCGCGAAATCATAAAGTAAGTCCATGTTGAGTAAAAGCACTGTGGCTTTACAACTATGTACATGGGAGCTATTGACATTAAATATTACAAAATTCTAATAAAATCGGCAAGTGCATGTGCATATATGGTAGCCAGGTATATTTATCTACCCATGTGTAGGATATCGTTGCCTGGAATGACAGCGCTCCCGCCGCGCGGTTCGGCTGCGTGCAGCCTTCATCTGGGGGTGGAGCATCAGGACAACTGAGCCACATTTATTTGAAATCTTGAACCAATGAATGGACTGGAATGTAAACATGTATCCGTTCACGTGGGGGATCCGTGTGCCTGTCCATATGGAGGTGACGGTCATCGCCTCGCGAGAAAAAACGCTCGAAAGCCTACGAGAACGCGGCGACAGACAGGAGGACTACAGACGAGTCATCGAGTCGGCGCATGCGCAACAGTAAAAGTAGTTGCCTGTCGGTGGAATAATACCGCTATTTATGCTGATGTCAAATCAAAATACCTTCAATAATGATACCCAATTGCAAACTGCATGAGATGTGTACCAAGTGATATAAATTGCATAAGGCATACATATACCTTTGAGAATGAACATTTGATACTAAAATACTTGTGCTGTTCTTTTCAAAAAATAAATACTAATGCATAAAATGAGTAATATCTGAATAAAAATACTATACATAAGATAAGTAATATCTGCCAAAGTATTAATGGGGTAACTGCGTGGGAAAATACTATGTGCTCATGTTTGTCTAAACGCCTACTTCATCTTAAAAAAACAATAATTATATCCATGTGAATAGGAAAAAAAAAAAAAAAAAAAAAGGGGGAGGGGAGAGAAAGGAAGGGGGTGTGATAATGAGAGCACACACGTGGGGAACAAGTGAAGGAAGTGCTTGCACGTACTAATTTGTACCTAAAATACTGTAATGCTGGCTGAAAAGACCATAACTTGTGTATTCAAAACCACAACACAACAATAGAGCATGGCAGTTAGGTGATATCCTAGAATAAGTGCAACTAGTGCCAATTATTGTTAAAAGATAATTGCTTGCCATGTTTTAGGAAACAGGCACATATGAACTGTACATCTGTCTGGCGTAAAAAGCGGGACTATATTGTTGCTATAATGGCTTTATAGTTTATTCCATAAGATGTTTGCTAGCGTAAAAAACACAATGGAGGTAGTCACTTCTCCGACAATGCATATGAGACCCTGTAGATCCTTTGGTCGGAAGAAATAACATGTGGGCTCGTGTGTCCTTATTACTCCACCCCCAGCACGAAGGCTGCACGCACCGAACGCCGCGTCGGGGGCGCTAGTCATTCAGGCCAACGATCATCCTTACACTGGGAAGATACACTAACCGGCTTACCATATCGCACATGCCATTTGCCGATTTATAGACTTTGTCATATTTAATGTCCATATCTCCCATGTACATGTTGTAAAGCCACAGCTGCTTTTAAGCTCCCATGTACGGTACTGTGATGATTTCCGCTCCTGGGTCACAGCCTTCTTTTGTGTCCCCACTTGGGGTTGTCCATCATTCACCAGTGTTTGTCATTTATTATTCTAATTGTTATTTTTTTATTTAAATAAAGATAAAAAACCCTTTTAATATGTAAATTTATTACGTTACCCCTTGTTTTTGTGCTATTTTGTTGGATTTTTAACTTCCATTTTGGGGAAATCAATCGGTTATATATCTTTCTACAGTCCCGACAGCACCAGGACCTTGCTGTTGCACAGAGGCTATTTAAAAGGACAGCGCTACATGGGACTACTCGAGGAGTGGGAAGGTTTTTGTGACTGCAGGTGATTATAATCACAAATAAATTCTGTGTTTGGCACTTTGGCGATAAATAAATTGGGTCTTGGTTGTATTTGGGCACTCAGTCTCTAAATAAAAGGTTCACCATCACTTGCCTTAGACTAATAAGCTTAGGATAGATTATTGATATCAGATCAAATTTTTGAATATTCCCCAATTGAAAATGAGTGAATCTAATTATATTAATTTGTAGGTTCATTGCGAATCTGCCACAGGCACCAAAGTGAATCCGTATTTTTTCTGCTTCTTCCTGCTTTGCCTCAACGAGAAACTTTTAAAATGGGAACTTGCTAATACAGGACGTAAAGGAATCCAGCATCAAAATCAAGCCAAGGGACTTGATTAAACAGGGATACTTACTGATCGCGATCCAGGCACTGAAATATTTGTTTATCCATGTCCTCCTTTCCTTCTAAACTCAAACTCAGCTTTTAATTTAAACTTATGAGCCAGAAAAGCTCTGGGGTGGGGGGAAGGGAGTTACCAGAACCCCTCCATACTGCATCTTCACATGCTTAGGCTAATTTACACTGAATCTTCCCACCTGGCCGTAGCCAGGCAATGATACATCAGGACGATAAGAGAAGGAGGGGTAAACCCCTCCACTCTCCACAGAACTGCAGCACGGTGCACAGGCCATACAACAGGGGAAGATCTAATCTTTTTTTTCCCATGTACATAGTGGTATGGTGCCACCCTGTGTGGCACTGGATCGACTCCGTTTGGGGCCATCGCTTCTATAGGGGGCAGCATGTACGGTCCCCCCGCAAAGCTTGTGGCTGACCTACCAATCCCCCATAAGTCGTGTTGAATGGGGCCTTAGAGTGGGCACTTCCTTCCCACTAGTGTGCTGAAACTTTCCTCTGGTTGCAGTGAGAAATACTCAGGCAGAGGGAGGGTTGGTGGTGGTGGTGGGGTGCTGAGGAAACTTGTGGAGGGTGAGAGTGTAACAGCCTGTTAGCTTCTTACAGAGGTGGCAAATTTTAAAAGTTGATTTTAGAAGGAAGATACACATGGATCATACATATAAGAAGATTTACCCAACAGTCACAGGGGCCTGGGTCTAGCAGTAAGAGTCCTCTATTTTATAATCATGATTATCATGGTAAGATTCCCTTTAAGTACTGGTGAAATAACAAAACAATAGGACCTTTGCTAAAACTGTGTTTTAGAGAACTATATGGGCATTGTATTCCTATTGCAAGGATCTTGGTAGCAACATCAGCTCGTATTGACTAGGACAAGGAATAAACTTTATAAGAATAAAGAATCCTGGATATTTTGCTCATTTCTATCCACAATCCAACAGAACCAGCATCGATTTCTACACCATGTACTTATGGGGAAAAGTTTGTGAGAGAGCAGAGATTGCGTGTATGGAGCGTGGGGCTGTGTCTGCATGCATCCATTCATTTCTATGGGATAGCTGGTAGCGCACAGCTTGTTCCTAGAGAAATTTGCCAGTGGCTTTCTCTATGTGTGTACAAGTTAATAGCACTTCATGATATTTATACAATCCCGGCCCCACATGCTGTACTAGTATTGCTTTTAACCTTAGACCTATTAATGTTTGAATGTAAAGAGCTAAATGGCGGCAGGAGGCTCCAGCGATCCCTGTAATGATCCACACTATCCTCCGTTACTTTTAGGCCATGGCGTTTACAAAAGAAACTTCCTGCACATTTGAACCGCTTATGCCTTATCCCTAATGGAGCGTTGTAAAAGATGAAGGACCCCTATTATGAGTTTTGGTAGGCAGCATCCTAGAACTAGGATTTCTTCTTCAAGTCACCACTAAGCTTATACATTAAATAGAAATCATCATAAGAATATAGCATCAGGTCATACATAAAGTGCGGAAATTGAGCAACAATGGAGTCTTGCCTGTACAGATCCGCAGAGGACTGGAGAAATGTGTCAGTGTCATGTGCTTCAGATATGTAAGTCAATATAAATTCCTTAATAAAGGGAAAAATTAACCCGTATCAAGGTGACAGTTTGAAAATACTTTATTAAAAATTCTCTTTATTCACTGTACATTTTCCCCATTCATTATTCTGCGTTTGCATTATGTTCACAACACATTTCATGTCTGGACCTCACTCATGTTCTTTTCTGATCTGAAGTTACAGATTACCTTACCACCTATATAATGGGAGGCTGTGACCAATGCATTTCCTACCCTCGGCTTATACTCGAGTCAATAGGTTTTCTGAGTTTTTTACGTTAAAATTTGGTACCTCGGCTTATACTCCAGTATATATGGTAAACTTTAAAAACGTACATATGGTATGTACATGGCCTTAATGATATTGTTTATTGACATAAATCAAACAAGCGGTTGTCCAGATTCTATTTTTTACTATTGGTACATGGTAGTTTAAAAATAATGAAAACTTTTACTTCCTTCTGGTCCAGTTCAGAGCTTCCCATCCACCATGTTCACTCTCCCCAACCTAGATTATCACTGAACCTCTGTATACTACTGGATTAGCGGTGAGGACAAAGTTAAAGGGGTTGATTTATCAGAAGTTTCTAAGAGCTAAGCAGTTGAGTTGCCCATGGCAACCAATCAGAGCTCAGCTTTTATAAATGGATGTGGGAAAGTTAAAGCTGAGCTCTGATTGGCTGCCATGGGCAACTAGAATAGCTCTGCTCTGGTAAATCTCCTCCATTGAGTTTATCCACCTGCATTCCACAGATCACCGAATTACATTTGATTATCAATTGTTTTCCGTTATCCCACAATAAAAGTTGCTTTTCAGACCACCAACATGTTTGTTGCTGACCTGTAGGAACTGAACAGGGTAGCACAAGGCGGGCATGTAAACAAATAATTCAGTGCGCTCTTTGTGCATTCCTATGGTTATTGAGCCAATCATAATGCCAAAAGGACTGTGATTGTGCACAGTATGGCTGGGAGATGTAGTTCTTGTAAGATAGCAGAGTGCCAATCTTGGCAGATCCCATCACAGGAGTACAACAGGGGCAGAAAACAGGGACGTAAGCTACAAGGTAGAGACTAGGAGGGGTCAAATTGCAACGATTAAAGACCCAACAAGACAATTTCACAACCATGAGAAAATTAATTTAAACTGGTTGACCGGAAACCCCTTTAGTTTTTTAAAATTTAATAATAATACTTAATTAATGGATTCATTTTATTTATATAGCGCCATGGTGTTCCAGAACTCCTTACAGTGTGTTATGGACAAATACAAATAAAATAAGAAATTGCAGAGTGAAAACACAGGCAGATGGAACAATAGGATTGAGGACCCAGCACACAGGAGCTTAGAGTATATGAGGATGAGGAGGTGACACAAGAGCTTACAGTCTATGAGGATGAGGGGGTGACACGAGCTTACAGTCTATGAGGATGAGAGGGTGACACAAGAGCTTACAGTCTATGAGGATGGGGGGGTGACACAACAGCTTACAGTCTATGAGGATGAGGGGGTGACACAACAGCTTACAGTCTATGAGGATGAGGGGGTGACACAAGAGATATAAGAGCTTGTATACTAGTTTAGCCATTCTTTATAAGGGAATAAATATATCACAATAAAAATTATTTAATAAGTAAATAAGTCCAAGGTGAATGGGACTCCAGAGAAGCCTGGAGTTTGGTATCTGGTGTTTGCCGGATAACAGACAGGAGGAGGACAGAGGATGAGGTAGTGAATAGAGAGTTGAGGTTTCATGCCATTAGGGAATGTGATAGGACTGACCAAGATCTTGAAGTGAATATTCTAGTCACTGTAAACATGAAATACAGTGACTAGAATATTGATGATCTACCCTTAGGAAAGGTCAGCCATGATAGATTGGTGAAGGTTCACATCAGCTGTTTGAAGCAGTAGTGACATATAGCACATATTAATTTGAGACATAGCCTAGTGGGGCTCCATCCCATCCAAGTGTATGTGTTTCAACTGCAACACTAGCCGCCACTGTACAATCTAGGGTGCATTGCATGGTAAGCAGTAAAGAGACCACTGCCATTGTCCTAACATTGTGGTCTATCCTAAGGATATAACATCAATATGAGCAATATTGCGTTGACAGGCCCTCGTTGGGAATGACTTGGCAATGACACTGGAGTATGGGCTGGCATTGTGTCTGTAGACATATATGGATTAATAGATTTTTAGATTTGCTAAACTGACGGGGCATTTTTAGGACAGCCATTAATGGGGATGCCATAATGCCTCAGCATCAACAGCTAAATGATAAAGGGTAGCCCCAGTCTCAGGGTAAAGACAGATGCTTTTAGGTGTTGGTAATTAGTCCACATTAGAGATGATTTCTCAAAAATACTAAACTCCATTGTATAGAGAAAAAGCCAAAAGGCATGCTAAAATATATAATGATAAAGATAGAACCAACGCGTTTCGCCTTCTACCATGAATGGTTCATCTGGTCTCTTATTGCCTAAATCAAATGGGCTAAAGTTAAGGGGAGTTTACCAGTTTGTCTCTTTCCTCCTTTCATTCCGGAATTACTTGATCTACCTCTGTCTACATCTTCACCAGATAAAATAACAGTACCTTCACACTATTGCTAAATCCTCTGACTACAGAATGGTGCAAATCCATGGAACATCAGATCATGTTGTCTATGATGATGGAGTTGTATGATAATGAACAATCCTTTTTTATGTAGCAAGCAGAGAAATGTAGTCACTTGCTTATGGTCATTGACTGATGTATAAGTTTTCAGACATAAATGTGTTTTCTTTTGTAATGCTAATCATTTTTAGCATAAATATTTGATCCGATTCTGGTCTAATAACCGGTCATCCAACGCTTGAAGCTGAATGTAGAGAGAGCCATCTGCAGGACACTCATTCGGGGTAGATATATTATGGCTGAATTGTTCCAATAATAAAATATTTAAGGATATTGTTCATCTACAGATGGACTGATTGTTCTATCCCTTATGATAGTCTTCTACAGAATTATGTACAGCTTCCTGCATATCATATGAGCATTCACACGCATTTATTAAGAAAAATATTGACTGGCCAAGCAGTAAAAAGAGCATTGACAACAACCTACATTGGTATTTTATAAACTGAGTTACTGAGAAGAATTCTATCGAAAGTCAGGCACAATTAACATGGATATATTCACAGCTTAAAAAACGTGGAGCGTCCAGATGCTGGAAAATACTGGTGCGAGGCAGAAAATAATGGGGTGAAGGTAGTCTCCGATGCCATCTGGATCATGGTGGAAGGTAGGTACTGAACAAATGAGTATTTTACTACTTTTATCATAGAGCTTTAGTCACAGAATCATAGGTTGATAATAGACAAAGGTTAATCAAATCCAACCTGGGTTTCTTCACTGAACACATTACAGCCCCTCCCCTCTCTGCTCTGAGTAAGAGCTATACTCTGAGTAACAGTTATAGCAGACTTCTTGTTAGATATTGTGGAAGAGGGCAAGGGGCTGGAAAGATAAGAACACAGCAGATTTAGGAAACTCCCCCAGTTCTACAATCAAGGAATATAAATGCATTTTTTAAAGCCCTGCTACTTCTCCTAATAACACAGTCCTGCTGCTACTAACAACACACAGATAGGTATGGTTACACAGATCTCCAGGGCTGCTACCTAACACTGTCTGCAGCTTTCAATGGTCAAAACTGCTGACTGACACCAAGCCAGTTGTTTGCCCAGATTTTCCGTCTCATTTCCTGTTGTATAATATATACCGAACAACTAAAAATGTGACAAGTTTAAGGTCCTTACAACCAATCATGCAGTATCATAAAACGCCTCTGATGTTGACTCGATTGTTCCTGCTCCAAAGTGCGCACTTCATTTCTTAGATAAGAGTCCCCACTATACTTACAATAACCTACATGTCACTGCATGGCATACACACAGGAGGAGTGGTTGGTTTTCCAAGGTGAAGGATCTCTTACATCCTAAGCTTTATTGTAAGGCCCTATAGGCGGAGAAACTCAAGGCTGACCCTCAGAAGTTACCTCATGGGACATAACACAGCTTTTTTGCAGTCAAAACTAACCTGCCCATTCCTAATTCTGATGGATCTTTCTTATTTCCTCCTCTCAGAAGTAAAATATATTAATATTCCATATAGCATTTTCCTTTTACCTCCTATGGAGACTGATCTGTGACCATTCTCATTGAACCTGTCAGAGAATAATGAGTGATATGAAAGGTCTCATCGGGATCTGATAACATGGAAGTAAGAAATCCTGATCCTGTATTTGTCCATTATGCCGTCATGTACTCGGCAGAAGAGGGGCATATGTGAGGGTTTATTAGCTGTGAGTCAGACCTGCATCCAGGGATTCCACTTAACTCCAGCAACCTTTCTATAGCCTTCCGAGTAACTACAACTCACAACAATGCACCCATCCCTGGAGCCCAGTCATCTCCATCAGCTGACTCGCCCACACATTCACCACCGTCCCTCACCAAGTGCTATCATCATCTTCCTCCATTTATCTCGCCTCTCTCCTGCTGGCTCCATCCATCTTTCCTTCTCCCACACAACAGACCGCTTTTTATACTTTTTTTTTTCTTTTAACCCCATCATCCCCATTGCATTATTCACCTGCAGTTAGAGCTGGAGAAGGGGGTGGCGGTGTAAGTATATACAGTATTCACCTCAAAGACCGATTATTGCTGCAGTAAGCACATTGTTTCATTGTGTCGAGACATAATGGATAATGAAGGCATGGCCTACTTCTCTCTTCATTGGTTTACATAGCATGTGATCTAAACCTTTGTGTCCACGTGCTTGGGTGCAGCCATTGTCTATGTACATCTGAGTGGGTGGTGGGTGCTTGTGTGGGAGACACTAGGACCATCTGGATAGTCTTTTATCGAATGCTTATTATTTATACCGTTGTCATAATTCTAACACTTACAGACATTTGTTATAGTCCGATAATAACAATTTATAATTAGTTTTTTGTTTTATGTGTCAATGACTAGGTGTCCCATATTTTACCATGGAGCCTACAGACATGGCTGTTTTGAGAAACACCACCTTTAATATTTCATGTGCAGCAGTAGGACCCCCAGAGCCTCTGACCATCATATGGTGGATGGGTGATTCTCCTGTTCAAAGGAAGCCAGAAGGTTCCCCTTCTGTTCTGACAGTACCAGGTAAGTAACATGTAAAATAACAAGTAACATTTTCATTTAAAATCTTGCACTCTAGAGAGTTGTTTTTTTAATGACACAATAAACATGTTTCTAGATACTATAGAAGTGACCTTCCCTTCCAGCTTGTACAAGTGACTCATCTCAGGCAAAAGGTGACTCCTCTTAGCTCATTTGCATACGACTTTAGATGTAATTTATTTATAGGCATTCTGGCGAAATTTCATATCAAAGAGCGAATTCTAGAAAGGACATATCCTACCCTACATGAGGGGGCTGTTCATTTAGAGGGGTAAAAGTAGGTGACAGGTTTCCTTTAAACAGAAAGAACCTCACCAATCATATATTAATGGCCTATCCTAAGGATGAGCCATCATTTACTGATTCCAATCCTTTAAACTCAATATACTTTTAGTATTACTGAGCTTTCTTTCTAAAAATACAGGTCCTATCCATCATGTGCCTTCTATGGTAACATCAGCTCTAGTTGATGTGTTGTTACATCAAGTCGATGTTTTGTTACATTGTATCACTCATTTGAATAAAACTGGATCCACTTGTGAGAGTAGAGTTAGGCATATACAGGTTTGCAGAACATAAAAATTATTTAGTAATTGAAACACAGGGCATATATATTACATCTCAAATAAACAGTAATTAAACTTCATTCAGAAATAATGTACATTCAATCCTCAGATCCCATATTATTCATCTTTATGGATGGCTTTTTAGTTGAGCTGTGTATATTTCCTTCTCTCTTGGATGTCTTTAAGGACATGATAATTGATGCAGAGGAGAGCATGGTGATTTATAATTAGGGTCCTCACGACAAAACCTTTGGGAGGGAAGACTAAATAGGTAATTAAAAAAACCTAATTACAAAACCTAATTTCTATTTTAGCGCAGTGTCCATTAACTTTCCACAATCAAACAGTAATCGTGGTAGATAATAGTGAGACTAATATCTTCTTCTTTATCTCTGAATTTTCTGTCCTAAATGAGTCATCATTATGTGTAATTTAAAGGAAATATTATGTCTGACTAGACTTGAACGCGGTGTACTTGGACTAGATACAGGTTGTATTCAGGGGCGCACCTGCCATGAGGCGAGTTGAGAATCTCGCCTCAGGCGGCGTGCCCCCTGCTGGATGAGGGGGTGTTGTTGTGCGCCCGCCCTCCATGCTGCTGCCTGCCAGTCCGCCTATGCTGCCGTCTGCCCATGCTGCCCTCGGCCCGACCGCACATCCCCCTGCATGCCGGCTGGCACATCCCCCTGCATGCCGCAGGCACATCCCCCTGCATGCCGGCCGGCACATCCCCCACATACTTTTACCCTCCGGCCGCGACATCCCCCTACCCAAAGTGCAGCCCCTCCCGTTTTCGCTTCCCACGGCTCCAGCATCACCGACACTCCCCCCCCCCCTGCTTCCTATCCCCTCCACTCCCTCCGTCCGGTTCCCTCCCCCCAGCTTGCTTCCCTCCCCCCCTCCACTCCTCCCCATCTCCACATCCTCCCCTCCGCTCCCCCACGATATGCATTTTATACTACATGATGGTATTCTGCATTTTATACTACATGGCGGCACGCTACATGCATTCTGTACTTCATGGTGGCAAGCTATTTGCATTTTGTACTTCATGGCCATATTCTGTATGCATTTCATACTACATGGCGTTACGCTGAATTCATTTTGTAATACATGGCGGTACGCTGTATCCATTTTATACTACACGGCGACAGCCTGTATGCATTTTATACTACATGGTGGTACGCTGTATGCATTCTATACTACATAGTGGCAAACTGCAAGCATTTTGTACTACATGATGTCAAGCTTTATGAATTTTGTACTTTATGGCGTCAAGCTGTATGCACTTTGTATTCTGTATGCAGTGTATACTACATGGCGTTACGCTGTATGCATTTTGTACTACATGGCGGTACACTGTATGTATTTTATAATACATGGTGGGGTGGTATTCTGTATGTATTTTACACTACATGGCGGTACGCTGTATGCTTTTTGTACTACATGGTGGTACGATGTATGCACTTTGTACTACATGGTGGTACGATGTATGCATTTTATACTACATGGTGGTACGCTGTATGCATTCTATACTACATGGCGGCAAACTGCATGCATTTTGTACTACATGATGTCAAGCTTTATGAATTTTGTACTTTATGGCGTCAAGCTGTATGCACTTTGTATTCTGTATGCAGTGTATACTACATGGCGGTACGCTGTATGCATTTTGTACTACATGGCGGTACGCTGTATGTATTTTATAATACATGGGGAGTGGTATTCTGTATGTATGTTACACTACATGGCGGTACGCTGTATGCTTTTTGTACTACATGGTGGTACGATGTATACACTTTTTGCTACATGGTGGTACGCTGTATGCATTTTGTACTACATGGCGATATGTTGTATGCATTTTATACTACATGGTGGTACCTGTATGCATTTTATACTACATGGTGATATGCTGTATGCATTTTATACCACATAGCGGTACACTGTATAAATTTTATACTACATGGCGGTATGCTGTATGAATTTTATACTACATGACAGTATGCTGTATGCGTTTTGTACTACATGGCGGTATGCTGTATGCATTTTATACTCAATTTTTCTTTCACTAATGAAGCTGGGAAACCAGGGGTTATGTTTTATAAATGAACAACACCTCAGAAGAAAGGTCCGCAATCCAACACTTTAGCAAAATTGACATCCGGCTTTATTCATCACATACAATAAAACACATATTTTACAAATAAACATATAAAATCATATACATACACCGCAGAGGTCTAAACCAACCTGCATTCACTTAGTGCTCTGCTGTCAGTGCTGAATTTTCTATTATAAAACAGTTTTGTAAGAAAAGCTCCCGGACAAACAAGTTCTACCTGTCTAAGTCTTGTGCAGAAAAGAGACTAACTTAATGAAGTTACCCAATCATGAGTTCATTTTATGTTTAGCGCCTACCAGTTCTGCAGTTTAGGCACCTTGTATGTTCTGTTTCTTGAGTCTATTAATCTATCAGTTTTTACATTTTAGGTCGATATCCTAATTGAAGGGGGATTGGGGGGGGGGTTATATAATTTAGACCTACAGAGTTATTAATGCACTGGGGACACCTCTGACAGGGAGTTAATCAGGCAGAAGAAAACCTCATATTTTACTTTTTGTACTTGTTGCCGTTTATTCTGCTCTATTTCCCCCTTGAATACAGTCCTGACCCCTTTTTATCTATACGTATATGAATACTTTGTTATATGCAGTAAAAACCCTTAGAACTTCCCACCCAAATAAGTAAGTATTACTAACTATTGTACTTCGTATTCTCGTAGACAAATTCCTCCCTCCTTTCCATCATTTTCTTGATATGTTTATTGATTGTTAGAGCAGCAGGAGGAGATAATGTGGTACCAGAGTATATACTGTATGCAGAGAAATGAGCTCTCTATAGGGCAGTGATGGGAAACCTTTTAGAGACCGAGTGCCCAAACTACAACAAAGACCCACTTATCACAAAGTGCCATCACAGAAATGTAATTTGTGATTTATACTCCCTTCTCTGTCATAGTTTTCATTGATACCAGCCCCTGAGGACACCAATAAAGCAGAAAATAGTCCAAGGTAGCGCTGTCACTTTAATATATCTCTGTGCACAGCAAGTCCTGGGCTTTCTGGGACTGCAGGAAGATACCTGGAGTCATCTCTGGTATTGGCCTGAGTGCCCACAGAAAGGGCTCTGAGTGCCACCTCTGGCACCAGTGCCATAGGTTAGCCATCACTGCTATAGGGAATTCGGTGTACAATGACATACTGGCCAACAATCCTACACACTGGGCAGTGGTGTGACCTGAAGCTGATAGCCCCCAGTGCAAAGTCTGTGCCAGTCCCCCGACTATAGTATATGGTTTATAGTAGTAGTCTTCTCATATGGGAAAGGGACACCTTATGGGACCCCTAAACCTCTTATCTCCGGTTGCGACCACACCCTATGTACCCCCTCAAATAACGCCCCTGACATTAAGGGGAAATGTTTGCAGTGGTCTAAAGACCTACAGAGTAGAAATAGACCGTTCTCTGCTCTGCCAGAATCACTAGGGGACACTTATTATTTTTGCACCTAGGTGTCATTTTTTGGCACCAGATTTTAGCGGTGATTTGTACTGTGATGTTATATTTTGGCACACTGTGTTAATTGCCGCACCACAAGACAAACAAATGAGCATCACATTCATGAAGGGATTTAGAAGTAGATTTACTTTTTGTTGGTTTAATTTTGCGCCAAAAAAGTGTTGGGGGAAAATTGGCAGGATTCAACAGCTGCACCCAAATTGAGTGCCGAAAAAAAAATTGTGGTGTCCCCCACGGTGTCTGATGCTGGATGATTAATTAAAGATTTGCTAGTTGTACTTTGCACCTTCTGTTAGTTGGCCTTATTTGCTGTGCAACAATGTCGAATTTTCTGGTGCACCAACTATTTATACTTTTACCGGGGCCACTTTCCTTTTTGGACAAGTTGGGAAAACTTCCTAAAAATGGTCTAAAACCCTTAATAAATGTGGCACACGGTATTTCGGGTGCAAATTACTCCAGTATTCTGGCATATGCAGATTGATCTCCTCCCAATGTGCCCAGCCTTTGGAAAGATTGTGCTGGTGTAACCAACACTTTATTGATAACCTGTCATTGCATATCATTGATAACTTAGGGCAGTGATGGCAAATCTTTTAGTGCCCAAACCAAAAGCCACTTACCGTATATACTCGAGTGTAAGCTGACCTACGAATAAGCCAAGGCCCCCAATTTTACCACCAAAAACTGGGAAAACCTATTAACTCGAGTATATACACTCACCGGCCACTTTATTAGGCACACCATACTAGTAACGGGTTGGACCCCCTTTTGCCTTCAGAACTGCCTCAATTCTTCGTGGCATAGATTCAACAAGGTGCTGGAAGCATTCCTCAGAGATTTTGCTCCATATTGACATGATGGCATCACACAGTTGCCGCAGATTTGTCGGCTGCACATCCATGATGCGAATCTCCCGTTCCACCACATCCCAAAGATGCTTTATTGGATTGAGATCTGGTGACTGTGGAGGCCATTTGTGTCCAGTGACCTCATTGTCATGTTCAAGAAACCAGTCTGAGATGATTCCAGCTTTATGACATGGCGCATTATCCTGCTGAAAGTAGCCATCAGATGTTGGGTACATTGTGGTCATAAAGGGATGGACATGGTCAGCAACAATACTCAGGTAGGCTGTGGCGTTGCAACGATGCTCATTTTGTACCAAGGGGCCCAAAGAGTGCCAAGAAAATATTCCCCACACCATGACACCACCACCACCAGCCTGAACCGTTGATACAAGGCAGGATGGATCCAGCCAAATTCTGACCCTACCATCCGAATGTCACAGCAGAAATCGAGACTCATCAGACCAGGCAACGTTTTTCCAATCTTCTACTGTCCAATTTCGATGAGCTTGTGCAAATTGTAGCCTCAGTTTCCTGTTCTTAGCTGAAAGGAGTGGCACCCGGTGTGGTCTTCTGCTGCTGTAGCCCATCTGCCTCAAAGTTCGACGTACTGTGCGTTCAGAGATGCTCTTCTGCCTACCTTGGTTGTAACGGGTGGCGATTTGAGTCACTGTTGCCTTTCTATCAGCTCGAACCAGTCTGCCCATTCTCCTCTCTGCCAGAATCACTAGGGGACACTTATTATTTTTGCACCTAGGTGTAATTTTTTGGCACCAGATTTTAGCGGTGATTTGTACTGTGTTGTTATATTTTGGCGCACCACAAGACAAACAAATGAGCATCACATTCATGAAGGGATTTAGAAGTAGATTTACTTTTTGTTGGTTTAATTTTGCGCCAAAAAAGTGTTGGGGAAAAATTGGCAGGATTCAACAGCTGCACCAAAATTGAGTGCCAAAAAAAGTTGTGGTGTCCCCCACGGCGTCTGATGCTGGATGATTAATTAAAGATTTGCTAGTTGTACTTTGCACCTTCTGTTAGTTGGCCTTATTTGCTGTGCAACAATGTCGAATTTTCTGGTGCACCAACTATTTATCATTTTACCGGGGCCACTTTCCTTTTTGGACAAGTTGGGAAAACTTTCTAAAAATGGTCTAAAAGCCTTAATAAATGTGGCACACAGTATTTCGGGTGCAAATTACTCCAGTATTCTGGCGTATGCAGATTGATCTCCTCCCAATGTGCCCAGCCTTTGGAAAGATTATGCTGGTGTAACCAACACTTTATTGATAACCTGTCATTGCATATCATTGATAACTTAGGGCAGTGATGGCAAACATTAGTGCCAAAAGCCACTTACCGTATATACTCGAGTGTAAGCTGACCTACGAATAAGCCAAGGCCCCCAATTTTACCACCAAAAACTGGGAAAACCTATTAACTCGAGTATATGTATTGGTCACAGCCTCCCAGTATATAGATATCCAGCCCCCTGTAGTATATAGCCAGCCAGCCCCCTGTAGTATATAGTCTGCCAGCCCCCAGTTTGCCCAGTACATAAAATAATAAACTCTCTTCTGTCTTTTCTCTCTGCTGTAACAGCCGGCAGAGACGCAGCCATGCGCTCTGTTGGCTGCACCTCTGCCGGCTAATACAACAGAGAGAAGACAGAAGAGGAGCAGGTGAGTATGTACGTTTATTTTTTTTTATAGACTTGTGTTTAAGCCAAGGTGGGGTTTTTCAGCACATTTTCTGTGCTAAAGATCTTTGCAATAAATGGGATCCCTGTTGCATCCTGATAAAGCCAATACAGTAGAAAGAAATTGGAGAAATTTGGTAAATCATTGAAACTATTCCTCCAGGGTCTACTGAACAGGAACAAGAAATGTTGGGCAGGAGCTCCACTGATAATCCAGCTCTGTCCACATCTTCTAGCTTTGCCAGTAGTCTCAGGCAGTCCAGGATGTGTTTCTGAAAATAGAACTGGGCACGGCATGCCTGGGTTTCCTTGGACAATCTCCGTGCTAGGGTGACTCACTGGGTGCCCACACAGAGGGCCCTGAATGCCACCTCTGGCACACGTGTCATAGGGTCGCCACTATTGCCTTAGGGCAGTGGTGGCACTCGGAGCCCTCTATATGGGCACTCTTGCCATCACCCCAGGGCAGGGTTCGCCAGACAGGACTCAAGGCCTCTTGCAGTCCCAGGCAGCACAGGACCCTAGAAGGAAGCTACAATGATAATCCAAGCTTCTTCTCCTTCTTTCTACTGTATTGGTGTCCTCAGATGCCTATACAATTTAAACCTGTGACAGAGCAGGGACTAATGAGTTACTGCTTAAATTATCGCATTGGCACTTTGAGAAAAATATGTGGGTATTGGTTGTGGTTTGGGCACTCTGTGTCTAAAAGGTTTGCCATCACTGACTTAGGGCATACACCTTTAAAATGAATCCGCTGAATACACAACATAATATCTCAGGAATAATACATTTGCCTTGATCTTTCCTCTCTTAACATACTGTAATTTTTTTTATTTATTAGCTTTATATCATCTGGTACTTTCCTACTGAAAGTTTTGAATATGTTTCTCAACAATATAAGCTTAGACTTGTTCAGCCTTAAATTGATAATAAGCAGGTGGCAAGTTCACACTATAACACAAATTTGGATTTTCTCCATTGTTCTGCTCTGTTGAGCACATAGGACAATGGACGTTAACTCAGTTGCTTAGAAGCCATTGTTCAGGTTGTTTGTGTGCGCTGGTGATTACTGCGGCTGAATAAATATTTTTATGGTATAAATCCACCAGACTATTGTTGTTGTTGTGTTGCAATAGGCAGCAGTGATATATTGTACTGTATATGGCAATGGCTGGTGGAATTCTTAGTAGTATCATCTTCTATCAAAATGAGTCATAGACGGAGGGGGACATTTCTTTACCCTTTCTTTTCCTTAATATATTCACAGTAAATTGCTCCCCAGGGAGATGACTGCTACTCCTCCTGAACATAGGCAGGATACCCCTTATGCATAGCTTCACTTTGAAAACAGAGCAAGGAAGCCATTGCTATAAACTGTATTATCAGTGTGTGCCCCCCTGATCACCGGGGTCCCAAGTAATTGTTTGTGTTGCTTTACAGATAAATCTGATCAGCTGAAAAGACTGGAATACAAAATCAGTAACTAACTGAAGACATTAGAGATCTGCAAATTAGACTTGGGCATTGAGATGGGGGAGATTTATCATAAGTCTCATAAAGCAGTTCTGCTCTCTTTGCCGATAGCAGCCAATAAGAGTTCAGCTTTCACTTTCCCACAGCTGTTTATAAAATTAAAGCTGAGCTCTGATAGGTTTCCATGGGCAACAATAACAGTTTTACCTTAACTTCATGATAAATCTCCCCCAATGTTTTCATAGCAGATTCTGCCTTCCACCTAAAAATGTGCTCTAGAAACACCACTTTTACACGCAGTGTTTGAGATGTTTACAACACTTTATAGTGTAAACACACAGTATACATAATGTAAACATGTAATATGTATTACTATGTGTTAACAAATGTGTGTGAAAGCTGACTTATGTTTCTGCTGCAGGTTTGCATACAGATTGGCCATATAATATGGGGCTCATACATGTGTCATTACCCCACGCATTTTCAACTCTGCAGTTTTAGGGGCAAATTCAAAAAGATATGGGAGGAAGTTTTCTCCAAGATCCTCTGTGAGGCCATATCCTTAGCCAGTGACGGTGAACCTTTTAGAGGGTGAATGTCCAAACTACAGCCAAAAATCCACATTTATCACAAAGTTCCGACACAGCAATTTAATCAGCAACTTGCTCCCTACTCTGCCACAGCTTTCAATTGTATTGGCATCTTGAGGATATCAATACCATTGTAAGAGTGAAGGGAAATTGGGATTTTCATTGTTGCTTCCCTTCAGGGTCCCAGTGAACAGGAAGACTCACAGGGCAGGAACTCTAATGATAATCCAGCCCTCTCCACACCTCCTTACTAGAGGTGAGCGACCTGAAGTTCCCGCTTTGGGTTCTGTTGCGCCTCGCCAATCGAGCAAAGTATCCAGGTCGCTCGGGGCGCACCAGAACCCTTAACCTGAACGGGATGTTTGGGATCCGCTCATCTCTAATCCTGGTTTGTTCTGCAGTCCCAGAAAGTCCTGGAAGTGTTGCAGCACACCCTGGGCTACCCAGTACTGCAGGAGGATGCGGAGAGTCACTCAGCCTGTCTGGGGTGAAGGCCTGGGTGCCCACAGAGATGGTTTTGAGTGCCATACTGTCTTAGACTGCCTACAGGCTAATCCCCATGCTTGCTTATCATTTGCTTTTGAGACTGTAATTGGTCATAATATTACTTAAATGATACAAGGTCCTGACCATTTCTAATAATTCCTTCTTTATTGATGTATAGGAATCCATCAAACTACTGTCTTCTCATGTGAAGCTCACAATGCTAAGGGGGTCTCCTCATCCAGAGCTGCTGTTGTGCAAGTCAAAGGTAAGGCCGCTACTGCGGGGGCTCTATACAATTAAATACTATTACAGCAACAACAGTGATTTTGTGAAGGTAAGTCTTGAATTGTCAGCAAAATATTCTACTGACGTATGACTTATTATACTAATAAAACACTGTATGGAAAGCTACTTGTAAGACTAGTGTATATATACCTGCTGCCCTCTGGGTACCATACAATACTTACACTACTTGCAATGTACATGTACATGCCTGTGGAAACAGACCTGTATATTGGTCAATCGCACTGCTGCACCATTGCACAGAGGGATCCTTGCCTTAGACAAAATATGAGCAAGACTCTGTCTGACGGCTGAATTGCATTACTTTGCATTAACTTCTGTTTAGAGACAGTAAGTCATAACTCATACATGGACGCATGGTGTAAGGATGTGATACTGATAGTGATAATAGTAAATATGCAACCTCCGTGTCTGACTTTCAATAACCTATGGACATAACTTCCAAAAGGTATAGACATTTCCAGTTTAAGGCTCATTCACACTGCCGTCCTTGCGGGGCCGTCCCCATAGACACAATAGCACAGCGGGATGCGGACCACACCGCAAAAAGATAGAGCATGCTCTATCTTTCGGCAGTTGTGCGGCCGTGTGCCTCTATGTCCTATGAGAGGAGGAGTAGCACTTCCTCCTCTGTCAAGGCACACGGCAGTATGCACGCACGGGCGGGCATACCCCTGTGAATGTACCCTAAGGTACACCCAATTAAGTTGTAAATAAAATACACAGAATATGTTTTTTCAATAAATAACAGTTTTATTAAAATGTACTAAAGGTCCACACATCCCACCCCTACTAATCCCATGCATATTCACAATAATAGTATATATCTGAAAAGTCCTGACACATACTTTATGGGAAAAGCATAAGGGAACAAGAAAGCCTATGTGGCTAGCTGGTCTGTAAGAAAGCAATAAGCGGAAAGATAGGCTTTAGGTGCTAAAACGTGAGGTAGCGATGGTGCATTACAGGATTATAAAGAGAAAAATAAATCCTGTAAAAAGCAGATAAAATCCGCAAAAATAGAGACTGAGAGAAATATTGCCAGGGAGAGCAAAAATAATCCCAATTATTTTTCAATCTATAATGATAAAGGCTACAAAACAAGAGTGTGGCCCCTTAGAAATAACATGGGAAGATCATTGGTGTAAAGGCCAATCTACTGAATGTCGCCTTCTCAACTGTCTTTAACCCATGAATCCCCTGGTGGAAGACACAATGAATAATGTAATTCTTTTGGAATGTCAACAGTTTAACCCAGAAGAGGTACGGGCGGCGCCCGCAACACTAAGATAGATAAATCTACCGGGCCAGATTGGCATACACCCCGTTCTTGCATGAATTATATAGGGTGATAGACAGAACGTTATTTTTAATATTTGAAGATTCACTGAGGACTGGTTATGTTCCACAGATTGGCGCATAGAAATTGTGGTACACAATAGACGGTACAGTCGTAACTCTGTGGTGGGGAAAATTTTGGAGGGGTTTGTTAGAGATGCTATCCTGGAGTATCTCACTGTACTAACCTTATAACCCAGCGTCAGCATGGGTTTATGAGAGATCGTCCTGTCAGACTATCTGATTGGTCTGTATCTGTTCTTCTACGAGGAGGTAAGTTCAAGACTGGATCTGGGGACCTGTGGATGTTGTATATCTGGACTTTCAAAGGCATTTGACACCGTGCCCCCATAAAAGGTTGTATATTAACAAGATACTGCTTGGACTATAGAGAAATCTGTGTATTGGGTAGTATTTGGCTTAGCTGATGAAGAACAGAGGGTCCCATTATGGCACATTTTCAGATTGGGTTGACGTTCCATTGGAGTGCCACAGGGGGGTCAGTATTGGGCCCACTTCTTTTAATATTTTTTATTAAGACTAGAGAATGAGCGAACATTGCCGTCCAGCTTTCATGCTCGGTCGATCATTAGGGTATCGAAACCTCGTTGCTCGGACGATACTATTTCGCATCCGCTCGAGAAAAATGGCAGCTCTCTCCCGCCGTTTTTGCTTTTGGCGGCCTAGAAACAGATCCAATCACAAGCCTAGGACTCTGCACTCCACCCAGCATTGAGTGTACCCTTACACTCGAGCATGGTATGCTGGCCAGATCATGGTGACCCCTGGATGACATAGCCGCTGCCCCCCGCGCTGCTCGATCATTCTGTTCTGGATGCCGCTAGGGAGAGGCTGG
Organism: Engystomops pustulosus; assembly: GCA_019512145.1. Classification (NCBI taxonomy): domain Eukaryota; kingdom Metazoa; phylum Chordata; class Amphibia; order Anura; family Leptodactylidae; genus Engystomops; species Engystomops pustulosus. Next base: position 32,156,000 of record CM033647.1, on the reverse strand, counting down.
CTGCTGGTCGAAGCGTTAGGGTGGTTCTATTAGCTTACTGTTTAGGCAGGAGTGATTCTCAAAGAAACCACAGCCCTTCTTAGGGCTACAAATAACGTTCTACTTTTTTTTAGTTTAATTTGCAATCTAGTACCAGATTTTGTGAGGAATTAGCAGGGTACTTGCTACCGTTTGTTTTAGCCTTAGTGGCACACATATCCATACAAAGCACCGAAGTGAAATAGTAGGGGTTGGATGTCAATTAGGTCACTAACTCGTGTCATCTCTCATCTGGCATAATAGTGTGCTTGAAACTTGGCTAGCAATAGGCATAGAGATACAAAGAAGCTTACTTACGCCTACATACGCTTTCTAATATTTATATTGATTCGTGTTTTCGATATTACGGCTGGTGGCTGACTTTCTTGCAGTTCATGTACTACCAATCTGAGCAATTGGAGTGAGACTTGTGCGACCACCCTATGTTTCTGCTCTTCATTTTACTCCGCACTACCACTCAGAGCCACACCGATTGGCGACATTTCGTGGGGTTTAGATCTGCATCTGTATCTCATTGGCGTTGTCTTTATGTGTGCACTTGCTGATTCAGGCAGGTCTCTCGCATGAATCTGCATAAGTGATACTGCAAATAGCCCTAGAGAATAACAAAGAGGCTTATTACCCTACAGTAGCGTTCTTATATTTGAATTTCTGGTTTGATCTGCTGTTGGCTGTCTTGTCTTCGCAGTGCAATGTACTAGCCAATTTCTGATTAAGAGTCGAAGGGGTTTGATAAGACAATGCTGAATTGGTGAGAAGTAATACGGGAGCATTTGATGACTGGACCGCTGTGTTTCTGCGCTTAGTGACGCACATAATCCATAGCAAAGACCGAATTGGGAAAATTTAGTAGGGTTTGATTTCAATTAGGCCCTAACTCATGTTCATCTCATCTGGCTCAGTAGTGCTGCTTTGATACTTGGCTCAAAAAAGCCATAGGAGAATACAAGAGCTTACTTATGCCTACCAGTAAGCGTATTCTAATATTTGATTTCTGGTTGATTCTTGGCTGGTGGCTGTACTTTCTGCATGCATGTTACTATCCAATTCATAGCAATTTTGTAGATGAGCTTGCACTGCTTGTGTTCCTGCCTAGTGACAGCACATTACCATAGCAAAACCGAAGTGGGAAAATTTAGTAGGGGTTGGATTTCATTAGGCCACTAACTCATGTCATCTCATTGGCCATAGTAGTGTCTTTGATACTTGGCTAGAAATCCCATAGGAAATCCAAAGAGCTTACTTTTCGCTACAGTAAGCGTCTATATATTTGATTTTTCTGGTTTTGATTCTGCTGGTGTGCTGTACTTTCGGCAGTGCATGTCCTATACGCCATTCTCTGAGTCAATTTGTAGTGAGACTTGCGACCCGCTGTCTCTCGGTTTCTGCGCTTAGTGACGCACCTATCCATAGCAACAAGACCGAAGTGGGGAAAATTTAGTAGGGTTGATTTCAATTAGGCCGTAAATCAGTGTCACCTCTATCTGGCATAGTAGTTGCTTTTGATATCTTTGGCTAGCAAAATAGCCATAGGAAATACAAAGCTTAACTATGCCTACTTAGCGTTCTATATTGATTTCTGTCGATTTCTGGTTGTCTTCTGGTGCTGTACTTCTGCAGCTGCATGTACTAGTCAATTCCTGAGCCATTTGTAGTAGACTGATGAGGAGGAACTGAGGAGTAGAATGGTATTGGCGCAGACACCATAGGTAAAAGGAGAGGAGAAAAAAAGGGGACCACGTAATGTATGAGAAAAAAGTCCTATAATCACTGATACAGCGTGTATGGGCAAGAAGAAGAGGAGTTGGAGGAGTTGGAAAGGAGAGAAGCAATGGGACAGTCAGGGGTCCCAATGAAATCAAAGTGAGTGAAAGGGTAAATCTTTAGACAGCGTTGAATTACTAAAAAAAAAAACATGGCTGCAATATGGCAGCTTTGGCAAGTAAGCTAGGGAAAACTGCCAGAAAACAAAACAAAGAACGAACCCGTGAAAGGAACCCTGAAAACAGAAAAGCGTTCAAAAATTTAAAATAATAACCAGTAACCGATATACTGTGTGGTAGTCACGAAAAGAAAAATCATCCATTGGACCCACGGTACACACAAAACTTCCCCTAAACAAATCCAATGCCCATGGAACAAAAGGAAATAGTAGTGTGACCAGAATTCCAATGAATAACGCAGCAGGAAGGACCGCGTGGATAGCACAAGCCTGAAACAGAAATTATCACCAATTTAAGCAGCGCTAGCGCAGTGCGTAGTTCTGTTGCGGGACAATTAGCGAGGGAAGTGGAGGCGAGTCAGCAGCTTGTCCCGCACTGGCAGGGTACGGCTTTACAAGCTTTTGCCAGCTTTATGTCACCCAGCAAGACAAAAAAACACTGTCAACCCTGTCCCCAGTCTCGCAGAGTAGGGCTGTCTTTACAGAAAGATGGTGAGTGAGTAACGTAATAAAACATGCCACATAAACGGGAAAAAAAAAAAGGGAAAAAAAAAGAAAAAAAAAAAAGAAAAAAAAAAAAAAAATGCGCAAGAAAAGATAATATGGACAAAACAGTATCGGAAGAAAAAAAGAGAGAGGGAGAAAAACTAACCAAGAAGGAGGATGAAAATAAAGAATCGAGAGGACGAAAAGATAGATGATGAAATCGAGCAGGAGGGAAAAGAAGAAAGAGACTACTGATGACAACCGCGAAAAAGGGGGGGGTAGGAAGATGAAAGAGAAGGAGAGGGAAAACCCGGGCGGTCTTCCTCATGCGTCCTTCTGCCGGCCTTAAGTGGGGAGACAGCTCCCGTACAACTCCTGGAACTGGTGGGGAATTTTCAAAGCTGGAGGGCCTTGGCAGGGGCGGAACTGCGCTAGGGTGACGCACAATGGAGTGTTGCAATTGAAAACCCAGTGGCACAAAAGCTGGCACTCAAATAGCGTACTTGTCCGACGGTAATTTTTCATTAAAAAGCAGCTGTGTGGGCATCAATGCACCTATGATCTAAGCGCCAAGCCATAGTAATGCGAAACTGAAACAAGCAGCTGACAGAGCTGACACTCTTATATAAAATGAAATAAAACGTAAACTGATTGTCGATTCAAGCCCATTTTCCAATCTCCACCAGGGTAGCAAGAAGCTCACTAAAAAAATCATTAGGATGGCAACACGTGCGCTCCTCCTCCAATCATTGGAATTCCCTGCCTTCTCCCTACCATACTTAAATGTCCTTCAAAGACATAGGAAAATGGCTGTCGTTTTTATGAACAGGCCCCCTGGCTCTTATATAAAGTTAACTGTCATTCTTTTATTTTTCTGAGGGCCACCTACCACGGGAAAAAAAATCCCTTTGAAAAACAAGTTTTGTGATGCCAAAACATACAGGCACTCAATCATTCATTTTGACTTGGAGGGCCCTACCCTGCTCCGTCAGGTTTTAAATGGATTGGAAGACGAGCCACATACAGGCCCTGCAAATCATTCCATTTTACTGGAGGGGCCACTACGTAAACAGTCCTGCTTGGTTGTATGACAAAATGTATTGGGACTTGCCACAGTACAGCACTCAATCTCAATTCCATTTTCGGGAGGGCCACCTACCTGCTACCTCGGGTTTAGACACAAATTTTTGGGACAAAAAAAAAAAGGGAAGTGCACAACAGGTACTGCAAAACTCAATCTATTACCATTTTTAACCTGTGCACGGGCCACCGTACCTGCTCCTCTGTTTTGCAAACATTTTTTTGGGACGAAAAAAGGCACCAGGCAGATACAGGCACTCATCTATTCCATTTAAAAAAACTGGAGGGCCAGCTACCTGTCTCCTACTGGTTGAAACCCTTTTTGTGGTACTGGAGCCCATCCAGGCACTCAATCTAAAGTCCGGCCTTGATTAGCTGGAGTGCCACCTACCTGAAACTCTCTGTTTTGACAACATGGTTGGTGGGGACTAAGCCACATACAGAGCACTCAATCTATTACCCATTCTCGAGGCCGACCGTACCGTGAACTCCTCTGGTTATTGACAAATGTTTGTGAACTGGAAAGCACACATCCGGACTCATACGTTTCACATATTTACATGCATGGGGCCACCTACCTGCCTCCTCCTGGTTTGAAACATTTTTTGGTACTAGCCACCGTACATGCAAAACTCCATCTATTCCACTGTTCTGGAGGGACCCCTACCTGCTCCTCTGTTTGAAAATGTTATAGGATACCTGCCGGGCCACATACAGGAACACGGGGTCACAAATCATATTTCGGCATTTGTAACTGGAGGGACCACCTACACTGAACGTCACTCTTTAAATGAAAAATTTTTGGGACTAGGGAAGGGGTGCACAATCATTCAACTGTCAATCGTATTCCATTTACAACTGCATGCCCCCTACCTGCTCCTCTGGTTTGCAAACATTGTTTGTGTGGAACTAGCACCCATACAGGCACATCAATCTATTCCATTTTAGCGTGTGGTAAAAAGGCAACACCTACCGTCTGCTCCTCTGGTTTGAAACGATTTGGGTAAAATGGTGACTGGGGGGGGGAGCCCAGATAGCAGGCACTCAATCTAAATCATCCGATTTTACTGGAAAGGTCGGCACAACTACCTGCTCCTCTGGTTTGAAGTTGTTTGAGTGACTAAAGGGAAAAAAGCCCCAAATAGAAACAGCACTGATCCAAACATTGCAAATTGGGGGTCTCATCGGGCAGAGCTCCACACGTTAGTCGGGGTCCAGTTGCTACCCGGAGAAATCCATAAGTCGTACCATATAGGCTGCCGAAAATCCATACATCGTCCCTTTATGCAAAGGCGGAGGGTTGTCAAAAAGCCAGAAATTTGGTTGTTCTCAATGGATTCCAGCCGTCAAAGGTGGTGGGTTTAACAATTTTTCGCCACCGAAAGAAAGAGAAAAAAAAGAAAAACTGCTGTGTGTAATCAAAACACAAAAATTACTGGCAAAACTTTTATTACCAAATTTAGGGGATATTAAAATTTGCAGCGCTGGGGGTCTTGCGCATCTGTTACATGCCCCTCACCCGTCCTAGCCTAACCTTATAAAAGACGCATATACATGACACATTGAGCTTTATACAAAGTAAAAAAAATTCTTAGGAAATTCTGTTAATTGTGGGAGGTAGCCGAATAGAAGACAGGGGCTGTTGATTGGGCGAAGCTCGCAACATGGCAGCGGAGCGCCAAGCTGCCTGACGCATCATAAGCGCGTCTTAAAAGGATCTCTTAAAAGAAGCGCATGCTGTTATACAGATCCCCTCCACCCCCCATAGTACCGAACAACAAATTATCGAGCAACCGCATATTCTACAATTGAGTCTAGGGTAAAAAAACAAAAAAAAACCAAGAAAAAGGGTTCTTAAATTGTAACGTGGATTATGGTGAGGATAAGCCTAGAGACCGGGGCTTGGATTGGCGCAGCTCTCCTGGCAGCGGAGTGCCAGCTCCATGGCGCATCATGCTCTTCTTGCGCATCTGTTTACATTCCCCTTCAACCGCCATATCCTAAACTTAACGAACCACTACACTTGATTCTTATACAAAAGGTTCTTAGAGTGCTTTTTGGGGAGTAGCCTAAGACATGGGCTTGGTTTGGCGAAAGCGTCGCCTGAGCTTTCAGAGCGGCCAGCAAATAAAAAGTGCCATCCCAAGAATCCAACTCACATAGTTGCAAGCAAACCTTTAATCTATGACTAGATTCCTGCCCTCCTAATGGGTAAAAAATATAATCTTTATTGTATATTAGCGTCATCATATTCTTTTCGCTTTAACATCCCATAAGGAACAAATACAGGAATGTATGGTAACAGAGACACAACATTTGTAATTGAACAAAACACAGGAAAATGAGGGGGGTCCCTGGACTCAAGCCATAGCTAACGTTTATGAAGATGATGGTTAACACGAGTTAAAAGCATCTTTAATGGTACCAGGTCCGGATCTTCTTATTGAAGAAAAAATATAATAAATGGAATGCTGGGTCGTGCATTGAACCACTCATCCCGTCATCTTAAAAGATACTCAGGGGGTCGCATGTGGTGAATAGGGACTGCCAGATAGTCTGTTCCATGTTTGTTATGCGGATTATCACGAATGTGGGGAGTGACGAACAGCAGTAGCGGTAAATTAAGTATACATAGTTAAACTTCATGCAAAGTTATGATTGTTATTGGTGCTTGCCTACAAGAAATGGGTTTTAATAGCACGTTTGAAACTTTTGGAGGTTTAGGTTATTAGTCTGATAGATCAGGGGCAGAGCAATCAACCTAGAATTGGTGACAGATCTATAGAATTCTTGGAGACGCTAGTGGGAGTCCCGCCCTAGGGTAGAAAAGGTTAATCTAAGATTCACGTTGGCGGATCTAAGAGCACGTAAATTGGCGAGTGACTGAGATAAGAGAATGGACGCAAAGGTAAGGGTGGTAAAGGGGCAGCATTAGTCGAACAAATAGCTTATGGATTGATGGGTATTATTTTAACTGTATATCAGAATGATGACTATGGGCAGCCGGTAAGCGCGACGTGCTGAACTAAGCATAATGGTCCCCTTATCAAACGAGTTTCAGGCGAATTTTGGGGTTGTTTTTCATGGCTTTCCATGTCACTTTGGGTCCAACCGAGGGGGCTGCTAGTGTAATCCACAACAATATAACTGCAAACTTTTATCAGTACCGATAGGTTATTTGAAGAGACGCTTCTTGCTCACACTCCCTTTGGTTCCTCTCTGACCCCATTTGGTTTGAAGCCTGAGTCGGGCAATTAGGGTATGAAATCGCCATGGCCACGTCTCTTAGCATGCTGCCAGCTGGCCATCTGCATGCCTTCCCCTGATATGTGTCAGGGTTCAATATTGGATGAAATTTGGGTAGAGGCTAGGCTCTAGCTTCATTCTGTCACTCTGTCATGCCATGCATGTTGCCCCATAATTTTTGGAAATAAATGGTGGGGTCTATTGAGGCAGCCTCAGAGGCATCCCCATGCTGCTGCCCCTAAGCTGTTTCCTGTCCTTTCCTGTGGTGTTCCATCCGTTTCTGAGGTTCCCAGGGTGTAGTTTGAGCCAGCCTTCCCTGATTCAGAGCCTTGGTCCCCGAATTGAAAAATGCTCGAGGGTCCTTCCCATTGACTTCAATGGGGTTCGTTTCGAGACGACACTGGTCTGTCAGCATCGGAAAGTTCGTCAATCGATAAAATGAGTAACCGGGGGGGCAAAGTACGCGCGCGCCATTTTAGTGTTCGCATCATCAAAATCTATTAATGACCTTGTAGTGTTTACACAGTCACATTATATATTTTGCAGACATGATCTAGCTGTGTAAGATAATAATACCGGAGTCGGATCTTTTAGGCATGTACAGAGAGGAAAAAATCTGTGGAAGCTTGAGGATGGCGAGATCAAAAATGGTTGATGAGGTTTAATGTAAGTAAAGTAGGCTGTTATGCCACTTGGCCAGGAACAAAAAGTATAGTTATGTTGCTGAAGTCATTTACTTAGATAAAACCTGGTGCTGCAAAAGGACTGTGGCGGTATGGGGTAGGAAAAGATGAAAACTTCAATTTTTAGTGACACAGCCAGGTGGCTGCTTGCTAAAGCAATCAGTTATGGGATGTTATCAAGAGATGATAGATTCTCCATTAAAAAAAAAAAAGAAAAAAAAAAAGGAAAAAAAAAAAAAAAAAAAAAAGAAAAAAAAGGAAAAAAACTAAAAAAGGGGGGACTAGTTTATCATATTCTGGCCTCGGTGACTGCCAGCGTATGATATCCCCTCCAAGCTGCAAATTCGCAGCCACGGATACATAAAGGCTTCTGTCCTCTTCATATATATCAGTGCTGCTAGCTGCGCAGCGTTGATCCTATGCCAAGCAGGGGCTAGGCGTAAAAGAAAAAGAAAAACATAACAAGAACCCGTCGACCTTTAGGGGCGTCTGTAGAAAATCACGGTAGGCAGCTAGTTCGGGCATAGCGCGGGGGACAGTAGGCCGCCCGCGCGCTTGTCCCACACCCTTCCGACGGTGGGGAAAAAAAGGAGGACCAAGCGGGAGAAAAAAGGGGGGGGGGAAGGAGAAAAGGTAGTAGTAGGCAAATTGACAGTACGCCATGAACTAGGGTAGTCTTTACGAATGAGAAGCTACGGAGTTACCATAGCTCAAGGGAGGGGGGGAATAGGTGGCGGAAGCCGGAGCAAGCTAAGAAAAAGGGAGGGAAAGCGAAAAAAGGGGGGGGGGCAGGGGGGGGGGGGAATGGGGGGGCGAAGAGGGAAGAGAGGGAACCTGAATTGGTCAGAAGAGAGGGCTCAGGACTGACCATAAGAATCCTGTCGCCGTTGTAGAGAATTATCACTAGGAAGAGAGGCGAAGTAGCGAGTCCAGTACGGTTGCACTCCTAATTGGCGCTTATCCACACTCTACTAGTAACATGCAACAGGTAACGTGTACCATAGAATTCAAAGATGTCCCTCCCAGGGCGCGGCACCCGATGGGACCTACTCCTAGTAGTCGAAGGGTTCCCAAGTATGCACGAGATTAAGTTAGCATTCCTCCCTCCCCCCACCCCCACCCCCCCCCCACTTCCCCCCACCCCAACCCTCTCTCCCCCCACCCCCACGGCCCCCCCCCCCCCCCTCCCCGTCCCTACTCACCTTATCCCGAGGTACTCGTCCCCATCGCCCAGCCACCCCTCCCACCCCCCCTCGCCGTCAGGCGCGCCTCGGCCGCCCCCTGTGGTCCCCCCCCCCACTCGCCTCCAACCCCCCCCCTCCCGCCCACCCCCGCTCGCCCACCCGCCCCCCCCCTCACCCCCCCACCGCCCCCCCCCCCCCCCCCCCCCGCCCCCCCCCCCGCCACCACGGCCCGCCCCAACCCGCCGGTCGAACACCGCGGCCTCGCTCTCACCAACCCCGCCCCGCGTGCCGGCCCCGCCACCCCCCACACCCCGCCCCCAACCCACCACCGACCACCCCCTTCTGCAGGAGGGGAGGAATTCTTAACCATTCTATGAGACCATGGGATCACAGGGTACCCACCCTTCACGCGGGGGCCCTTCACTCCCCTCTACGTGAAGGAATGTGCTGTATTGGGGGAATAATCGCAAAAGCAGCAATAAGCTAGCATTTGCGATTATTTCAGGGGTGCCTCTGGGCGCCACTGGCGGTTCGCAGATGTCCTGATAAATATCCCCCATAAAGTTTGCCTTGGTAACAAATACAGCCCACCAAAGGGACATCAGTGAATATTGTGTACATTTTGGGCACCAGTTGTATCGGGAAAATGTACATAGTTAATATCTGTAACGGGAAGTGCAGAGAAAATAGAGCAACCAGGATTCTAATATGAGGAAGGGTGGGATTAGAATACACATGCAGCTTACAGGAATTGGTATTATGATCCGGTTAGAACAAAGACATGTAGGGGATGAGACCCAAAAATCAGTACAATGTAGCAAATACCAATTGGAACGCTACAGTACAAGATCTCTCCAAAGATCTTGTTAATTACCTAGGCCGTGTGACCAGGACAAGGGGGCATCCTCTAGCTACGCCGGGTAGGAGGAGAGGCGATTTTTTTACCATCACCATAGACAAAGGTTCTTTACTGTAAGAGCAGTGAGACTGTGGAACTCTCTTCCGCAGGAGGTTGTTATGGCAGACTCTATGTACATGTTCAAGAGAGGCCTGGATGACTTTCTGGAGAGAAAAAATATCACGGGTTATGGGGATAAAACATTTATTTAATTCTTAAAGATTGGACTTGATGGACTTGCGTCTTTTTCCAGCCTTATATACTATGATACTATGAAAGTAATACACCTAATAGTGCGCCTAAGAAAATCACTAGCAACATACATGTGAGTATGGCTAGATACACTGGTTGGCAAAAAGAGGTCCCTGAAACAATTGTGTGATTGTGTAGTGTTCACACTGTTCAAGTTACAAATACCTCAACAATGTTTCTCAGAAAAGTCTTAATCCTGAAAGTCAAAAATGTATCTGTTTCAATGTCAGTACAGTGTAGGAACTGCTCTGGCTAGAGGAGAGGCCATGGATGTCGGTCAGGAAGGAATGCATTCTCTTAAAGTAGATTGCCATTCCTGGGAACCTTTTCAGGAGGAAATTTATAAAAGTATACTGTCAAGACGCTCATCAGTATTCCTGCAGTACTGCACCGCTTGGTTGAACTAATTCCCTAGCATAATGTGACAGTACTTTTTAATAGTGTTCAAAAATGCTCTGCCCAGAATTTAAAGGAAACTTACCATCATGGATCTACCTATTAAGGTAGATCCGATTGCAGGTTCATCTAATGAATAGCATTCAAGACCTTTTTAGGGCTAATACTACAGTCAATGCTGACTTTTTACATAGTCTATGCAAATTTCTGAAAGAGTCTACTGGGGCAGAGCTGTTCCACGCCCAAGTAACTTCTTTCATCCCTCCTATTATGCAGGACTTGCGTCTTTTTCCAGCCTTATATACTATGATACTATGAAAGTAATACACCTAATAGTGCGCCTAAGAAAATCACTAGCAACATACATGTGAGTATGGCTAGATACACTGGTTGGTAAAAAGAGGTCCCTGAAACAATTGTGTGATTGTGCAGTGTTCACACTGTTCAAGTTACAAATACCTCAACAATGTTTCTCAGAAAAGTCTTAATCCTGAAATGAATACAAAATTTAAAAGTCAAAAATGTATCTGTTTCAATGTCAGTACAGTGTAGGAACTGCTCTGGCTAGAGGAGAGACCATGGATGTAGGTCAGGATGGAGTGCATTCTCTTAAAGTAGATTGCCATTCCTGGGCACCTTTTCAGGAGGAAATTTATAAAAGTATACTGTCAAGACGCTCAGCAGTATTCCTGCAGTACTGCACTGCTTGGTTCAACTAATTCCCTAGCATAATGTGACAGTACTTTTTAATAGTGTTCAAAGTGCCCAGAATTTAAAGGAAACTTACCATCATGGATCTACCTATTAAGGTAGATCCGATTGCAGGTTCATCTAATGAATAGCATTCAAGCCCTTTTTAGGGCTAATACTACAGTCAATGCTGACTTTTTACACATTTTATGCAAATTTCTGAAAGAGGCTACTGGGGTGGAGCTGTTCCACGCCCAAGTAACTTCTTTCATCCCTCCTATTATGCACAGAGCTGCTGTTGTGCAAGTCAAAGGTAAGGCCGCTACTGCGGGGGTTCTGTACAATTAAATACTATTACAGCAACAAAAAAAAGAAACCCGTAGTGATTTTCTGAAGGTAAGTCTTGCATTGTCAGCAAAATATTCTACTGACGTATACTAATAAAACACTGTATGGAAAGATACTTGTAAGACTAGTGTATATATACCTGCTGCCCTCTGGGTACCATAAATACTTACACTACTTGCAATGTACATGTACAGCCCGTGGAAACAGACCTGTATATTGGTCAGATCGCACTGACTGCACACATTGCACAGGATGGGAGTCCTTGCCTTATACAAAAATATGAAGCAAGGACTCTCTGTCTGACGGCTGAATTGCATTACTTTGCATTACTTCTGTTTAGAGACAGTAAGTCATAACGTCAATACATGGACACATGGTGTAAGGATGTGATACTGATAGTAGATAATAGTAGAATATGCAACCTCCGTGTCTGACTTTCAAGAAACCTATGGACATAACATTCCAAAAGGTATAGACATTTCCAGTTTAAGGGCTCATTCACACTGCCGTCTGCGGGGCCGTCCCCATAGACGACAATAGCAGCACAGCGGGGATCCGGGACGCACACCGCAAAAAGATAGAGCATGCTCTATCTTTCGGCAGTTGTGCGGCCGTGTGCCGCTATTTCCTATGGAGGGAGGAGGAGTCACTTCCTCCTCCTGTCAAGGCACACGGCAGTATGCCCGCACGGCGGGCATACCACATGTGAATGTACCCGAAGGTACACCCAATTATAGTTGTAAATAAAATACACAGAATATGTTTTTCAATAAAATACAGTTTTATTAAAATATTAAATGTACTAAAGGTCCAACATCCCACCCCTACTAATCACATATGCATATATCACAATAATATATATATATCTGAAAAAGTCCTGTGAGAAACACATACCTTATGGGAAAAAGCATAAGAGGAACAAGAAAAAGCCTATGTGGCTAACTAGTCTTGTAAGGAAAGCAATAAGCGAGAAAGATAAGGTGCTAAAACGTGAAGGTAGCGATGAGGCATTACAGGATTATAGAGAGAAAAATAAATCCTGTAAAAAGCAGATAAAGGCCGCAAAAATAGAGACTGAGAGAAATATTGCCAGGGAGAGCAAAAATAATCCCAAATTATTTTTCAAATCTATAAATGATAAGAAACTAAAAACAGAGAGTGTGGGTCCCCTTAGAAATAACATGGGGGTCATGGTGGAAGGAGATGAGGAAAGGGCCAATCTACTGAATGTCGCCTTCTCAACTGTCTTTACCCAGGAAAATCCCCTGGTGCAAGACACAATGAGGAGAATAATGTAATTCTTTTGGAATGTCAACAGTTTAACCCAGAAGAGGTACGGGCGGCGCCCGCAACACTAAGATAGATAAATCCACCGGGCCAGATTGGCATACACCCCGTTCTTGCATGAATTATATAGGGTGATAGACAGAACGTTATTTTTAATATTTGAAGATTCACTGAGGACTGGTTATGTTCCACAGATTGGCGCATAGAAATTGTGGTACACAATAGACGGTAAGTCGTAACTCTGTGGTGGGGAAAATTTTGGAGGGGTTTGTTAGAGATGCTATCCTGGAGTATCTCACTGTACTAACCTTATAACCCAGCGTCAGCATGGGTTTATGAGAGATCGTCCTGTCAGACTATCTGATTGGTCTGTATCTGTTCTTCTACGAGGAGGTAAGTTCAAGACTGGATCTGGGGACCTGTGGATGTTGTATATCTGGACTTTCAAAGGCATTTGACACCGTGCCCCCATAAAAGGTTGTATATTAACAAGAACTGCTTGGACTAGTAGTAGAAATCTGTGTATTGGGTAGTATTTGGCTTAGCTGATGAAGAACAGAGGGTCCCATTATGGCACATTTTCAGATTGGGTTGACGTTCCATTGGAGTGCCACAGGGGGGTCAGTATTGGGCCCACTTCTTTTAATATTTTTTATTAAGACTAGAGATGAGCGAAACATCGCTCGTCACGAGCTTTGTGCTCGGGGTCGAGTCATTAGGTAATCGAAACTCTCGTGCTCGGACGAATACTATTTCGCCCGCTGAGAGAAAAATGGCAGCTCTACTCCCGCCGCGTTTTTGCTTTTGGCGGCCAGAAACAGATCCAATCACAAGCCTGAGGACTCTGCAACTCCACCCAGCATGACTGTGTACCCTTACACTCGATGCATGGTTGCTGGCCAGATCAGTGACCCTGGGATGACCGATAGCCGCTGCCGCCCCGCGCTGCTCGGATCATTCTGTTCTGGTGCCGCTAGGGAGAGAGCCTGCTGCTGGTCGAAGCCGTTAGGGTGTTCTATTAGCTTACTGTTAGGCAGGAGTGATTCTCAAAGACCACAGCCCTTCTTAGGGCTACAAATAACGTTCTACTTTTTTTTATTAATTTGCATCTATACCAGATTTTGTGATGGAATTAGCAGGGTGACTTGCTATCCGTTGTGTGTTAGCGCTATGGCAACATATCCATACAGCCCGAAGTGAAATTTAGTAGGGGTTGATTCAATTAGTCACTAACTCAGTGTCATCTCTATCTGGCATAGATAGTGTGCTTTGAAACTTGGCTAGAAATAGCATAGTGAGACACAAAGAGCTTACTACTCCTACATAGCTTTCTATATATATTTGATTCTGTTTTATTTGGCTGGTGGCTGACTTTCTGCAGTGCATGTACTACCAATCTGAGCAATTGGTAGTGAGACATTTGCGACCCCCTACGTTTTTGCTGCTCTTCATACCCAGCACTCCATCTCAATGCAACCCGAAGTTGGCGAATTTGCGTGCGGTTGATTCATGCGACTCATGTATTCTCTGAATAGTTCTTTAGTTCTGATTTACGGCATTCCTCGTTCATCGAACCTTGCAATGTCAACTGGAAAATAGCCCATAGGAGAATAACAAAGAAGCTTATACTTACGCCTACATAGCGTTCTATATATTTGATTTCTGTTTATCTGCTTGGGCTGTCTTTCTTCTGCAGTGCAATGTACTAGCCAATTTCTGAGTAGTAGGGGTTTAGTAGAGAAAATGATATGTGGTGAGAGAAGTACGGGCTTTAGTGACGGACCGCTTGTTTCTGCGCTTATGACGCACATATCCAGTAGCAAGACCGAATGGGAAATTTAGTAGGGGTTGGATTTCAATTAGGCCCCTAACTCTTTCATCTCATCTGGCCATGTAGTGTGCTTTGATACTGGCTCAAAAAACCATAGGAGAATACAAGAGCTTACTTAGCCTACAGTAAGCGTATTCTAATATTTGATTCTGGTTGATCTGGCTGGTGGCTGTACTTTCTGCAGCATGTTACTAGTCCAATTCATGAGCAATTTGTATGATAGCTTCACTGCTTTGTTCTGCCTAGTGACGCACACTAACCATATGCAAAGACGAAGTGGGAAAATTTGTAGGGTTGGATTCAATTAGGCCACTAACTCAGTGTCCAGCTCATTGGCCAAGTAGTGTGCTTTGATACTTGGCTAGAAATCGACCATAGGAGACACCAAGAGCTTACTTATCGCCTACAGTAAGCGTTCTATATATTTGATTTTCTCGTTATTGATCTGCTGGTGGCTGTACTTTCGGCGTGCATGTCTATACCAATTTCTGAGTCAATTTGTAGTGAGAACCTTGCGACCGCGTGTCTCTGGTTTCTGCGCTTAGTGGACGCACTATCCATAGTCAACAAGACCGAAGTGGGGAAAATTTAGTAGGGTTGATTTCAATTAGCACCTAAATCAGTTCACTCTCGTCATCTGGCATAGTTAGTGTGCTTTGATATCTTTGGCTAGCAAAATAGCCATAGGAAATACAAAAAGCTTAACTTATGCCTACATAGCGTTCTATAATTGAATTTTGTGATTTCTGGTTGTCTTCTGGTGCTGTACTTCTGCAGCTGCATGTACTAGTCAATTCCTGAGCCATTTGTAGTAGACTGAGCTGTTCCACGCCCAAGTAACTTCTTTCATCCCTCCTATTATGCATGTTAGGGTAATAAAAGATAGTGGGACTGAAGGATTAGCCCTCAAATTATGATTTTTAAGCCAAGATATATCCCACTTTACGCACATACAATGGGATACATCTTCCAGCTCCTACCCACTGACAGCAGGGTCTTTCCACCGTGATGTTACTTCCCTTAACATTTGCTTAGCAGAGGCCGGGGAGGGATACACTGCTTTTGTATCCGCTCCCCCATTGCTGCCCTTGGCCTTTGCTGAGTGTAAACATCGCTCATCAAGAGGTAGCAAAATAGAACGACATAGCTTGCTGCATCTTTCCATCTGCCAGTATATGTATATGCTCAAATTATACATCATAAGCTTCCCTAGCATATATGCTGAGCGTATACATAAATTGAGATGTGAATTTAGCCTCAGTCTGTTTTTCACTTTCCTGAATGTACATTTCCTATAAGAGTTATATGTTTTTCACTTTCCTGAATGTACATTTCCTATAAGAGTTATAGGCATCTCGCTGCCTTCACCTTGAGCCATTTAGTTTCTTAATTGAAGTCATTTATTACAAGCTTGCAGGGGGAAATATACAATGACTTTTCAAGGATCAGTGACTACCTGTGTTCTGTAATATTTCTGCAGTTTACCAATGATTTATTACTGAACATTTACAGAAAAACTCAATTTTCCACCCACATTTTCTAAGGTAAAGTGGAAGCCCTGGTAAAGAAAAAATTTCCAGCTCGAACATTTGTGCTAATTGAAACTCTTGACTCTTGTTGCACTTACAGGTTGGGAGCTGTAAATGTATATTTTCACTCTAAATATGTTGTTTGGGAGTGTCCATCAAATGTGCCATACCCCATTCTTTTAATGTAAAAGGTGCTGAAATTGTAATGTGAACCATAGATAAGTTTATACATACATAAGATCAGTGGTGAGCTGACATCAGTAGGAGAGGAAGGAGCTGTACAGGAGCACAAAGGTGGGGGCCAAGAGCTGAGCAGTCTGCCATACGTGTTGTTTTTTTGAAATGCATCCAGACCAAAGCCCAACCCCTGGGACAACACAGAGGATTCTGTAAGGTTATAACACACAATTATATTGTAATGCAAAAGTGCAGAAAGACATATTTGCACTGCAGGTGTAATAAGCTTAAAGGTTCCCTTTAATTTGGAACAGGTTCTAGGCAAAGTTTTTAGTTTCCAAATGACTTTTGTTCTTATTTGTCCAATGCTTATAGATAAGGACAGATTACTATATTATCACATTTATCAGACTCTTCTACTCTTGCATTGTCTAAATATCTAATACCATTACAGACATCAGATATTTGTCTTCCATTTATCACACAGTGCTGAACAATTAGCAGAAATGCACAAAGTATCCATCTTACAGGATTTTAGAACATTATGTGCTGGGAATAGGCGGGGAGCTGCGCTGTGGAATTATGCTTCTGTTTTCTGTCTCTCATTTATGACCTGCCCTTGAGTAGGATTCCTAATATAGACAGTCATGAGTTTTGATTTGATCATCAGCTCTCCGGGTGTGGTGCATTTAGATATTGATTTGAGGAAATAAATATGTTCTTCGGATCTTCAGATACAGGTTCTCGAAGTTCCAGGGATCTGTGATTATTAGTCGTTAAGCACTTACATTTTGCTTTTACAATATTGCTATAAAGGTAACATCTTACAATGATATTATGATGTCTTAGAAAAGCAGTGAGAGGGAACCAGTTCAGAAAAGTAAGGCTACATTCACACTACTGTATGGAGGACGTATATACGGCC